>JAOWBW010000338.1:0-420677 GCA_026119855.1 Campanula takesimana
TGGGGCCATAGTACGAGGGGCGGAAAAGTAGTTTACTCGAAGAGTAATAAGCCAAGAAAGGATTTGTGTTGGTAGTGGTGCCCTAGGCACGTTTATAAACGTTGTAATTGTTATCATTTATTCATATCAAGATAAGTTTTGATTATTATTGTTGTTCATGTTACTTATAATAATCCCCGTCCCTAGTGCTTGTTAAGCACTAGTATAAAGGCTAAATGATCATGGGATGATCATGTTAGATTTATGGGTACTTGTTTGGAACAAGGTACTGGACTTGACCGCTGTATGAGATTTATGTCATGGTCTATGTCGTACATATATCTCATATTAGTTATGTCTTTGAATCCTTAGACATAAGTTATTATAGTCTTCCACTTTATGAACATTGTGTTTGACATATTCAAACGCTACCTTAACACGGTAGTTATAAAGGGTATGATTGGCATAACGGATTCCCGTTGGGAAGAATAATAAGCTAAATGGATTTGTCCCTCCACGGAGAGATGTCAAGCTTGGGCCCCTCGAAGGAATGATGTTGATGAAATGTTCGGCCGGACTCAAATGGATTGATTGGATCAATAGCATTTGAATTATCAACATATTCGGAATCGAGAAAGTATGAACAAAACAAGTTGACTCTGTTTGACCATGACTTGTGTTCAATGACATCGTGGACAAAGGGATTGTGACATATTCTAAAGGAAATGCGAACTGTATCTAGTTATACTATTTGGGTAGGTATGACGGTTTGCTAGAACCTAATCATATCTTATGGGATCATGTCTGAGCCCATTGCCAACTTAGTATAATCCCTAGAGGGTCACACACGATAGAACGAATCTTTAAACGGACTACATTGGAATTTTGGAAATTCTGGACATCCTGGGAAGTGGGCGACCGCACAGTATGGACTGGCGGCCGCACACTTATCTCAGTTTTGTACCAGTTTTGTTTCAGATAGTTGTGCGACCGCACAGAGGTTTTTGGGCGGCCGCACAGTACTGTCGGGTGGCAGATTCCTAATTTGATTAGGAAACGAATTTTGGATGGATTTTGACACAAGTTTCCTATTTGGAATAGGTCATACTTGTGTATAAAAGACCAAATTCGGCCAGCACTCAATGCTAATGATTTTTGTGAGTCTCAAAGAGTTTGAGAGAGGGTTTATTTTGTTCCAAGACATTCTTGGTTGAAGAAAAAAAATAATACACAAAATAAATTCCATATAGTTCTTTGATTGTGGAAAAGTGTTTCACAATTGGGTCTAGCAACCAAGATCAAAGAAGCTCCTTTGATATTCGTTCGAAGTGTGGATACCCGCTAGAGGGTGAAAATCATCATCTTCAAAGTTCGTGTTCAAAGCGTGATCGTGATCAAGTCTTCAAACCTCCACCAAAGACCAAGAGAATTTGATAGCCATCAAGGGTTAGTTTATTCCTTTATTCTTATGTCGTATTTGATTTAGTCATATGAACGGATCTATGGGCTTTGGGTTTCAAAATTTTAAATGCTAAATTCCGCTGCGCATGTTTGATCGAAACCCAACAGTGGTATCAGAGCCCCGTTCATGTTGATTATATCAATACCTAGATCATGTTATGTGTATATAAATTGTTTATGTGTCTTGCATGATATGAATATTGGAATATGTGATATATAGTGTGTTATGTGATTTTATGTGGTTTATTGTTTTACAACTTTAATCGCACGATTCAATCGCAATAAATAAATTATGGTGGATTCAGAATTGTTGGTTATTAATTTTGATTGGATCAAAGTTTTAATAATCAGGGAAAAACAATTTGAGACAAAAATTTTCGAACTTAAAATTCTGCACATTCTGATTGAACCGGGTGACCGCACGGAAGATACTGGGCGCCACACGGTTTTTAGGCGACCGCACAGGTTTTTTTGGGCGGCCACACGCCAAGATCAGAATGTCTGATTTTGCTCAAAAATCAGAATTTGGAATTTTCGAGAGGTTCAACAAAACCAGTAACAGAACCAATCCAGACCTGCTGATCTGGAATGGGTTTTGGGTAGTTGGTTTGTGTGTGGATCTTGGGGTTTGATTTTCCTATTTGTTTTAGTCTTGTGATTCTAAGATTGGTTCAAGGTTTGGATGGCTAATCTGCGTTCATCGAGATTGTGTTTCCCAAACTTGATCGCAATCAAAGTTTCAAAGATGAAACGAAGTTAGAATTATGAAGAGTTCATAATTGCTAAAATTGAGAAACAAAGTTCTTGATTCAAAGTTTGGAGATCCCATGTGGAATTGTGAATGCAATTGGCCTACGTTCATCGAGACCATCTATTGCTTAGTTTCGGCCACATGGACTACTTTCTTGGTCTCTTGAATTAGTGCGGGATTGTGGTTGCCTTATGGCTTAGTTCGACCGCACTTCTTGTTGTCTTGATTTGGAGATAATGACCAAAGTTGAAATAGTCTCATCCTCATAATTATAGAGAAACTAATGACACATAAATACCATGCTTAAATTAATGGAGATTAATTTAGTGGCTAAACTTGATGTATAACATGTTTATATTATGTGCTCATAAATGTGTTATATGCTATATGTGATGAACCTTCAAAGAAAGTTTTAAGTCCTTTTGCCATGCCATGATTAAAACACTTGTTTATACATGAGTAATTTTATGTGGGCTCGCCAAAGCGAGGTGCATTGATTTTATTCATGTTTGAGCAAGATGAGTGAATAAGAGTTTTCTATGCGTTTAAAATGGTTGGACTTAATTAAGCGTCAAAACAGTTTTGGGCTTAAGGCAAAGATGAGACTTAACATGCTTTTTGAAATTGGATTTCTTAAAGAATCTCATGAAAAGAACTGAGAGTCATATGAGATATGATTGACAAGAGTTGTCTACCTAATTGATTTAATTTTGAGCGGTGCGCCAAAGCGTACTCAAAATTAGATTAAGGCGGGATCTCAACCAATTAAATTATATTATACATTGGATGTATAAGAAGGTTATATAATTTAGTGGGAGTATTTTGTTTAAAATACATTATTTATCTCTTTAATGAAAATCGGTACTTATTAAATTTTGGAAATTTTGCATATTTGTAGATAATGACTAATAACACTCAATCAATGTCGTTGCGATCGATCCTTGAGAAGGATAAGCTCGAAGAGAATGGTACTAACTTTATGGATTGGATCCGTAGCATAAGAATCGTTCTTAGGCAAGAAGATAAGTTGTACATTCTCGATGGGCCTCTCCCTGCTGAACCACCGCCTACTGCCCCTAGGGTAGAAAGAGACAATTACAAGAAACATCGTAATGATTCTAGAGATGTAAGTTGTCTCATGCTTGCTGCTATGTGTTCAAAACTCCAACAAAGTTTGGAACATTTGGAAAGCCTATGAGATAGGCGTGGAGTTGAGAACCATGTTTCAAGAGCAAGCTAGGCAAGAGAGGTACAAGACCATTGTTGCATTCACTACTAGTAAAATGAATGAAGGGCAACAAGTGAGTCCTCACTTTCTTAAAATGAAAGGTTATGTAGAGCACCTTGAGAAACTTGGCTATCCAATCCCATTGGAGCTAGCCACGGATCTCATTCTTAATTCATTGCCTAAAAGTTATAATCAGTTTGTGATGAATTATAACATGCATGGAATGGATAAGAATCTCTCTGAGTTGCATGGGATGCTCAAGACTGCAGAGATGAAAATTGTGGAGAAAGGTTCTCCCGTGCTCTTGGTTCATGATGGGAAGAAGCCTGGTGCCAAAGGCAAGGGTAAGGCAAAAGTTGTCAAACCCAATATAAGCAAGGCAAAGGTTGCCAAGGCTTCTGAGGCAAAACCCGATACACAAAAGGATGCAATTTGTTTCCATTGTCAAGAAATTGGTCATTGGAAACGTAATTGCAAGGCTTTCTTGGAAGAGCAAAAGAAGAAGAAGAGCAGCAAGGCTGCGTCGACTTCAGGTATCTATATGATAGATATTCTCCTTTCTACCACTGATTCTTGGGTATTGGATACCGGATGTGGTTCTCACATTTGTCTAAATGTGCAGGGACTAAAGAATAGGAGACTGCTTAAAGAAGGTGAAGTAGATCTACATGTGGGGAATGGAGCAAGAGTTGCTGCATTAGCCGTAGGGACTTATGAAGTCACTTTACCTTCCGGATTAATTCTTGTTTTGAACAATTGTTATTATGTTCCGGATTTAAGCAGAAATATTATTTCAATTTCTTGTTTGGATAATGAAGGTTTTAAGTTTCTTATTAAGAATAAGAAATTTTCTATTTATTTAAATGATGTGCTTTATGGTATTGCTAATTCATTTAATGGTCTTTATATCTTGGATGTCAAGAATGAAAATAATGTCTATCATGTAAATAAGAAATCTAAACCTAATGATGTAAATCATACTTATTTGTGGCATTGCCGTCTTGGTCATATTAATGAGAAGCGTATCTCAAAACTCCATGGGGACGGACTTTTGGGTTCATGTGACTTAGAGTCATATGATACTTGTGAGTCGTGTCTTCTTGGAAAAATGACTAAGACACCTTTTACCAAGTTGGGTGAAAGGGCAAGCGACTTATTGGGGTTGATACATTCCGATGTATGCGGACCATTAAGTAGCAATGCTAGGGAAGGATTTCAATACTTCATAACCTTCACTGATGATTATAGTAGATTTGGGTATGTTTACCTAATGAAACATAAAAGTGAAGCATTTGAGATATTTAGAATATTCCAAAATGAAGTAGAAAAACAACTTGGCAAAAGTATAAAAGCACTTCGATCAGATCGAGGTGGAGAATACTTAAGTCAAGAATTTGATGATCATCTAAAGAATTGTGGAATAGTTTCACAATTGACTCCACCCGGAACACCACAATGGAATGGTGTGTCCGAGAGGAGGAATCGGACTTTGTTAGACATGGTTCGATCAATGATGAGTCAAGTTGATCTTCCAATATCCTTTTGGGGTTACGCTCTGGAAACCGCTACTTTCACACTAAATCGTGTTCCAACTAAATCGGTTCAAAAGACTCCATATGAGATGTGGAGCGGAAAGAAGGCTTGTCTATCTTTCATGAAGATTTGGGGTTGTGAAGTTTTTGTCAAAAGACTTATCTCAGACAAACTTGCACACAAATCTGATAAATGTATTTTCGTGGGATATCCTAAGGAAACTAAAGGATATTACTTTTACAACCGAGAGGACAACAAAGTGTTTGTTGCCCGAACTGGTGTCTTTCTAGAGAAAGAGTTTCTCTCCAAAGAAATCAGTGGGAGTAAAATAAATCTTGAAGAAATTCGAGACCCAGAAAATGACATTGAACCAATGGTGGAGCAAGAACAAGAACCACAAGGAGTTGTGGAACCTGTTCAAAATACACAAGCATCTCGCAGATCTAGTAGGTTACGATCCGAGCCCGAGAGATATGGATTTCTCGTAACGGATAGTAATGACGTGGAAATCATTGAGAATGATGAACCGTCAACCTACCAAGAGGCGATGTCTTCTCCTGATTCGGACAAGTGGCTTGGAGCCATGGAATCCGAATTGCAATCCATGCAAGACAATCAAGTTTGGAATTTGATTGATGCACCCGAAGGTGTAAAAACCATAGGATGCAAATGGGTCTTCAAGAAGAAGACTGACATGGATGGGAAGGTGCATACTTACAAAGCTAGGCTTGTAGCAAAGGGTTATAGGCAAGTTCATGGTATTGACTATGATGAGACCTTTTCACCCGTAGCAATGATCAAGTCTATAAGAATTTTGATTGCCATTGCCGCATATCATGACTATGAAATATGGCAGATGGACGTCAAACCGCTTTTCTGAATGGAAAACTCCAAGAGGATGTGTATATAACACAACCAGAAGGCTTTGAACAAGATTCTAAGGTATGCAAATTGCAAAGATCCATCTATGGATTGAAGCAAGCTTCAAGGAGTTGGAATCTCCGTTTTGATGAATCGGTCAAAGAGTTTGGTTTCATCAAGAACGAAGATGAGCCTTGTGTATACAAGAAGATTAGTGGGAGCATAGTGCTTTTCCTTGTTTTATACGTGGATGACATATTGCTCATTGGAAACGACATTCCTACACTTCAGTCTGTAAAGACTTGGTTGGGATGGTGTTTTGCAATGAAAGATATGGGAGAAGCCGCATATATACTTGGAATTAAGATCTATAGAGATAGATCAAGGAGGCTACTTGGTTTAAGCCAAAGTACATACATTGACAAGGTCATTAGAAGATTCCGTATGGAAAATTCTAAGAGAGGCACCTTGCCCGTGTTACATGGAGTTTCTCTAAGCAAGACTCAATGTCCTAAGACAAAAGATGAGCGTGAGAAAATGAATGATGTTCCATATGCTTCGGCAATTGGGTCCATCATGTATGCCATGATTTGTACTAGGCCGGATGTGTCTTATGCTTTGAGCATGACAAGTAGATACCAATCCGACCCTGGCGAAAATCACTGGATAGCTGTAAAAGCGATTCTTAAGTACTTAAGAAGAACTAAAGACTCGTTTTTGGTCTATGGAGGAATGGAAGATGATCTCGTTGTAAATGCTTACACGGATGCAAGCTTCCAAACCGACAAAGATGATAGCCGATCGCAATCGGGATTTGTGTTTATGTTAAATGGTGGAGCTGTAAGATGGAAGAGTTCCAAGCAAAGTACAACCGCTGATTCTACAACAGAAGCTGAGTATATTGCTGCATCGGATACTGCAAAGGAAGCTGTTTGGATTAAGAAGTTCATAACTGAACTTAAAGTGGTTCCTAGTATTGCTAATCCAATAGACCTTTATTGTGACAATAATGGTGCTATTGCTCAAGCAAAGGAACCAAGAGCACATCAGAAATCCAAACACATACTTAGGCGTTTTCATATCATTCGAGAGATCGTTGATAGGGGAGACGTAAATATATGCAGAGTACCTACTGATGACAATGTTGCGGACCCGCTAACAAAGGGACTTCCACAAGCTAAACATGATGGTCATGTTAGGTCCATGGGTATTAGATACATGGGAGATTGGGCCTAGGGCAAGTGGGAGATTGTTGGTAGTGGTGCCCTAGGCACATTTAATAAACGTTGTAATTGTTATCATTTATTTCATATCAATAAAGAGATGTTTTGATTATTATTGTTGTTCATGTTTACTTATAATAATCCCCGTCCCTAGTGCTTGTTAAGCACTAGTATAAAGGCTAAATGATCATGGGATGATCATGTTAGATTTATGGGTACTTGTTTGGAACAAGGTACTGGACTTGACCCGCTGTATGAGATTTATGTCATGGTCTATGTCGTACATATATCTCATATTAGTTATGTCATTTGAATCCTTAGACATAAAGTTATTATAGTCTTCCACTTGATGAACATTGTGTTTGACATATTCAAACGCTACCTTAACACGGTAGTTATAAAGGATATGATTGGCATAATCGGATTCCCGTTGGGAAGAATAATAAGCTAAATGGATTTGTCCCTCCACGGAGAGATGTCAAGCTTGGGCCCCTCGAAGGAATGATGTTGATGAAATGTTCGGCCGGACTCAAATGGATTGATTGGATAAATAGCATTTGAATTATCAACATATTCGGAATCGAGAAAGTATTGAACAAAACAAGTTGACTGTTTGACCATGACTTGTGTTCAATGACATCGTGGACAAAGGGATTGTGACATATTCTAAAGGAATGCGAACTTGTATCTAGTTATACTATTTGGGTAGGTATGACGGTTTGCTAGAACCTAATCATATCTTATGGGATCATGTCTGAGCCCATTGCCAACTTAGTATAATCCTAGAGGGTCACACACAATAGAACGAATCTTTAAAAGGACTACATTGGAATTTTGGAAATTCTGGACATCCTGGGAAGTGGGCGACCGCATAGTATGGACTGGGCGGCCGCACACTTATCTCAGTTTTGTACCAGTTTTGTTTCAGATAGTTGTGCGACCGCACAGAGGTTTTTAGGCAGCCGCACAGTACTGTCGGGTGGCAGATTCCTAATTTGATTAGGAAACGAATTTTGGATGGATTTTGACACAAGTTTCCTATTTGGAATAGGTCATACTTGTGTATAAAAGACCAAATTCGGCCAGCACTCAATGCTAATGATTTTGTGAGTCTCAAAGAGTTTGAGAGAGGGTTTATTTTGTTCCAAGACATTCTTGGTTGAAGAACAAAATAATACACAAAATAAATTCCATATAGTTCTTTTGATTGTGGAAAAGTGTTTCACAATTTGGTCTAGCAACCAAGATCAAAGAAGCTCCTTTGATATTCGTTCGAAGTGTGGATACCGCTAGAGGGTGAAAATCATCATCTTCAAAGTTCGTGTTCAAGCTTTGTGATCGTGATCAAGTCTTCAAACCTCCACCAAGACCAAGAGAATTTGATAGCCATCAAGGGTTAGTTTATTCCTTTATTCTTATGTCGTATTTGATTTAGTCATATGAACGGATCTATGGGCTTTGGGTTTCAAAATTTTAAATGCTAAATTCCGCTGCGCATGTTTGATCGAAACCCAACAATTTGTTCCTCGTCAAGAGAGATGTCAAGCTTTGGCCACTCAATGAATGGTATTGATGAAATGCATGGCCGTGCTCAAATGTGATTTTTTGTATCAATACATTCGGGATCGAGAAAGCATTGAACATTGTAAGTTGACCATTGACCATGGCTTACGTTCAATAGACATCGTGAACAAAGAGATTGTGATATGTTCTATTAAAGGATACGAACTTATATAGTTATACTAATTGGGTAGGTATGACGGTTTACTAGAACCTAATCATATCTTATGGGTTTACACCCATTGCCAACTTAGTATAATCCTAAAGGGTCACACACATTAGAACGAATCTTAAAAGGACTTAAATAGAATTAAAGGTCGAAGGGCCTTTGAGGAATATTAGGAAGTTAGAGGAGAATACAGGAAACTGGGGAGGTTCGGGCAGACCTTGATCAAGACCCAGTCGGACCAAGTCTTAACCGGGTGGACCAAGGTTGACACCCGGTCGGACCAGCTTGTGTACCCGGGCGGACCTCAAGTCCTGTTTGGACTAGGTTTTTCCAAACGTTTTCTTGCGGGTTTAATCTCTTGTTACCTATTTTGAATAGGTCTAACAAGAATATAAACAACCTCTAATCAGCCTAATCAGTCCTATTGCTTTGTGAGAACTTTCAAAGAGTTTGAGAGATTTTATTCTTGTTCTAAGATCAAAATAGTGAAGAACAAGAGATCACATATTTAATTCCATATAGTCTATTGTGAAAGACACGACCCCAGGCCCCGGGATCCCCTAATAGAACCTCGGACCTTAGCTGCGCGTGGACTAACAAGGAACAAGAAACTAATAAGAAACAGGATGACATCTGTTTATAACAAACTGACATGATATATATACTCTAGAGTAAGGAGCTAAAGTAGCTCACAGCACAAGTTCTAGACAAGAAAATAAAAACCAAACTTATATACATACAGCGGAAGATATTCCTAGCACATAAGCTGGTATTACAAGATGTCTAGAGACAACAAGTACTATACAAGACTGTCTAGACCAAAATAAGGAGTTATACAACCCATACAAAATCGTCCTCACCAAAGAAAAGGACACAAGCCCCAAAAGAATAACCACCTGCGTAGTAAGCTCCCAGCTATGTCGAGCCTCACTGCGTACTATCACTAGCCTTCCTTTGATCTAAGGAAAACAATTAAACAAGAAACGGGGTGAGATAAATCTCAGTAAGCTATTAGATGCAACTACATGACATGTTATCATGCAATTCAAGTAGATACTCAAGTAATCATGTATCAAGTATCATCAAGTAACAAGTATATGAGAGGCTAAGCCAACTCATCAAGTAGCACATAAGGCTAAGCTAACACGTTACAAAGGATATTGCTTCCTTCCTTATTCCTCCCAAGAATACCATTGTTGTCGTAGCTTGTATTACTGTTGACAATCACGATCAATATCAAGAAACTGCTTATTCAGTATATATCAGAAGACCCGGTAACCAGTGTCATTCCCAAGATCAAGACTCACGAGGTGTTCAAGAGTTTAGCATTCACTTATATCAGGCGTATTGCTCTAATAAAAGAAGCTATGCCCTTACTATGGCCTGTAGTAAGGGGTCAAGCGTAGATACATAGATCCCCGATTATCACTTTGGCCCCAGCCTCATGATAAGCGTGAACCTATATACCTCCGAACAAGCAAGGACCAGCTGGACTCACACAAGAATTCACAAGTAGGTATTTACTTGAACTACGAGAGAAGAACTAATCCAAAAGTAGTGGACTAGCTCACAACACGGAACATGCTTCAAGTAATCAAGAAGTCACAGTGTTATCAAGCAACTATATGCAATGTTTGCAGATACACATCAAGAACATTTCTCATACACGTTAGTGCTTATTCATAGCACTTTCTAGCTCATTATCATACACATGTATTGGTGTCAAGTCATGTACAAGATTTTATTGTCTTATACTCGAGTTATCATTCCAATCTTTGGACATTCAAGCATGTATAAGAGTTATATCTTTTTCTCTTACAAGTTCTTAATCCTATTCTTAGGATGTTCAATTCTAAGACCCTGTTCTAATGCCCCTAAGGTGCACAAGCATTGATTTCAAGACAAACATAACACATTAGTGCTTGTTCATAGCACTTTCAAGACATAAAGAAGAGTTGTTACTCTTGTACTTAAGTTCTCATTTTAATTCAATAAGCACTCATGTTCAAGACCAAGTTCTAATGCCCCAAAAGGTACATATACACTTGCTAGGACATCTTATACTAAGGCTCTATGCCTTAGGAGGGATAAGGTTTTATTTCATTCATTTAACAAGCTCAAATTTACCCGACCCACAAGTAGGAGTATAAACTTACTAACACTCCCTAACATTCAAGAGTGCATTTTAACATGCTCAAAACACTTTTGTAGGGATACTTACATTAATTTTTACCGTCCTACAAATAATAGAATAATTTTCTTTTATTCCATTTAAATATTTAACCGTCTTAAAAGTATAAGTATAATTTTCTAATATACTCATATACTCATTTAGGGATACTTTCATTAATTTTTATCGTCCCACAAATAATAGAATAATTTTTCTAATATACTTGTATAAACATTTAATCAAGTTAATATTTCACCGTGCCACGAATAGGAGTAACTTTTGTACTAACCTTTTAACAAACCCAGGAGGGTATAACTAGCTCAACCATTACTTTCAAGCTTAGTCTTTCTTTTCTACGCAGTATATTTATATTCCCTTTGTCCCAAAATTACAAGTATCACAAAAATCACCCCAAACACAAAATTAACAATTACAAGTATCAAGAATAACATATATGCATGTTATTGCAAGCAAGGGGGAGCTAATAACTTACCTACTCCGGAATCAAGTTTACCCAAATTAATTTCTGATCGGCCGGAAACGCTCTATTCAACGCCACGAATATTTATCCGGGATCAGAATCAAGAACAGAGGGATAATTAAACCCGAGGAGTCGAGAATAGGGTAAAAACCTAACCCTAGCTTTAGAACAGAGAGAACGAGAATAAATTGGGGAAGAAATGCTTTCTGAGAGAAGCAATCCCACTTATATACTTTCAACTTTCAATAAATTGCAATTAAGCCCCTCAAGTTTTACTTTTAACAAAAAGGCCCCTAAAGTTATATTTTCACAAATGACCCTAAAGTCAAAACTAGACATTTAACCACCTTAATATTCTAAAGCAGTTAATAAATTAATCCAAGTAAAACTAGCACATAATATGCAAGTTCAAGAATTTAACAAGTAAGTCAAATATTTAACTAGAAATAGGATAGGCGTTACATCCTCCCCACCTTAAAGAAAATTCGCCCACGAATTTTACTTACCAAAATTTTCAAATAGGCTCGGGTATTTATCTCGCATCTCTTTCTCGGTTTCCCAAGTAGCCTCTTCTATTTCATGATTTCTCCAAAGGACCTTCACAATAGGAATCATTTTGGTACGCAAGACTTGCTCTTTCCAGTCAAAAATTTCAACAGGTTGTTCCTCATAAGACAAATCAGGCTGAAATGGAATAGCCTCATACTCAAAAACATGCGACTCATCCACCATATACTTACGAAGCATGGACACGTGAAACACATCATGAATAGCAGATAAAGAAGGTGGTAAAGCCACTCTATAAGCCAACTTCCCAACTCTTTCAAGAATCTCGAATGGACCGATATAACGAGGAGTCAATTTTCCTTTCTTCCCAAATCTCTTTATACCTCTACGAGGAGAGACTTTCAAGAATACAAAATCACCTACCTGGAATTCAAGATCCCTTCTGCGATGATCAGCATAACTCTTTTGTCTGCTCTGAGGTGTGCGCAATCTATCTCGAATGAGTTTCACACTCTCAACTGACTGTTGAACCATTTCAGGTCCTAAGAGTCTAGCTTCTCCCACTTCATCCCAGCATATAGGAAATCGACACTTTCTGCCATAAAGAGCTTCATATGGAGCCATTTCAATGCTAGACTGATAATTGTTATTATATGCAAACTCAGCCAAAGGAAGATGAGTATCCCAACTGCCCCAACTGCCTTTAAAATCAACTACACAAGCACGTAACATATCCTCAAGAATCTGTATAAGTCTCTCAGATTGCCCATCAGATTGGGGATGAAAAGCTGTACTGAAATTCAATTTAGTACCCATGGCACCCTGAAGAGCCTGCCAGAATCAAGAAGTAAAACGAGGATCTCTGTCAGATACAATACTCACAGGAACTCCATGGAGTCGAACAATCTCCTGAACATACAAAGATGCCAACTGAGACAATGAATATCCCATGGAAACAGACAAGAAGTGAGCTGATTTGGTCAGTCTATCCACTATAACCCATACAGCATCGTGGCCTCGTCTGGTACGTGGCAAACCAGTCACAAAATCCATCGTGATATGCTCCCATTTCCACTCTGGAATTTCTACTGGTTGCAACAAACCTGTTGGACATTGATGTTCCACTTTTACTTGTTAACAAGTCAAACATTTGGATACATACTCAGCAATTTCTCTTTTCATATTGTTCCACCAGAAATGTTTCTTCAAATCTTGGTACATTTTAGTACTTCCAGGATGAATAGTATACTTGGCTTTGTGAGCCTCTTCAAGAACTCTCTTTTTAATCTTAAGATCAACTGGAATACAAACTCTGCCTCGAAAGGTAAGAATTCCATCACTGTTGAAAGAAAAATCTGGTTGCTTTCCTTCATTCATTCCATTAATAATTTTCTGCAATTCGGAATCAGTTACCTGAGCTTCTTTGATTTGTTGGAGTAAATCTGAAGTAGCCTTTATATTAGCAAGGATAATTCCATGTTTTGATTCACAAGGACTCCAATCACACAAGTCTTCTAACAATTTCCATTCACGAATCATCAAGCAAGAAATATAAGTCTTTCTGCTCAGTGCATCTGCTACAACATTTGCTTTCCCTGGATGATAAAGGATAGTACAATCATGATCCTTCAATTTCTCCATCCATCTACGTTGTCTCATATTAATATCTTTTTGAGAAAACAAGTACTTCAAGCTTTTATGATCAGTAAAGACTTCAAATTTTGTTCCATACAAGTAATGTCTTCATTTATGCAAAGCAAAAATAATCGCAGTCAACTCTAAATCATGAGTAGGATAATTCTTTTCATAAGGAGATAATTTTCGAGAAGCATAAGCTATTACCTTGCTATTTTTCATTAAAACACAACCCAATCCTTCTTTAGAAGCATCAGTATAAACCATGAAATTTTCAGAACCATTAGGCAAAGCTAAGACTGGAGCTGTAGTCAAGCGCTTTTTCAATTCTTGAAAACTTGCTTCACACTTGTCATTTCACTCAAAAGAAATAGATTTCCGAGGCATATTAGTCAATGGAGTAGCAATCTTGGAGAATCCCTCAATGAACCTCCGATAATAACTAGCCAAGCCCAAGAAACTACGGATCTCTGTCACTGTAGTTGGCCTCTTCCAGTTTACAACTGCTTCAACTTTGGAAGGATCTACTGCAATACCAGTAGCAGACACAACATGTCCCAAGAATGAAACCTCTTCTAACCAGAAAGCACATTTGCTGAATTTTGCAAATAATTGTTTCTCACGAAGAACTTGCAATACCACTATGAGATGTTGTTCATGCTCAGCCCGTGATTTAGAATACACAAGAATATCATCAATGAATACCACCACGAAACAATCAAGATATGGTTTGAAAATACGGTTCATCAAATCCATAAATACAGCTGGAGAATTTGTCAAACCGAATGGCATAACAATAAACTCATAATGCCCATACCTGGTACGGAAAGCTGTCTTTGGTACATCCTCAGATCTGATTTTCAACTGATGATAACCACTTCTCAAGTCAAGCTTCGAGTACACTACTGAACCCTGAAGCTGATCAAACAAGTCATCAATATGAGGTAACGGATATTTGTTCTTGATAGTTACCTGATTAAGATCTCTGTAATCAATACATAATCGCAGAGTCTCATATTTCTTTCTGACAAATAACACTGGTGCACCCCACGGTGATACACTAGGCCTGATGAAGCCCCTTTCAAGCAATTCCTCAAGCTGTGTCTTTAACTCTTTCAACTCAACTGGAGCCATTCTATAAGGTGCTTTAAAGATTGGTGCTGTACCTGGTAATAACTCAATACAGAACTTAAGCTATCGATCAGGTGGCATGCTATACTCAGAAGAGAACACATCTAAAAATTCAGACACAACAGGAATATCTTCCATCTTGGGAACAGATAAACTCTTGTCAAGCACACATGCGAGATACCCGGCACAACCACGAGATAAAAGTTTTCTGGCTTTTAAAGCAGAAATAACATGTATAGCACATAAAGGCCTATCAACTTCAAAGGTAAAATTAGGCAAACCAGGTATAGAAAAAGTTACTACTTTTCTATGACAATCAACAGATGCATGATGCACATAAAGCCAATCCATGCCAAGAATCACGTCAAAGTCCCTTATAGGTAACACGACTAGGTCAGCAAGAAGGGCATGATTACCTACAAGAACCTCACATTTCTTGTAAACCTTAGAAGCAAACATACAATCTCCCATAGGGGAAGATACTTATAGCACATAAGGCATAGAATCAGGAAGAACATGCAAGTGCGACACAAAATGAGATGCCACATAAGAATGAGATGAGCCTGGATCTATCAGGACTCGCGCTCTCGTACTAGAAAGTAATATAGTACCTCCTATAACCGCGAAAGACTCATCTACACCCTGATGATCTAGACCAAACACTCGACCCTGAACTTTAGGTAGACCCCCACTATCTCTCTTAGTACCTGAGGCCTGTTGACTTGTACCCCCAACTTGACTTCCCTTGCCTTTTGGACAATTCTTGATAAAGTGCCCCGTTTCACCACAAGATAAACATTTTCCTTGCTTTAGCCAACACTTGTCTTCAGAATGGCCTTCTTTCAAGCAGTAGCCACACACTTTCCTGGAACATTGGACTGTTGTCTTAGAACCAGTTGATACACTACCTTTACTTTCAGATGGTTGTCGAAATCGACGATCTTGGCGGCTAGATTTACCACCCTTAGAACCAGATCCCTGTGCTTTCTCTGAAACATGACCTGTCATGACTGTTCCCAACTTCACTTTATGTTCTTCAATGTCATTCTCAATCCCATAAGCCCTCTCCACTGGTTGTTGATAACTAGTAAGCTGTAGAGAAAGAAGTTGCTTCCTATACTCAGTCTTTAACCCCTTTACAAACCTCTGTGCTTTCTTTGCTTCATTTGGAACTAAGTGATCACAATACCTCACCAATTCTGTGAACTTGGTTGAGTATTGCCCCACTGTCAAGCTTCCCTGCTCCAGATTAAGAAATTCCATCTCTTTTCTGTCTTGGACCACTGCTGGAATAAACTGTGACTTGAATGCTTTAAGAAAATTCTCCCAAGTCTGTGGTACCCCTTCCAGTTCCCAGCTTTTATTCAGAACTTGCCACCAATGTTCAGCAGCTTTCTCAAGTTTAAAGGTTGCAAAGGTTACCTTATCACCTCCTGCACATCTCAAGGCTGTAAAGATCTTCTCTATACTTTCAATCCTCTCCTCTGCCTTCTTAGCATCAAATTCCCCGTCAAAGCTACGAGGTTTCAACTTCAAGAACCTTGTAAGTCGATTAGGATAATCCCAGTCTATATTATCAACCATCTCTTCTTGAGGAATTACAGATCTCAGCTGATTACTACCACTTTACCTTCAGAACTCATTGTACCTGTAGGTAAACACTCGGCGTTAATAACACCCCAAGACTAACCCATACCTAGGCCATAGACCCTATCCAGACTTAAAGCAAACCAAGGTAGCTAAACAGGGTAGCTTTGATACCAACTGACACGACCCCAGTCCTCGGGATCCCCTAATAGAACCTCGGACCTTAGCTGCGCGTGGACTAACAAGGAACAAGAAACTAATAAGAAACGGGATGACATCTGTTTATAACAAACTGACATGATATATATACTCTAGAGTAAGGAGCTAAAGTAGCTCACAGCACAAGTTCTAGACAAGAAAATAAAAACCAAACTTATATACATACAGCGGAAGATATTCCTAGCACATAAGCTGGTATTACAAGATGTCTAGAGACAACAAGTACTATACAAGACTGTCTAGACCAAAATAAGGAGTTATACAACCCATACAAAATCGTCCTCACCAAAGAAAAAGGACACAAGCCCCAAAAGAATAACCACCTGCGTAGTAAGCTCCCAGCTATGTCGAGCCTCACTGCGTACTATCACTAGCCTTCCTTTGATCTAAGGAAAACAATTAAACAAGAAACGGGGTGAGATAAATCTCAGTAAGCTATTAGATGCAACTACATGACATGTTATCATGCAATTCAAGTAGATACTCAAGTAATCATGTATCAAGTATCATCAAGTAACAAGTATATGAGAGGCTAAGCCAACTCATCAAGTAGCACATAAGCCTAAGCTAACACGTTACAAAGGATATTGCTTCCTTCCTTATTCCTTCCAAGAATACCATTGTTGTTGTAGCTTGTATTACTGTTGACAATCACGATCAATATCAAGAAACTGCTTATTCAGTATATATCAGAAGACCCGGTAACCAGTGTCATTCCCAAGATCAAGACTCACGAGGTGTTCAAGAGTTTAGCATTCACTTATATCAGGCGTATTGCTCTAATAAAGGAAGCTATGCCCTTACTATGGCCTGTAGTAAGGGGTCAAGCGTAGATACATAGATCCCCGATTATCACTTTGGCCCCAGCCTCATGATAAGCGTGAACCTATATACTCCGAACAAGCAAGGACCAGCTGGACTCACACAAGAATTCACAAGTAGGTATTTACTTGAACTACGAGAGAAGAACTAATTCAAAAGTAGTGGACTAGCTCACAACACGGAACATGCTTCAAGTAATCAAGAAGTCACATTGTTATCAAGCAACTATATGCAATGTTTGCAGATACACATCAAGAACATTTCTCATACACGTTAGTGCTTGTTCATAGCACTTTCTAGCTCATTACCATACACATGTATTGGTGTCAAGTCATGTACAAGATTTTATTGTCTTATACTCGAGTTATCATTCCAATCTTTGGACATTCAAGCATGTATAAGAGTTATATCTTTTTCTCTTACAAGTTCTTAATCCTATTCTTAGGATGTTCAATTCTAAGACCCTGTTCTAATGCCCCTAAGGTGCACAAACATTGATTTCAAGACAAGCATAACACATTAGTGCTTGTTCATAGCACTTTCAAGACATAAAGAAGAGTTGTTACTCTTGTACTTAAGTTCTCATTTTAATTCAATAAGCACTCATGTTCAAGACCAAGTTCTAATGCCCCAAAAGGTACATATACACTTGCTAGGACATCTTATACTAAGGTTCTATGCTTTAGGAGGGATAAGTTTTCATTTCATTCATTTAACAAGCTCAAATTTACCCGTCCCACAAGTAGGAGTATAAACTTACTAACACTCCCTAACATTCAAGAGTGTATTTTAACATGCTCAAAACACTTTTGTAGGGATACTTACATTAATTTTTACCGTCCCACAAATAATAGAATAATTTTCTTTTATTCCATTTAAATATTTCACCGTCTCAAAAGTATAAGTATAATTTTCTCATACACTCATTTAGGGATACTTTCATTAATTTTTACCATCCCACAAATAATAGAATAATTTTTCTAGTATACTTGTATAAACATTTAATCAAGTTAATATTTCACCGTCCCACGAATAGGAGTAACTTTTCTACTAACCTTTTAACAAACCCAGGAGGGTATAACTAGCTCAACCATTACTTTCAAGCTTAGTCTTTCTTTTCTACGCAGTATATTTATACTCCCTATGTCCCAAAATTACAAGTATCACAAAAATCACCCCAAACACAAAATTAACAATTACAAGTATCAAGAATAACATATATGCATGTTATTGCAAGCAAGGGGGAGCTAATAACTTACCTACTCCGGAATCAAGTTTACCCAAATTAAATTCAACGCCACGAATATTTATCCGGGATCAGAATCAAGAACAGATGGATAATTAAACTCGAGGAGTCGAGAATAGGGTAAAAACCTAACCCTAGCTTTAGAACAGAGAGAACGAGAAGAAATTGGGGAAGAAATGCTTTCTGAGAGAAGCAATCCCACTTATATACTTTCAACTTTCAATAAATTGCAATTAGGCCCCTCAAGTTTTACTTTTAACAAAAAGGCCCCTAAAGTCATATTTTCACAAATGACTCTAAAGTCAAAACTAGACATTTAACCACCTTAATATTCTAAAGCAGTTAATAAATTAATCCAAGTAAAACTAGCACATAATATGCAAGTTCAAGAATTTAACAAGTAAGTCAAATATTTAACTAGAAATAGGATAGGCGTTACAGTGAAAGCAAGTTTCACAAATTGGTCTAGCAACCAAGATCAAGAGTTTCTTGATATTCGTTCGTGGTGTGGATACCGTTAGAGGGTGACGCTTATCATCTTCAAGTTCGTGATTGTGTTCGTGATCAAGTTTTGAAAAGCTACACCAAATTCAATGTTGTTAAATCAAACGATTCAATGGTTAGTATTCTTGTATTCATCGTAGATTTATTTGATTTAATCATATGAATGGATCTATAAGCTTTGGGTTTCATAAATTTTAAATGCTATATTCCGCTGCGTATGTTGCCTCGAAATCCAATAGTATATGTCTCCAGGTGAGACATTATTGGGGTATGGAGTCAAAACCATGGAAAGAGCAGTCAAAACTAGGACAAAGTAGACCAGCTGAAGCACGGCCGTGCAAGGAGCTATACGTGGCCGTGCAACAGAAAGTGGAAGGGGATGTGGCTAAAGTTGGCGTGGAAAATGAGGAATTAGTTTCCCATTGGAAGCCAATTTCTTGGTGGCCACATGGAATATACGTCTTTAGTGAAAAGGAATATTAATTCCTTTTAGGAATTAAGTTTCCTTAAGGTTTTAATTTCCTTATTCTATTAAACTCCTTCCGTCTCCGATACTCTCGGGTAAGTGCTTTTGTGACTATGTTTAGGACTTGAAAACCCCTATATATTATTGTGACAATGACCATATTATTTTGTGCTTGCTTTGTGCTAGAAGAAAGTTATGATATCAAGAGGGAGCCACAAATATTGTCAAGTAAGGGCTGGGGGCCTAGGAGAGCCAGGGGTTGAGCGATCCTACAACCCGACCATTACAATGTTGTGTGTGTTCTTGGGGGGGATAATATGTGTGAGGGTTGTTATAGGAGAGTAGCCATGTTTAGATCTTAGTGATTACATGTGTGAAGTTGTAACAACATCATAAATTATTATTGTGATATCCTGGCTTGGTGCCCCTAGATGTATTCATCTGTTGACGAACTGGGTTATCAAATATCGGTGTTATTTTCTTTCATATCATTGGTGTTATTTATTCTTCATGTTTGGACTACTTATGAGCTAGGCGGATGTGGAGATCCCCCTCCAAATCCCCTACATATATATTATTGATTCAACATTTGTCAGTTATTAAAGTTGATATCATAATTTAATCATTGAAACATGTGAGCCGCCAAATTACAAGCGGCATTCCCTCCATCCCATTTCTAATATTAAAACTAAATGCATGAGAATTAAGGAAAAATAAATATTGATAGTGGTGTATGTGTTACAAAGGGCAATGTTAGGGGCACAAAAAAAGTACACAAAAAGTTGGATATAAAATGAGGAGATGATATTGTAAGGATCCCGCCCCGTGACGAAGGAAACGAAGGGTTTTCATTTCGAAGGGCGAAAAAACCAAACACAGTTATCACATAAAACATAACGGAGTCGCCACATTTGTTAATTATTTAACCCAAGAAATGGAAAGGTTAGCGATTCTATTAGTTCGGAGGTCAGGTTACGTCTTGGGAAGAGTTTCACGTCACCCAAGCCGCCTCGGACAAAGCCGAGTCTCCCTTGTGTTTGTTGACCAAAATGTGCAAGTGTGTGTGCGTGTGTGTTTGAAAATGGGAGAAACTGACTTTTAACAGAAATCAGTTAGAAACATAACAAGGAAGGTTTATTTTGCAATCAGTTTAACAAAAAGGTTTAAAACTGGAAAAAAAAAAATGCTCCCTACCCAAACTAGCCGTATGGCTGGTTTAAACCATCCGTACGGCTCGTTTGGTCGTCCCAGGTTTTTTACAGATTTATCAGAAACAGTCCAGTTTCAAGCAGAAACATAGCATTCTGTTGAAACTGGACAGAATTGTGACATTTCAATTAGGGTTGGATCAAAGTTTGAATGGTAAAGATTGAGACTTTACCACCCAAACTTGATCATCATAACATAAATAAACCTAAACATCATAAATATGCAAGGGCTCTCTCCATATGTGCAATGGATCATCAAGCCAAAAGTAAAGACATAAATATAAATTGCATAAATCATAACAAGCCTTAGGTTATTCCTTTGGTTTAGAACCCACAATCATGCATAAAACATGAAGGGCACCAAGGATCAAGGCTTAGTTCCAATTCATATAATTTGCAAGAAATGTAAAGACATTAATTAAATTGACATAAATATAACAAGCCTTGATCATCTTGGTTTGAACCCACAATCATGCGTTAAGCATGAAGGGCACCATTGATACTCCAAGGATTGGATCACATTTGTATGATTGCATAAATTAAATGACATAAATTAAAAGATATTAAATAAAGAAATAAATAAAAATAGAAAAGGAGATGAGATGAAGAGAATATGAGACAAAGATTCAATCTTTAAGCAAGCGTGGGGTAAATCATTAATTGATTGACCCAAGTTTGCTTCTACCTTCACTTAGGGATCATGGTTTGATCATTGTGTTTTCTTTTGGATTAAATGGGACTTTAAAGATAAGAGGGATACTACTCTTGGTAGTTCTTCACCATTATCTAAAGTGGGCTATAATCTATCACAAAGAAAATTAATCAATTTTGATGAGAGTGGAATTTTGGAGAGTAACTTTGCTATAAAAAATTCTTGTCCCAATGAGAGAGGATGACCTCTCTATTTATAGAGGAAAATGTTTCATTTTAGCCCTTCAACTATGGGCTTGGGCACCAAGCAAAAGGGGGATATTTTCACTTTAATCACTCAACTATTGTCTTGTGACTTGCTTAGGGGCTAAGCATAAAAAATGGGTTAAGATTGGATCACAAAATGGGTCATTTAAAATCATAAAATGGTCACAAATTAGGTAGATATTGGATCATTTTTTGGCACAAAATGGGGCATTTTGGCTGGGAATTAAGTCTTCTAGAAGAGGACCATGTGGGTGACCAAACAAGGGTGACAAACCAATCAAATGGCTGCACTTGGGGCTGTGACCGGAGGGAGACAAAAGCCGGGTGAAGGACCAATGACAGCGCGCCAGATGGGCGGCTGTCGGGCGCGTGAAGTCCACGCGGGGACAAGGCGAGTGGAGGTGGCGGCTGGGCGAGGGACGCGTGGCAGCTGGCTGTCGTGTGTGCGCTTTGAGAAGGCGTACATTGAATGTGCACCTACCTCCTTGTTCCTTGGCCTTTTCTGGAAATTCCCACAAAGTCCTTTTGGGCTTTGTGGGGAATTTACACATGGTCTTGGCTTTCTGGAAATTACCAGAATGTCCCTCCTTTTCCAAAATAATTCCATTAATGCCTAAAATACCCCTTGAACACTATAATGACCCAATTAAGTCCCAAATTACCCCTTAATTCCACAATTTAATTAATTTAAGCCCAATGGTCCGGATCGGGTGAGCTACCGAGATGGGAGAAATGGTGACCAAGGTGGTCAAGTGGCTGGACCCTTATCTTTAAAGGATTCCTATATATCCTTACACGAGGGAATCAAGCCGGTCGTAGTTCTGGGTGAGAGATTTAAGGCTACTCAAACCTATGGGCCTTAGGTGGATATTCACTCATCCCTTCCTAAACAGGCATGGATCAAAGGCCGGATTTGATTGACTTGGATCTATCGGAGAGGGTCGACTCGAGGGTAACTGGTCTTACATCCGACTAAGGACTGCCGAGACAATAACATCTCAACTTTCATCCTGGACTTACGAGGTACGGCCGGGTCAACAAAATCCAATGGTCTTATGCCACGCCGGACGGCCAAGGACGAATCTCACGAAACCTAATGGTCTTACGTCACGCCGGACGGCCAAAGGACAAGTCTCACAGAACCTAATGGTTGATGGATAAAAATCTACTGTGTAATAAAATACCTTGCAAGTGTACAATTGCCGAAGCAACAGTATACAAAAGTAAGGGTCGAACCACAGAGACTTGAGTGAAAACAAGTATATTTAATTAATGTAAAAGTATCCAGGGGTTTTTGTTTGAGAATATTTATCTAGACTACTAATGCAAGAATTTAAACTAATATTAAGAAAACAATTAAAAAAAAGAAGGATTTATCAAGGATGACAAGGGATTCACGGATTGGATTCACAAATACCTTCACTTTATGCTATGCTCATAATAATAAGATCAATCTCATTCTTGGGTTTGTTCACTTTAGTAAGAATTGGGACGGTTCGGTCGCCGGATTGCAATCCTTTTATTTCTTTTATATTATACTTTCCGCTAGGTCTACACAATATGCAAGAAATTCATGAAGCACTCAATAACATATAAATCTAAATCCTTTTGACTTCCGCTAGGTCCTCAATTGAATTTAATCATCAAAACAATGGTCAACGTATTATCACCCACGCTAGTGCAGTAATAAATACCCAATAATTCTAAACCCAATTTATATCTTAACATATAATTGAAACTAAAGAATTTAACAGGAAGAATATTTTGATGAACAAGAATTAATATTGAATGGAAGAATTAAATCTATAGTATAAAGATCTAGTATTTGCTACTACCAATCCATGAATCTAGAAATTTAGCTACTCATATTCATAACAAAAGAAACAAGAAAAATAATAAAGAACATCAAAACCTGGAATAAATTGATGAAAATCTTGATACAACTCTTGAATCTTTGAATAAAGTATGTATAAAGTATCCCCAAATAAGTTGGATGGAGTGTTATATTTATACTAGGGCTAAGGAGGTGTAAAAATTAGGAAAACCCTAGGATTCCTTGTTAAAAAAGGATAAATAAATGCTGATGGCCGAAATTCCCCAGGAGCCCCTGGGTTTTTTTAGTTTCCAAAAAAGTCCTTCGAAAATTCCCCAAAGGTCCTCCAGAAATTCCAGAAAAGTCCCTGAAATTTTGGAAATTCCTGAAAAGCCCAACATATTTTGTATAATTCCTTAAAGGTCCCTGGATAATTCCCCTAAGGTCCCTGGGCATGTGGTCGCATGGAGTGACCGCATGGAAGACAGAGTTGCTGGATTTTTCTTGGGTTTAGATCTGGTGTTGTACCCTTGCTTTGATGACTTGTACCTTTTACGCGCAAACTTCTGGGGGCCATAACTTCTTCATATGAACTCCGATTTGGACGTGTAAACTATCGTTGGAAAGCTCTTTTCGAGTACTATCCAGTGGAATTGATTACTCAGTAGTAACATCCCTTTATCTTTATGTTCTGGTCCGTTATTTATCCTTCTTTTTCGCATTTTAATGTACATGAATCCATGCATTCTTTTGCTCCTTCCCTATACTCATAAACACTCCAAAAACCATCAAAAAACCCAAGGTTTAGCATCTAATAAGTCATAGAAGTATATGATTTGGATGGGTAAAAACACATCCATCAAATACCCCCAAACTTATCTTTTGCTCGTCCTCGAGTAAAACAAAACAAATATAGAACTATAAAACTACAAAAACTAAAAACAAAAAAAAAAAAATTGGGATGTTCTCTATACATATGGGAGTCGTTAGCCAAAAGTCTCAAGGTCCCTCACACAAATGCCATTAAATAGGTACCATTGAAAAACCAAATTGCAACACATACACACTACTAACTCGTTTGATTTTCCACCGCAGCATGATAGAATGAGTGAAGAGGTGATCAATGCGACCAAAATAAGATTAGTTTATAGGATCACTTAAGTTAATGCTCTTATTCCACAAATGATGATGAAGATACACGTAACCCAATCAAGGACACTCATAATCATGTATACACAGTTGTCAACCCGGTTACCGGTATTGAAAGAAAATATGGCATAAAGTTTAAGCACAACAAACGTGCGAGGCTAGGTTCACGGTTACAAATGAAGGTAAGGACATACGAGGTTAAGAAAGTGGACTAAGAAGTCTTCTATAATATGTATATCCTCACAATATGATAAACTCTCTGCTCACCAAATTCCCACACTGTCTCACCCCCAAACTTGAACTTTTATATAATTGCATGGGGTGAGACATGTTTCCCTATTTCTGTTTCCTTTCACAATCGTCACTTCAATACATTAAGGGATAAGCTTTTTCTCTTTCTTTTTTTTTCATACTTACACAAGACAAATGTGTGCTTATTTAATCACTTTGCACACTCCTCAATGATCACTTTTTTTTTCTTTTTTTTTTGTGCTCGCCCTTTCTTTTCATTACATACACCTATTTCATATCTTTGGCCATAAACCATAACTCCCCAAATCATTCTCCCAATTTCTAACCATAAATTCCCATCATTCCCTAATCCACTTCCTCGTCAAGGTGAGTTTAACCTATTCTAAGTGCAAAAGGGTAGGAAATCGGGTATCAAAAGAAGGTGAACGGCGGTCTTTAATGTGCCATTCTTTCATCCATTACTAGGCTCAAATGGGTGTTCTAGCGATGATTTTATTTAAGTGACTAAATAGACAGAATAAGGCCAACAAAAGGGTTAAGAAAGAAATGCCATAAATACCGAATAACCTATTGACTTGTTATTGACAACCATGCAACGATGTTCTAGGGTCCCCGAACATACACCAAGTGATCCCATAAATTATTCTTAAGTTGATAACATGATCATGAAAGTAATGTAAGTGAGAGGTGGTGCAATCATGCCTTTAGTAGTGTTAATGTAGTCCCAACTCTAGGTTAAACAATAGCACCCATAATGGCTAATAAAAACAAACCCTCGGATCATCACCAACCATGGCCAACATCCCAAAATATAAAGAGAACAAAATTTTTAAAATTTTTCTATTTTTTTGGAGGGTGACAACTATATACACTCCCCTATAAACCCACAAACTCAGAGAGATGCCTACCCCCAAACTCAAAACATGCTATGTCCTCATAGCATAAGGAACTAAAGCATGCTTTGGGTTCAAAGGATGGCATGACACAACAAAATGATAAAATGAAAGCAAAATAAATGTTACCTAGTTGGGTTGCCTCCCAATAAGCGCATTTGTTTAACGTCGTTAGCCCGACGGTGACCCCAATTTTACTTGGGGTTGAGATTGGCCACTTCGGTCTTCGTCTTTGATTTTCGACCCTTGGACCACCTTTTGTTTACTTGGGCACAAACGCCCATCTTCTTCCATACATAAGTTCCTTGCTTGATTAAATCGGGAGGGGTCCAAGGAACTTTTGGAGCTTTTTGTTTTGCCTTTTTCTTCTTCTTGGGGCTCTTTCCCCCAAACTCATTTGGTTCCTTCACCTTAGGAACACCTTTCTCAACAAAACTTTCAAAGAAGTTATCTTGATTACCAGTATCAGAAAATATATTATCACAGAAATTAATAGTCAAACATTCCTCTACTTGCAAACAAGAATCAACACATTCAGACTTTGATGGAACAAGTGGTGTGTGTGATGGCACCAACTCTTTTTTAGAGTTGTTTAGGGCGTGATACGACCCGTCACTCCTTAAGTGTTGGTCGGCCTTAATGTTGCTAGCCAAGGGACAACCGTTCGCTTTATCCCTAAATTTCTCACCGCCATTCACATCTTGTTTAAACATTGCAAAATCACTTATGTACCCAACAAATTCTTCCTTAGGCGGAAGTTCTCTAGAGTTTTCAGACATTAAAAATTTAATCTCTACCCCCATCACTTTCATACAAATACTACCCTTACACACATCAATCATAGCATTAGTGTCAAACATAAAAGGCCTCCCAAGTAGTATGGGAGCTTTTAGTTGATCATCATGTGAGCCTTCCCTGCACAATACCAAGAAATCAACTGGAGTTATTAAATCATTTATTTGGACCAACACTCCTTCTGCAACTCTTAATGGTCGTTTGACCGAATGATCCGCTAGTTGTATATCGCGTGTAGGAGGTTTTAACTCAGTTATCCCCAATTCCCTAAAAACTTGGTAAGGCATCACATTGACAATAGCTCCTAAATCCATTAAACCTTTAAAACTTTGACCCCTTAGAGTGATTGGAATAGTAAAACATCCGGGGTCTTTCATTGCACTTTTAGTTTTCATAACATCCACACCACCAGAAGGTGTAGTTTTTCCAACATCAAGAGGAGGGGACTCTAATACATCATTGTTCAACCCCACACTTCTCTCATTCGCACATGTATACTCATCATCATTAGATTCATAAGTACAAAGAGAAGAAAGAAATACCTCCTCGATTTCCTCGCTGTCATCCCACACCGTCATGATTGACTTGGCTTGGTCTGGTGGGTTTTGAAAACTTCCCTGTTTATGCCATTGCTGCCCTTCAGCTAGTTGACCAATTAGTCTCCAGCTTTTTGTTGACAGCATCCTGCTGCTTCTCTCGTTGCTCCATCGTCCACCTCATTTGTTGTTGTTCTTGCAGCATTGACCTCATCATTTCCTCCATGGATAGATTGGGTTGCTGTTCCGGATTCCCTTGTGGGGGAGGAGGATAAAGAGGTTTTTGTTGTTGAAACTGGTTCCCTTGGTTACCCCTCCATGATAGATTCGGATGATTTCTCCAATCTGGATTGTAAGTGTTAGAATACATACCACCTTGATTCTGTCTTGGGGGTAACCTTGCATAGCATTAACCTGTTCAGAATCACACTGCGCAGCACTTTGGCAAACATTAGTAGCATGAGAGTTAGAACCACAGTTAGCACAGAAATCAAATACCACATTAGCACTTGATGAACCCATATTAATGTTAAATTTCGCCAAATTTTGGTTCATCAAGGCTACCTGCTGTAGACACCCCGCCTTGGACCTCTCACTTCGATTGCATACAAAGTATTTTTATTTAACTCATTTTCACTAATTTCTGTTACTTCGGTTAAGTTCCTAACTGATTCCGTTAGTTTTGGACTAAACTGCATAACAGAGTTAACTTTTAGGGTCATTCTGTCATTCTGTCCTTTTCTGCCGCGGGCGCTTCCGGAACTGTTAACGGTCTGCGCGCGCGTCTCGCCCCAAAAGCGGGACTCGCGCGCTTCCCATTTTGGCAGTAACGGATTGCACCTTATTTCCCTCCCTTTTCTTATTTGCAACATCTCTTTCTTGATCACAAAAGACTTCTTTTCTCATCCACATTCATCCCCCTAGTTTTATAACCTCCAATCCCATTATTCTAGCCATCTCTTTAAAACAAAATAATTCATTTTTATTTTATTTGATTTTCTTTTATTTCTTTCATTTATTATTTTATTTATCTTATTTTCTATTGGTCAATTCCATCTCACATGGATTGACCAATTTCCCTTCAACCTTTCCCTCTCTTTTTTACCTATAAAAACCATCATCTTCTACCTTAGAAAGGGACTCTTTTGACACTCTTTGGACCAACTTCATCTTCCCTACAAGAACTATACACAAGTTCTCTCAACACATTTTCCCTACAAACAAACACTACACAAAGTATTGCACAACCATTTCTCTACAAACAACACCATCTTCAAGTCAAAGTCTAAGGTCCTCTTTTCTAAAGGTACTTTTATTCTTCTTCTCTTTTATTCTAGTCTTACTAGTATGAAATCCCCATCAATTGGGACATGACCAAATGACCACTTTACTACATTAAAGTTGGTTAAGGTTATCTCCCTACATTTTAATCTCTACTTTAATTTCCTATACATTTCTTAATGTAATTGTTTAGCATAAATTTAGAAATAAAACAATTCTCTTTTCTTCCCCTTTTTCTTTACATTATAATTGTTAGCACTGTTAATAAATTGAAGGACATTTAGCATTAGAACACCAATGGTAGCAAGACCCGCATAAGCGGGGCGGAGTGGGTGTTTAAGTACTTCCCACTCCGTCACCTAACCCCCGAACCCTTCTCTCCCGAATCTCTGGTTTTGTACATAAATTAGGCTATTTCTAGGTTTTTCTTATGTTCCTTTAAAAACATAGGTGGCGACTCTAAACAATCTAAAACAAGTTAGACATCCTAGGATAATTCACCGCTCTAGCCAAGTTGTAGTTTCCCGGGGTATCTACAGTGGCGACTCCGCTGGGGACGATTTAGAGGGTTAAACTTGCGTTCTTAACTTTTGGTGTTCTTACTACTGTTTTCTGGGCATTCTGGTAAAAAGGGTGGGAAGCGCGCGCCTCTGGCCTCCTTGGCCTAAAGCGCGCGCGTCCGACCCCAATTACCAGAATCGCCCGTCTTCCTTCTTGTCCTTCCATTCCATGTTTCTGTGCTAACAAATTCTGCAGGGGAAAGCATTTTTATTTAGGGTCAAGGCAATCCCTTGAACCCGCTGATTTACAGGTTGTTACCCAGATGCGGGCGCCTCTGCCCCTTTGTCTAACGCGCGCGCCTCCCGAGTAGGCATCCTAATGCGCGCGCTTCTGGGCATTTTCCAGAAACAGAACAGTGCACAGAACAGAGTGGTTTTGACAGTGTGTGGGCACCGGGCCTGCACAAAACAGTTTTTACTTTCTGTTTATTTTTATCGGTCACACGGGTGATTCGAAAGTTGTAATTATGTGCTTATTTGTTTTTTTTTATTTCTTTTGAAAATATATATATATATATATATATATATATATATATATTTTGTCACTTGTTAGACCTCACACTACATGCACATCTTCTTATCAATTGCTCACTATCGAGTCGCACAAGTCCAACCCCAAACCCGTCGAGGCCCGTCCTAGAAAGTTTCAAGCTCCACCCGACCTTGACTCTTTCGAAGCGGTCAACCTCAGCCCGTGGCGTAGTTAAAGACTACATGCCGGGGGTGACCTTTAAGCCTCTCTTTAGCTGAGCACAAGCCACACAATTCTAGTCTAGGGTCTAACACTCCGTGACCAAGTCGGTTTTTCATGTGCCGAGATTTCCCTAAACTAATGTCTTCAAATCATACATGCCAACTTGTTACAATGGACGAAATAAAACTCCGTCCCCAAAAGTGGTTATTTTGGACGAAAATAAAAATCCATCCCCGCATGTATGATTTACTACATTAATTTAGTTTAATCCCGACACATGTAGGTCTCACAAGCGTGGTGGAATCCGATGAATATATGGGACCGCGAGAAGGTCTATATACTAGTGTGACGATTCCACTATTTTTTCTAGAAACCCCAAAAAGGACTCAGTCCTTCCGACTTTTGTAAATAAAAAATAAAAAAAAAAGAGTCATTTTCTTTATATGGTTGAGTCTTTTTCGTGTTTGTGGGTTAAATTTATTTTACTCAAAAGGTATTTGTGGGGCCAACCTAAGATCAACCGTGTTCTTTCAAAAGGTCCAATGGCTTCCAACGGCAACAACAACAATGGTGTGTACTTCTCCGTGTCCAACGAAAGACTCTTCAACATAATAAGAGCCATGGGGGAACAAATGGATAGACTTTCCGAGGATGCCCGCCGAAAAGACGATTTGTGGCAAGCCCGTTTTGATCTCGAGAGGAAGATTCACAAGGAAGAGGTTTCCGAGCTCAAAGCCCGTTTGCAAGAGCTCACCAACAACAAGGAAAAGTTTAAGGGTAAAGCATGCTCAAGTGGCCCGTCCCTCAAAAGCTACAAAGGTACCGCCAACAACCGAGTTTTCACTCCTCTCCTAGGAGTAACCCAAGCCGAAGCATTTGAAACTTTGGTGGCAAGTGGAAAGGTCAGCCTTTGGAGGGGTACAAGCCGAAGACGATACCGAAGAACCATGCACATGGTGAATGGTGCGGCTACCACAAGCATAGTGGCCATACTACCGAAGGGTGCTTCCTTCTCCGTAACATCATCCAAGATTTGTTCGACAACGGCGAATTTACTGTGGGTGAAGAGAAACCTTTAGAGAGTGCCAACATGCAAGAACTCATCAAAAAAGAATGATTTGGTTTCGAAATGGGGCTTCTACAATAAATCATGCCACAAGGAGACTACAACGACAATGGGGACTACAACAACAATCTTCGTTTCTCTTTCTCTACCTAGTAATAGGAATTAAAAAAAAAAAAAAAAAAGAGTCAAAGTCCTCTTAAGTGTGCATTAAGTTTTCTTTGTCCAATTAATGTGAAATTTTGAGTCAAGTCTCATCATCAAATAAAAAGTCGTTCTTGTCCTCATACACTCTTCCAAGTTGTTCAATCTAATTCTTGGCAAAATGATGAAAAGATGTCTAAACGAGTTTTGGAATGAAGGCCATCACTTGAACGCCTAGGGGCTAAACATTGTGACGAAGGCAACATCATCAACGACGAAGACAAAGCCAAGACATCAAAGGTGAAGCAACAACCATGGAGAAAAATCAAGCAATGTTTCAAAGGGGGGATTAAAAAAAAAAATGCTCGCTAGGTTGAACTCTTCAAATCAACCTAGGCAAAAGTTAGAGCACAAAAAAAAAAAAAAAAAAAAAAAATCCTTTCAATCAAAGAAGTTCACATCAAGATCAACATCATTCCATCCACCAAAGGAGGACGAAGCTACACGACGAAGCAACAATTCCATCCCGAAGAATGGAGAATTCACAAGAACTACGGTGACCTGAGCCTCTACATTGGAGGAACGTAGGCAACCTTCGGGTCCGGTCTCATGCAAGAAAGAAGAAATGTTTAGCCCTAGCGCGTTATGGTGATCGGCCTTCATCTCGAACTTTTCAAGACATCTTTGTACGATTTATTTGCCAATGAATTAATCACCAAGAAGATTGAACAACTTTCTTAGATTTGGAATCATTTTGCGTTCCTTGTCGAGTCTAAGGACTTCTATTCTTTCTGCATACTCCCAATTTCTTGCAATCAAATTGGGGCTTTCCTTCTCTTCTCTCTTAATGACTTACTCGCCTTCGTGAGTCATTCAATTCAATAAAAAAAAATGTCAATACTAGGGACACTTCCCTAGTCGAGTCAATGTCACTCATCTTTAGTGACAAAAGGTTTTCGCCGCAAAATCACATGTCTCTCATCCTCAGCTAGAGTCAATGCACACTTCCTTATTAATCGAGTCAAAAATGAAGACGCAAAAGAGATGCCTGCTAGATTGAAAACCCGAAAGGGCGGTCTAGGCAAAAAACAGGGTGCGTCATAAAAAAAAATGAGAGAGTGAGAGAGAGAAGGGAAAGAGAAATGGAGATCTCTGACCTCTAAAGAAGACAACTACACGATCTCTACATTGGATCTCCTCAGCAAGTCAATTCCCCACCGAGTCAACTTTGGGATTGCAAAAAGCTCGACAAGATATGGCACCATCAAAGGTTGTCTTGGGTTATTGGTATCATTCTCCAGCAGTGTGCATTCTTGGGTTCATGAAAAGAAGGCCCGTGGTAACCAAGACCCATCCGAGAACGAGCCCATCACAAAAGGGCACGAGGTTGCACAAATAACCCATAGCTAGTCAATTGGCTTGGGCAGCAAATAGCAACAACATGTGTCTCAGTTTTCAAAGCTTCTTCAAGTATGTGCTTCTAAAGTACGCCGAAAGGCTCCTGAGAAATGGAGTAGCTCTTGACATGTCCTCTCATGTTTGTTCCCTCGCACGAGGATGGGTCACTCTTGCTTTGCTCAACAAATGGTGACGCCCTAGGGGCTATATGACCCGAGAACAAGGGCTTCTTTTGACAATCAACAAGCCCTAGGGGCTATGCTCGAAAAAGATGTGTGAGACTATCCTCAAAGTCTCTCAAAAGGGATGTCAAAAAGCCCTCTTGTCACGTGTGCCCATGCTCGTTCCCCCAATCAAGGATGGACCTTCCTCGCAATCAATGATGGCACTCTAGGGGCTACGGTCAAGTCTTAAAGGCTCCCTCGGCAAAGAGCAATTAACTCCCCAGCAGTATCCCCAGTCAAGTCATGTGCAACATTGGAAGCTTCCTCAATTCGGCACCGAAGGTCTCCAAGGGCTTCGCAATCTACAATCTTTTGGGCTACGGCATTACAGTAATTCAAGCAAAGGGCAGTATTAGGGCTTCGCGACCGACAGTCTTTTGGGCAACAATACTCGAGCAAGTGCAATGTGGAATAGTCTTATGGCTCCATGAAAGGGATCAAGCTTCAAGAATCTCTCAACACTTCCAGTCAAAAGGCCCCTTGGTTTTAAATGAAGGCTCCAATGATATGAATGAATTTGATAATTCTTGTTAGAACTTACAACGAGATTATGAAGGAAGTCTTAGGGAAAAGGAAAAGATTCAATATGCTAAACTCTAATCAAAACAGGGTTATAGCGGGAACTGCCACGGCCAATCCCAATGTTTCTGCAATTCAGCACCCCCTTCTCCAAGATCAAAAGCACAAGGTGCAGCTCAGATAAAGTTGGGCCACAGCACTAGTTGCATCCGAAGATCCGTCATTAGTTCAATTCAAGAAGAGTCAAGCAAGCATACTCATTTGGGACTTTATCATACCAAGACCTTATCATCCGCGACCTCGACGGCACCGCAAGACATTACTGCATCTTTTGACATAAGCCCTCCGCCATTTGGGTATCAACCACAATGAGGCCATTTATCTCCCCAGTAAGAGCAAGAAGGGGATCTCTATCAAGGATTCTACCTGACGGTACATCCGCGCTCAATGCCGAGCCGATCACAAGATAATTTGGGAACTTTACAATGAAAGGTCTTCACATTTCACCATCTCCAAGCCCGCAAGCAACAAGTCCATGACATTTGGGGCTTAGCAATCTCTCGAAGCTTGGAGCTTGCTCACGTCAACAACAAAAGACGATTCATTTGAGTGGACCAAAGAGCTGATTTATCTTGGGGCTATGCAAGTCACTCCAAATTTGGCATCAAAGGCGATCTAGGGGCTTCACAATCAGCGACCCCTTATCTCGGCATCAAAAGTATTTTCAAGCCCCATAATCGACAAATCTCTTGGGGCTAGACATCAATCTTCGTCAGACACACCGGCGGGGTTAGACATCAATTTTCGTTGGGCACACCGGCGGGGTTAGACATCAATCTTCGTTGGGCACGACGACGACAACGACAGAATTCAAGCAATGCAATCCGGACTTCGCTCGCACATGACTTGATCTTGGGTTGGCTTTACAAACACACAATGGCTAAAATGGTTCACCCACGAACTAAAAATCCTTTTCTCGCATGTGTACATATTCTTTTCCTTCTAAAAAAAAAAAAAAAAAAAAAAAAAAAAAAAAATCTCTTTTTCTTCTTCTTTTTCTTTACTTGCGTATAAGTATGTGCTCCATAGCTTCTTCCCCAGCTTTCTTCGTCATCCTTGATACGTAGGCAGCCTTTGGCACGACCAACCCATCATTTAGAATGTCATCTCACCAACATTCCAGCGAAAGCAGCAGCAGTTCATCATCTTCATCAAAGCCACAACATCTCCATCCCGAATCAAGCGGCCATGGTAAGTGACGGTATGAACATCATTCATTAATACTTTCCTCAAAATCACACAGCACACAAAAGCAATTTCTTCATTCTTGCAAATCTCTCTCTCATGCAAAACTGCTTTCAAATCACATTGCACCACGAGCACAATTTCTCTCTTCATTTCACACTTCATGCATCTTCTTGCACTAGCACATATACCTGCAAAGCACATAACAGGTACCACCGCAAAGTCAAACAGCATCTGCAACTCGAGGCACTTCATCCCCAGCAGAAAATGGTCCACAGTCAACCATGCCCGCATCCCCGCAAAAGTCAACTGCAACGCCAAACAGCACACGGCTTCAAAGCAGCAATTCGTCAAAGGTTCACTAACGGCCTCATCAACGGATTTCACTAACGGATTCGTCAACAAAGGTTCACTAACGGCCTCATCAACGGATTTCACTAACGGATTCGACAACAAAGGTTCACTAACGGCCTCGAAGGTTCACTAACGGCCTCATCAACGGATTTCACTATTGGATTCGTCAACAAAGGTTCACTAACGGCCTCGAAGGTTCACTAACGGCCTCATCAACGGATTTCACTAACGGATTCGTCAACAAAGGTTCACTAACGGCCTCGAAGATTCACTAACGGCCTCATCAACGGATTTCACTAACGGATTCGACAACAAAGGTTCACTAACGGCCTCGAAGGTTCACTAACGGCCTCATCAATGGATTTCACTAACGGATTCGTCAACAAAGGTTCACTAACGGCCTCGAAGGTTCACTAACGGCCTCATCAACGGATTTCACTAACGGATTCGTCAACAAAGGTCCACTAACGGCCTCGAAGGTTCACTAACGGCCTCATCAACGGATTTCACTAACGGATTCGACAACAAAGGTTCACTAACGACCTCAAAGGTTCACTAACGGCCTCATCAACGGATTTCACTAACGGATTCGTCAACAAAGGTTCACTAACGGCCTCGAAGGTTCACTAACGGCCTCATCAACGGATTTCACTAATGGATTCGTCAAAAGGTTCACTAACGGCCTCCTCAAAGGTTCACTAACGGCCTCCTCAAAGGTTCACTAAACGGCCTCATTCAAAGGTTCACTAACGGCCTCTTCAAAGGTTCACTAACGGCCTTCTCAAAGGTTCACTAACGGCCTCTTCAAAGGTTCACTAACGGCCTCAAGGTTCACTAACGGCCTCCTCAAAGGTTCACTAACGGCCTCATTCAAAGGTTCACTAACGGCCTCATTCAAAGGTTCACTAACGGCCTCATTCAAGGGTTCACCAACGGCCTCGAAGGTTCACTAACGGCCTCCTCAAAGGTTCACTAACGGCCTCAAGGTTCACTAACGGCCTCCTCAAAGGTTCACTAACGGCCTCATTCAAGGGTTCACCAACGGCCTCAAAGGTTCACTAACGGCCTCCTCAAAGGTTCACTAACGGCCTCAAGGTTCACTAACGGCCTCCTCAAAGGTTCACTAACGGCCTCATTCAAGGGTTCATTAACGGCCTCAAGGTTCACTAACGGCCTCATTCAAAGGTTCACTAACGGCCTCCTTGAAGGTTCACTAACGGCCTCATTCAAAGGTTCACTAACGGCCTCACTCAACGGATTCAGCCGGCAGGTTTACCAACGGATCATGCTACCCCCCTCTATCAACAAAAGACGCTCACACAGGGAGCGCACCCCTATCTCTAGCAATTTCAAATTACTGCTTTCATCGAGTCTTTGCTTTCTTTTCTTTCTTTTTCTTTGTCGATGTCCTCGGCGGGTGTTTTTACTTTCGTAGACGCGTTTTGCTTTGCAATCCACGTCGCCGAGGGGCTCTGTAGACACCCCGCCTTGGACCTCTCACTTCGATTGCATACAAAGTATTTTTATTTAACTCATTTTCGTTAATTTCTGTTACATCGGTTAAGTTCCTAACTGATTCCGTTAGTTTTGGACTAAACTGCATAACAGAGTTAACTCTTAGGGTCATTCTGTCATTCTGTCCTTTTCTGCCGCGGGCACTTCCGGAACTGTTAATGGGCTGCGCGCGCGTCTCGCCCCAAAAGCGGGACTCGCGCGGTTCCCATTTGGCAGTAACGGATTGCACCTTATTTCCCTCCCTTTTTTTATTTGCAACATCTCTTTCTTGATCACAAAAGACTTCTTTTCTCATCCACATTCATCCCCCCTAGTTTTATAACCTCCAATCCCATTATTCTAGCCATCTCTTTAAAACAAAATAATTCATTTTTATTTTATTTGATTTTCTTTTATTTCTTTCATTTATTATTTTATTTATCTTATTTTCTATTGGTCAATTCCATCTCACATGGATTGACCAATTTCCCTCCAACCTTTCCCTCTCTTTTTTACCTATAAAAACCATCATCTTCTACCTTAGAAAGGGACTCTTTTGACACTCTTTGGACCAACTTCATCTTCCCTACAAGAACTATACACAAGTTCTCTCAACACATTTTCCCTACAAACAAACACTACACAAAGTATTGCACAACCATTTCTCTACAAACAACACCATCTTCAAGTCAAAGTCTAAGGTCCTCTTTTCTAAAGGTACTTTTATTCTTCTTCTCTTTTATTCTAGTCTTACTAGTATGAAATCCCCATCAATTGGGACATGACCAAATGACCACTTTACTACATTAAAGTTGGTTAAGGTTATCTCCCTACATTTTAATCTCTACTTTAATTTCCTATACATTTCTTAATGTAATTGTTTAGCATAAATTTATAAATAAAACAATTCTCTTTTCTTCCCCTTTTTCTTTACATTATAATTGTTAGCACTGTTAATAAATTGAAGGACATTTAGCATTAGAACACCAATGGTAGCAAGACCCGCATAAGCGGGGCGGAGTGGGTGTTTAAGTACTTCCCACTCCGTCACCTAACCCCCGAACCCTTCTCTCCCGAATCTCTGGTTTTGTACATAAATTAGGCTATTTCTAGGTTTTTCTTATGTTCCTTTAAAAACATAGGTGGCGACTCTAAACAATCTAAAACAAGTTAGAAATCCTAGGATAATTCACCGCTCTAGCCAAGTTGTGGTTTCCCGGGGTATCTACACCTGCCTAGCAAACTCATCTACACCACTTAATTCATGCACTCCCCTAGGTTTCCCTCTAGAGCCTTTTTCTTGAGAATTGGCCCCTAACATCTCAAATAAATCTTGAGTTTCAGCAACAGTTTTGGCTCCTAAAAAGCCACCTGCTGCATTGTCAACCATAGTTTGGTCGGCTGCAGTCAACCCCCCATAAAATGTTTGATGTAAAAGGGCCTCAGGAAAAGCATGATGGGGGCATTGCACTTGTAACATTTTAAATCTATCCCATGCCTCATGGAATGGCTCACCTTGATCTTGAGTAAATCCTATAATTTTCTGTCTAAAGGTGGCCAAAGTGGCATGTGGGAAAAATTTCTTAAGAAAAATATCGTGCAACCCATCCCATGTAGTAATACTCCTAGAAGGAAGTAACAGTAGCCAAGTTTTGGCTGCCCCTTGAAGAGCAAATGGAAAGTATTTAAGCCTTAATTGTTCATCAGTAACCCCCTCCTTGACTAGGAATCCCGACACAATCATCATATATTCTCTCAAAAAGTTCAAAGAATCCTCACCGGGAAGACCCTGGAACTTAGGCAACTGACTAAAATAATGGCCCTTTGCCTCATAGGTTTTAGCTGCATCAGTCAAGACAATGCACGACACCGATGTATCGACCTTGGGCCTAGCATATTCTTTCATTAAAGGGGTAGCCATTACTACTTCAATTTCTTCTCCCTCGGTGGAAGAAGTTTCCAATTCACTTAAAACTACCTTTGTCTCGGTGACAGAAGCTTCAGATTCAGACTCACTAATAGAGGGAATGCCCCTATCAAGTCTATCAATATTATCGTTCAAAGGGACCAACTGGGGATCCAATGAACGTCTACCAAACATACACCGATTAAATGAACTTGTAAATCACAACAAGTCCACGGCAGCGGCGCCAAAAACTTGATGGATAAAAATCTACTGTGTAATAAAATACCTTGCAAGTGTACAAGTGCCGAAGCAGCAGTATACAAAAGTAAGGGTCGAACCACAGAGACTTGAGTGAAAACAAGTATATTTAATTAATGTAAAAGTATCCAGGGGTTTTTGTTTGAGAATATTTATCTAAACTACTAATGCAAGAATTTAAACTAATATTAAGAAAACAATTAAAAAAAAGAAGGATTTATCAAGGATGACAAGGGATTCACGGATTGGATTCACAAATACCTTCACTTTATGCTATGCTCATAATAATAAGATCAATCTCATTCTTGGGTTTGTTCACTTTAGTAAGAATTGGGACAGTTCGGTAGCCGGATTGCAATCCTTTTATTTCTTTTATATTATACTTTCCGCTAGGTCTACACAATATGCAAAAAATTCATGAAGCACTCAAGAACATATAAATCTAAATCCTTTTGACTTCCGTTAGGTCCTCAATTGAATTTAATCATCAAAACAATGGTCAACGTATTATCACCTACGCTAGTGCAGTAATAAATACCCAATAATTCTAAACCCAATTTATATCTTAACATATAATTGAAACTAAAGAATTTAACAGGAAGAATATTTTGATGAACAAGAATTAATATTGAATGGAAGAATTAAATCTATAGTATAAAGATCTAGTATTTGCTACTACCAATCCATGAATCTAGAAATTTAGCTACTCATATTCATAACAAAAGAAACAAGAAAAATAATAAAGAACATCAAAACCTGGAATAAATTGATGAAAATCTTGATACAACTCTTGAATCTTTGAATAAAGTATGTATAAAGTATCCCCAAATAAATTGGATGGAGTGTTATATTTATACTAGGGCTAAGGAGGTGTAAATATTAGGAAAACCCTAGGATTCCTTGTTAAAAAAGGATAAATAAATGCTGATGGCCGAAATTCCCCAGGAGCCCCTGGGTTTTTTTAGTTTCCAGAAAAGTCCTTCGAAAATTTCCCAAAGGTCCTCCAGAAATTCCAGAAAAGTCCCTGAAATTTTGGAAATTCCTGAAAAGCCCAACATATTTTGTATAATTCCTTAAAGGTCCCTGGATAATTCCCCTAAGGTCCCTGGGCATGTGGTCGCATGGAGTGACCGCATGGAAGACAGAGTTGCTGGATTTTTCTTGGGTTTAGATCTGGTGTTGTACCCTTGCTTTGATGACTTGTACCTTTTACGCGCAAACTTCTGGAGGCCATAACTTCTTCATATGAACTCCGATTTGGATGTGTAAACTATCGTTGGAAATATATTTTCGAATACTATCCAATGGAATTGATTACTCAGTAGTCACATCTCTTTATCTTTATGTTCTGGTCCGTTCTTTATCCTTCTTTTTCGCACTTTAATGTACATGAATCCATGCATTCTTTTGCTCCTTCCCTATACTCATAAACACTCCAAAAACCATCAAAAACACCCAAGGTTTAGCATATAATAAGTCATAGAAGTATATGATTTGGATGGGTAAAAACACATCCATCAATGGTCTTACGTCACGCCGGACGGCCAAAGGACAGGTCTAACCTAATGGACTTATGTAATTTCGGGCTGCCAAAGGAAAAATCTCACTAAAACTATAGGCATCCCAATCCGATGGGAGTACGGGTGGGTTGGCCAATTTGGGTGAGAGGGTTTACGGCTACTCAAACCTATAGGCATCCCAATCCGATGGGAGGACGGCTTGGCCGATTTGGGTAAGAGGGTTTAAGGCTACTCAAACCTATAGGCATCACAATCCGATGGGAGGACGGCTTGGACGATTTGGGTGAGAGGGGCTACTCAAACCTATAGGCATCCCAATCCGATGGGAGGATGGCTTGGCCGATTTGGGTGAGAGGGTTTAAGGCTACTCAAACCTATAGGCATCCCAATCCGATAGGAGGACGGCTTGACCGATTTGGGCCGGAGGACGGCTTGACCGATTTGGGTGAGAGGGTTTAAAGATACTCAAACCTATAGGACTTAATCCTTAATTTTCATCCTAGGCGCACGACCAGGACTTTCACAATTTTCATCATCCTGGGCGCACGACCAGGACTTTCACAATTTTCACATTTCATCCTGGGCGCACGACCAGGATTTTCACAATTTTCAAACTCCTAATCTGGTCTTACGAAGGACTACCGTCACAATGATAGGTTTTCTCTAACCTGACCACTTTCGGGGATAAATGTTTTCTTAACCTAACATGACTATACTGGTCTTACGTCCTACCAAGGACTGCCGTCACAATGATAGGTTTTCTCTAACCTGACCACTTTCGGGGACAAAGGTTTTCTTAACCTAACATGACTATACTGGTCTTACGTCCTACCAATGACTGCCCGCGCAACCAAATGGTTTGACTCTTACTTGGTCATCCTAAACACTTCGGTCAACTTTAACTCACGGGAGGTTGACGGATAAACTGGGACAAGGACTAGCCTAAAAGTGACCACTTCGTGTCGAGGCTTGGATTTGGTCAACACTACTCTATGGCACGGTTGACACATTTTCTTGATACCGGGAAAAGCCTAGGGGCGACCCTTAAGGTACATTGTTGGACGCAAAAGTCCAAGGTTTTGGAAAATCATTCTTTTTACACACCCTCAAATGCCCATGCAATTTGAAAGGGGACAACACAAAATTCAAGATACACCCTCAAATGTCCGACGCGATTTGAAAGGGGGACAACGCAATATTCAAAATATACCCTCAAATGCCCATCGCGATCTGAAAGGGAAAAAACACAATTTTTTCACAAAACACACCCTCAAGTACCCGACGTGACTTGAAAGGGGACGACACAACATTCAAAATACACCCTTAAATTCCTATCGCGACTTGAAAGGGAAAAAACACAATTTTTTTCACAAAACACACCCTCAAGTGCCCGACGCGACTTGAAAAGGGAAAAACACATCTTTTATCAAAAGCATGATGCCAAAAGGGAAAATTTCCAAAGTGCTCATTCCTCAAGGTAAATCTTTTAATGAAGCACGTCAGTCAAATGTTGATTTAAACTTAACCATGAGGTTTGTTATGCATAAAGTCTTTTGGAGCTTTGTCCATTTCTTAGGAGCGATCGGGAATGGAGAACCCTTTTTTCGTCGAGGTTGGGGTAGCCCCATGTCCTTGTAATCATCAATGTTGGGGTAGCCCCATGTTCTTGTTGGCGTCGGTGGCGGCTTAGCCCCATGTTTTCAGCCGGCGTAGCCCTAATGTCATCGTTTGACGGTTAGGAACCCATCCCTTTTTCATGACGCGCCCTTTCTTTTGCCTAGGCCGCCCTTACGGGTTTTCAACCTAGCGGGCTACTTTTTTGCGTCTTTCATGGCACACCCTGTTTTTTGCCTAGGCCACCCTTGCGGGTTTTCAACCTATCGGGCTACTTTTTTGGTGCCTTTATTTCTATTTTTCTCTTTTTTTTATGAGTGATCCAACCGACTCGACGAGACGGGGACTTAATATGTCCTTTTGGAGGGAACATGCAAAGGCCTTTATTTAGGCGGGAGAGAGTCCCTTTATATTGGTGAACAATGTATCACGAAACAGGAGGAAGCCCTTGCTTGACAGAATACAAGTGTTTAGCTCTTTCCTAAGATGTAGAGAGGAAGACTTGTCGAGACATTTGAAATCAGCCTTAGTCAATATCATCAAAATGATTGCTTGAACGGACCATGTTCATTATTAAGTCAGGGTTATAACAAGCAATTAGCCTTGACATGTATAAATGCTGTGATCAATTGAGATTAAGATTCGATCAATGGCAAGATCAAAATGTGTTTAGGAGAGATGGGTAATTATTTGGGAAATTGGTCATTGATGGGACCAAGGGAAAAGAACCGGGTCATTTTAGGAGGACCAAGGTTTGATGGATACATTTCATGCTATGACCGGACCCGAAGGTTGCCTACGTTCCCCTCAGTTTGAGGCTCAGGTCGCCGTAGTTTGGCCCTAGGCCGTCTTTTGCTGAAATTGGCTTTCTTTCGATGTTGTCTCGGAGGAAGTTGTTGCTCACCTTGCTTTGCTGTGAACTCCTTGAGATGGACCTCTTGGGGTGAACCCTCTTTGGTGTGAATGGGTCTTTCTTTCCGCCATTTCTTTTCCTTCTTTCCATACATTCATTTCCTTTCCCTCTTCTCTTTTTTTTTCTTTTTTTTTTTTTTGGGGAGGAGGTAAACATTAGCCCCAGCTTGCTTTCTCAGGCATTGGCAAAGATCCTGGACCACAGACTACCAACGAATCTACAGAAACACAAACTGTGAGAACAACTGACAGACAGGATGAACAGTCAGTTGACCTATCAGATGGTCAAACAGCAGTCGATTCTGGTTCAGATTCTGAAATAGAAAGAGATCAGGTGAGCAATGGCAAAGATCCATCTTCAAGGATTCAGGAAGACCATCCAACTTCCCAGGTGATTGGGGGGGTGAACACAGAAAGAAAAACAAGAGGTAAGAGAATCAATTACCGGGAATTGGCCGGCTTAATATGCATGAATTCCGCATATCACCAGGTAAACTCTTGTTGCTTTGTGGCTGATTATGAGCCCAAAAACGTGTCTGAAGCCTTGAAAGATGATAATTGGATCAACGCCATGCAAGAGGAATTGATCCAATTTGAAAAGAATGAAGTTTGGTTCTTGGTCCCTAGGCCTTCTAATATCAATGTTATTGGGACCAAGTGGATATTTAAGAATAAATCAGACGAACAAGGCAAAATTATAAGGAACAAAGCACGTCTAGTGGCTCAGGGTTACACTCAATTAGAGGGTGTGGACTTTGATGAGACTTTTGCCCCGGTAGCCCGCATTGAGTCCATTAGACTGCTATTAGCAATCTCATGCTATTTAAAAATCACTCTACATCAAATGGATGTAAAGAGTGCGTTCCTAAATGGTTTTTTAAATGAGGAAGTGTTTGTTGAGCAACCTAAGGGGTTTGAGGATCCCCATAAGCCAAATCATGTTTTTAAGTTAAATAAGGCACTCTATGGTCTGAAACAAGCCCCACGTGCTTGGTATGGAAGACTGACAGAGCACCTTATTCAAATTGGCTTTAAAAGGGGAGAGGTTGATAAAACCTTATTTATTTTGAAAAACAAAAGGGATATTCTCGTGGCCCAAATTTATGTGGATGACATAGTTTTTGGATCTACTTCTAAAACTATGCTTGATATGTTTACTAAGAGTATGACGTCCACATTTGAAATGAGCATGGTTGGGGAATTGAAATTCTTTCTAGGATTACAAATATCTCAAACTAATGAAGGAATGTCAATCTCCCAATCAAAGTATGCCAAAATTTTGGTTAAAAAATTCGGCCTCGAGAATGCCTCTCATTTGAAAACCCCCATGGGATCCTCTCAAAAATTGTTTAAAGACGAGGATGGAGAGAGTGTTGATCAAACACTCTATCGAAGTATGATAGGTAGCTTGCTGTACCTTACAGCTAGCCACCCCGATATCATGTTTAGTGTCTGCCTCTGTGCTAGGTATCAGGCTGACCCCAAGGTATCCCACTTAACTGCAGTCAAACGTATAATTAGATATGTGAGTGGTACCACAACTCTAGGGTTAAGCTATACGAGGGACACAAACACGAATCTAGTTGGGTTTAGTGATTCAGACTGGGCTGGGAGCACTGATGATAGAAAAAGCACCACGGGTGGGTGTTTTTATCTTGGGAATAATCTTGTGTCTTGGTTTAGTAAGAAACAAAACTGTGTTTCTTTATCGACTGCTGAATCTGAATATATCGCAGTTGGTAGCTGTTGTACCCAATTATTGTGGATGAATCAAATGATAAAAGATTATGGTCTTAAAAGTGAAACCTTGATGGTATATTGTGATAGTCTAAGTGCTCAGAACATTGCCAAGAATCCTGTACAACACTCTCGAACCAAGCACATAGACATCAGACATCATTTTATTAGAGATCTCGTTGAACAAAAAATCATTACTTTGGAACATGTAAGTACAACGGATCAACTTGCTGATATCTTTACTAAAGCGTTGGATTTCGAGAGATTTTCTTCTCTTAAGAAGTCTCTCGGATTGTGTGTTACCAGTTGATTGCACCACTGTGCGGACAACTGTCTGCATTTCTGTATAATGGTATAATACAGTTAACACAAAAAAAATAAAAAAAAATGCATTCATTCTAGCACGATTGTCTCTCGTGATCACTTGTTCTTCTTTAGTTCCTTGACTCCGAGTTTTGACCCCGTGAATGTGAGACCCTTCTTGACTTGATAATAAAATTATCTTGTTAATTCCTTCGTGTTGTTTATCATGGAGTGGACATCAAATCTAAGCTTGCGGGAAGAACAAGCTGCCTCCAATCTTTGCAGTTACTACTCATTTAGGCAAAAAGCTGAAGTGTTTAAATACATAACTTGAGATCAAGGGTAACACTGTATTGTGAGAGTGAATAGCTCTTCCCGTAACAGATTCATTGGAGATATGCCTTTTAAAAAAAGGGGGTGTTCTAAAAGCTACATGATTGAAGGTGTAATCTCATTGAATTCTTGTGAGTTGAGACCGAGTCAAGAACTGAGTTGATCATACTTTGTCACGCCCAAATTGAGACAATCTTCACTTGTGTGTTTAGGCATATTTTCCTTAAGTTTTTTTTCTCTCTTTTGTATTTATATCAGCAAATTGAACTGTTTTCCTTCTTGTTACAGATTTAGTGATTTCGTGTGTTCATCGATAATCCAATAACGTGATGTTCAAGTTTCATGCAGGGAGTGATTTTTTTCGTGTGGAATGAAGGATTCTGTGGTATTATGGCAAGTTTTATTTTGAGTAACTGAGATTCTTCACAATGTTTATCAAGATCTCTCTTGAGGAATCACAATCCCAGTCTTATTTGGTTTTAAAAGGGTGTCCAGCACTAAAAAGGAGCCACAAATCTTTTTCTCCCTCATTCAGTGCACCGGGTTGTGTCTGAGTTCTTTCCCTCCTGGATATCTCTCTTGTCTTGTCAACTGTAAGGTCACACTTCCCTCCTCATAAGTACCGTCAACCACTTCCTTCCCTCCTCATCAGAAATTTTTTCTCATTATTCTTCTTTCTCTCTAAAATTTGCTGTTCAAAGTTCATTACACCGGGTTTGTGTTTACAATTTGTGCAGAAAAATCTCCATGGCAGCTTCGTCTTCACCAGCTCCGGCGCTTACCTCTTGTGTCGCCAGTGTCGCCGACTTAATCAATGTCCCACAATCCGATTTGGCGGTCGATCCTCGATTTCTAGGGTTGCCGGAGCATGCAATCGACGTCGACAACTCTCTCCAGGTCTCAGCCTTGTCCAAAGCTCGCAAAGTCATGGCTCCCGGGTCTCGCCGTTCCGGCCGTCTTGAAAAATTGGGAACAGGGGCTTCTTCTGGGTCTTTCAAACCAAATGAAGTTCGTGCCACCATGAATGCCGAGGCAAGAAAGGCGAAATCATCAGTTAAAAGTGGTTCCCGTCGAAGGTTGATTTTAGCAGAATCAGAGGAAGAAGACCCTCAGTCTTCTCCGGCGCCGGCAACCAATGCCGACGATTTTGATGAAGATGTGCCGGTGGTGACTCTATTCCGGGAAACAAGAGCGAGAAAAGGTACTCCATTCAAAAATCCACCTCTGTCTACATCATCTCCAATAATTCCTAGGGTGCAAACCCGAAGTGCTAAAAGGAAGGTTCTGGAAACTTCCATGCAAGAAGAGGGGTCCACATCTCAGCATGACGATTCTAGTGACAAAGATGTTGAGGTTGACTCTGAGAAAACCCCATCCGAGCAAGAGGGCCCACGCCGTGTTAGTCAGTATGCATCTTCTGGGGTCAAGGCATCTGACAGGTCAACTGTGAGGAAAACTGTAGGTTCATCTCAGCCTGCAGTTAGACAGTCAAGGGGTTCGGCTGGAATATCCAAAAGGGTACGTAAATTCTCCTCTCTTATTCCCAGTGTCCCATTTAATCTAGACCTTCCCCATGATCCAAAGTTTTATTATCCTTCTTCTGCTGAGCGGTTTGCAAAATATTTTAAAAGAAAATTTTCTGTTGAAAGGGTAAAGGATGATCGTAGTTTTGGGAAGTTGTTTTTGATTGATTTTCTGAGTGAAAGAAAACTGGTCAAGTCCTTATCGTTTGCTAAAGCCTTCTCTCGTCAAGTAGTGACTGAGTTTTATGCCAATCTCTCACGCGATGTGGCTCTGTCAGAATCACCAAATTTCCATCGCACTTTTATTAGGGATAGGGTAATAGAGTTCTCACCTCAGTCAATCAATGCTTTTCTTGAAACATCAAACACTCCTCTCTCTGATATTCCGAATGACCTGGATGAGGCTGTTAGGACCATTACTGGTCATTCTGTGTTATCTTGGCCATCTGATCTTAGGTCCACTTCTCTTTCCCGCCGTTTCAATTGTCTTCACCACATCATGGTCACCAACTGGAAACCCTCATCCCAACCTTCTATTGTGACTAAAGAGCAGGCTCTCCTTCTGTATCAAATTGGGGAAAATAAGTTTAATCTGGGTTCTGATATTTTTGAGACTATTGTGAGTTATTCTGAAACTCCTGATTCTCCATACCGCCTTCCTCATCCCTGCTTGATTTCAGCCCTATTGGATGTTCATGGGATTTCTGCTAATCCAGATGACGATTTCATCTCTCTTCCTCCTAAAATTGTCCAACCCAAAACAATGTTTGCTCCAAATCGTTTCAATGACTGGCCTATGCCAGTTGACACTCCTGTTGACAGGACATCTGCCAGTGCATCTGTTCCTCCAGTTCAGCCATCAGTTCATCCATCAGTTTCCTCCCAAGCTATTCTGCAGGCTCAAATTGATTCAGTAAGTGATCAGATTGCTGCACACAAGGCAGATATTTTAGCCAAACAGATTATTGTTTCTGGATTGGAACACACTCTCATTGAGCTTCGCAGAGCATTGCATGGTTCTAAACAAAAAGGGGGAGAAAGCTTGCATGAAGGGGGAGTAGCAGCTGGTACAAATGCAGGGGGAGAGAATGCAAATGCAGGTGCTTTAATTGTTGCTGGTCCAAGTGGGACTCAAGATGATGACTTAGAATTTTCTTTCGAAAGGGACATAGCCACTGCGGTTGAAGATGAAGTTCTTGGAGAAGACCTATATTCTGGGCTTTAAAGTTTATTTTTGTTTACTTTTTGGGTTTGTAAAAACTTTGACAGTTTTTTTGTTTGTTGTTCTAGCTGGTTATAAATTGTTATTGGGAAATATGTTTTTATTAATTTTTGCAGGTTTTGTTCAGAACCACAAAGATAGGGGGAGATTGAAGAGTATGGGCATACTCGTCTTTTTCTTTAAGTATCTTTGTGATTCTGATTTTTATATATTGTTAGTTAGTGTAAATATTTAGGTAAGTTTAAATTTGATTTATTTGACTAACATACTAATACTTATCTTTGGTAAGTGGATATATTTTTAGGTGTTTTATTTTAGGAAGACTCTCATATGGAAAGAAGGATCTCTTGGAGTGCAAGGGTGCGGCCGAGCATGTATAAATACAAGCCGACTCATTCATTGATGACTACTGATTCTACGCAATACATTGAGTGTATTAAGTTCTTGAGAGAGTCTTGTTTTCTTAGAGCTTCTTGTGAAGAAGAACTCTAAGGTGTTGGATGTTTTCATTCGATCTAGAGTTTTAGATCAATTTGTTCTTTTGATACTTTTGTTTTCTTTCATTCGATTTGTACTCTGCAAATCGCTTTTAATATATGAAAGTTTCCAGCAAGTATTCTTGCTGAAGTTTTAATTGTTATTAAGTTCTTTATTTTCCGCTGCAAATCTGATAACTGTTAAGACAACTGTCTGGACAACTGTTGGCACGTTTGAATATACAGTTGTTCACACAGTTGGTCAATTCCCAGAACAGTCCTAGCCGCCTGATTTCTTTCAAATGTTTTAATGCATTATGTTAAATATATAACTATTGTTTATTATACTGAAAAGTTGCATTCTTAACAGACTTTGTTAAAAAAAAAAAAAAAAAAAAAAAAAAACTAACAAAATATGCTAAAGTGATGTAAAAGTGTTGTGAGTATAAAAGTAAAATAAGAGAGAGAATGAGTATGAGAGAATAGTAAGTTAATTGGTGTTGTGAGTATAAAAGTAGTAGGAGAGAGAATGAGTGGGAGGAATAATAAAGATTTTTTTGCCATTTATTTTTGGAAGTGGACATATACTCTGGAACGAAGTAAAAAGGAAAGGAGAAGGTCTCTGGTGCGGCGGTCGCATGGGGTGCGGCGCCGACCATACCTTCTTTTTTTTTTTTTTTTTTTTTTTGCCCCCACAACCTTTTTTCCTCCCACCAAAAGTAACACTTCTTATAATGAAATGTAACACTTTTGTTTTTCAAATGTAACACTTTTTTTTCTTTCAAAAATGTACCACAATTTTGATGCAATATATTAAAGATAACATAAAAATTAACGACTAAATTAATGTAACACTTTTTATAAAGGAATGTAACATTCTTTTTTCAAATGTAACACTTTTTTTTCAAAATGTACCACCCATACTTTTTTTCCTTCCAACAAAAGTAACACTTATTATAACAAAATGTAACACTTTTTTATTCAAAATGTAACACTTTTTAAAAAAAAATATACCACAATTTTGCTACAATAGATAAAGATAACATAAAGATTGACAACTAAATTAATGTAACACTTTTTATAAGGGAATGTAACACTCATTTTTTCAAATGTAACATTTTTTTTCTCCAAAAATAACATAGGATTGACAACTAAACTAATGTTACATTTTATAAAAAATGAATGTAACATTTTTTTTCTCAATTGTAACAGTTTATATTCCTTAATGTAACATTATATATGAAATGTAATAATTTTTTATTGAGAAAGTAACAATTGAAATGTAAACAATTTTTTTTTTTTTGTAAAATTGATGTTACATTTGACAGTAGAAAAAGTGTTACTTTTTGAAGATGAAAGTGTTACTTTTATCAGAACAGAGTGTTACATTTCAGCTGGCAAGCACCTCAAACTTTTTTATGTGTAAAAAAATGTTTAAAAAAAAAAATTAAACCATATCATGACCTATGTAGTTTTATTCGTCTCGTCGAGACGAACACAACGGTATTTTTAAATATTTTTTTTGACTTATAAATCTCAAAATATAGCATTTTAAAGATTTTTTTTTTTTAACACACGTGGAAAATGGCGCGTCCGTCTCACGCGCCCGTCGCGAGACGGCCGCAAACGAGAATTTGCCAAAGGAAAGGTGGACATATACTCCGGGATGGAGGGAGTAACATTTTTTGCTCAAAACCAAACTAATAGATATTTTCAAAACACTCTCTCCGCCTTAAAATGATGTTCACAATTTTTTTTGCTGTTATTATGAAGAAACTCTAAACAATAATTTTAGATTGATTGTATCCTAATACTAATATCTAAAAATTGTTATTGATAGTATTGTTGATAGTGTATCAATTATAAGTTTTAAATTTTCATTAGAATAATTGAATCAACCTAACTTAATGTTAAAAGTTTCATCATAGTAACGCCAAAAAAATGTGATGATTATTTTGGGACGGGACTGGTATACAAAATAAGAGAAATGTCTACAGTTCCGGACGGCTCCGAATATCTGGTTCCCATTTTGGAAAAGAAAAGGTACAGCTAAAATCAAACTTGAAGCTGTCCGGTTCTGGTTCAGTTCCAAATTCCGATTAAACAATGTCTCATTTATAGAAAATATAATGTTTTTAAAATTTTAAGAAAGACAATAATAAATAAATATTCATATATTTTGTTAAAAAAATTATTGTTCGCTTTGTGTTAACACGACACCCTACAATTTAGTGTCTGTCTAATAGTAATTCGACAAACCATTTATTCTCTCCGTCTCAATTTAAAATTCAAAATTTTTTTGAGTTCAAGAATTAAGAAAAAATGATGTGTTGTGAGTATAGATGGTTTGGTAGGAGAGAGAAAGTGGGGTTGAGAATAGTTAGTGAGTAATTGTTGTAAGCATGACATGTGAGTGAGACTCACAAATAAAAAAGTATAAAAAAACTTTCTTTTTTAAGTTTTGAAGTTTAAAACGGGACATCTAAAATGGAAAATTTTAAAGTTTAAAATGAAACGGATGGAATATACTCCATCCGTTCCACGTCACTTGAGATCTAAGATGTGGGCACAATAACTAACGAAAAATAATAAAATAAGTAAAATGTGTGGTCGAAAATGAAGAAATAGAATGAGTGGGGTAATAGTAGTGTTGGTTGAATAAATTAAGTGATGTAAAATGAAGAAAGAGAATGAGTGATGAGATAGATAAAATATAAAATTATTAAAAATTGATTATTTTAGAGAAATCTCAAGTGAGCTAAGACTGATCAAAATAAAAATAAGTCTAAGTAAGTAAGGTTGGATGAGACGGAGGGAGTATGCGTATACGGTGTACATGCATACAAACAAACAGTAGCACACACTCTTTGTCTCTCGATCTCCACAGCGATAATCTCATGAAAACTGAAAAGTCAAAAGCCCCATTTTTAGTTTCGGTTTTCCTACATTGATTTCGCTAAAACCTAACCTCTAAACCTTAAACCATGAAAACGATACTTTTTACTAACTCCGTCTCAGAGTAAGATTCCCATTTTTTTCGCTGTTATCACGAATGTATTTTGAGCTATAATTTTAGGTTATTTCAATTATGTTAATGAACATCTAGATATTGATATTGGTAGTACATATGATGGAGTATCAATAACAAGTTTAAAATCTCCATTAGAATAATTAGATCAACATAAATTTATTGCTCAAAATACCTTCGTGATAACAATGAAAAAAATGGGACTCTTACTCTAGAACGGAGAGGAGGGAGTATAATTTACGCTTTCCCTCAAAATTTTCTCATTTGGCTATCCTAGTGGCCATTATTATAAAAACACCCCAATATTTTAATTGAAAATCCATCCAAATTAAAAAAACCCAATTCAATTCACCTGAATATAATATTCAGATAGACTTTTTCACCTTTCTTCTTCCTACACCCCCTGGTTCGTTGAGCTAGATTTAATGTTCGTTTTGAGTCCGGATGTGAGAGAAACTGAAGAAGAGACACACAGAGAGAGGAGTGGGTTTTAGAGAGAGAAAGTGATATATAGTCTTGTTGGGTCACACCCACTTTTATTCCCTTTCTGATCTGCTTCCTAGCTCTGTTTGTAAAAGTGCTTTGAATTTTTTTCCCTTGAATATACAGACACATAAGAAGAATTACACAAATACATACCCACATCTACCAGTCTTGTTTGGGGTTTGTAGATTTCGCATTTATTTGAGGTATAGATCTTTGATCTCAGCATATTCGTCCTTAAATCTTCCATCTGATACCCGTCTGGGTCAATTCTTTTGCCATTTTCTTGATTCTTGAAAATATAATTTTTGGGTTGTGTTTTTGTTTGATGGATGAGAGTATTTTTTTTTTTTTTTCTGAATTCAAAGCTCTGGGTTTTCATTAGCTTGAAAAACGCAGAGACTAGGGTGAAGTTTGTATCTTTAATGGTTTGTACTTGGATTTATTTAGATTTGTAAATTGGGAAAGTCAAATGCTTAATATGTTTGTTGCAGATCTTAGGTAGAGCTATCAAAGTGCAAAATTAATCAGCTAATTAGCAGGTTTGTTTTTTCAGATTTCATTTTCTTCTTTGAATTAATCTGTGAATTTTGCTATGAAATGTGTAATGTTAATTTGTCTTGTTTGATTGGGTGATGGCCTTGTTCTTGATTGAAACAAAATTGAGAAAGAATTTGTGTAGCCGACGACCCATGTAATTTGGTCAACGACGGAACAAGTCACAAAGGCCAAATTTATATTTGCTTGATTTAGCCTTGCTCTTGGTGTTTATGTTAGTAGGGTTGAATGAATTTTGATGAAGAAATAAATGTCTCTATTTTTTGGTTGGAAGTGGTTGTCTTGATGTTGCTCAAAGTTGACACTAAAGATGCTAAAACTTTTTTCTTTGATTTCTTAATCTTGTCTTCAATCATGTGATGTCGAGAGACGCATAGCTGTTTTCCATGGAACTTAAGATTCTCTTGATGGGACTTAATTGCAAAGTTAAATTAACTTTAGGTTGAAAGTAAGAATTATATTAGCGAAAGAGCTTGTTGTGATAAAAAGTCGTGCAATTTAGTCTACTTTTATGGCCCATGTGAGGCTTTCTTTTTCTGCTTGTCTTTTTTCTTTTCCTCTTCTTTTCTTTCTCTGCAACTTTTCTCCATTTACCCCATTTCCCTCTTATCTTGCCTATTTGAGCCTTCTTATATACAATATCCTGATTGTGCTTCTCCTTTCCCTGCAGCTGACTAATCTAAAGAAAGAAAGAAAGAAAGAAAGAAAGATAGCAAGAAAGATTTTTGAATGTCGTTCCGTAGTATTGTTCGTGATGTAAGGGACGGATTTGGAAGCTTATCAGGACGGATTTTTGATGTGAGGCTTTCAGGTGTTCATCATCATAGAGGGAAATCGCATGGTTCGTTTCATGATTTAGGTGAACAGCCTCTTGTTATTCAAACTAGTCGGTGGGCAAATCTTCCACCAGAGCTTCTTTCTGATGTAATTAAGAGGCTGGAGGAGAGTGAAAGCTCTTGGCCTGCTCGAAAGCATGTTGTTGCCTGTGCTGCTGTTTGTAGGTCTTGGCGGAGTATGTGTAAGGAAATTGTCAGAAACCCTGAATTGTGTGGGAAGCTTACTTTCCCAGTTTCTCTTAAGCAGGTACATAGACTCCCTCCCTCCCTCCCTCCCTCTCTCTCTCTCTCCCTCTGTCTCTCTCTCTCCCTCTCTCTCTCTCTCTCTCTCACACACACACACACATACACATTGCTTTTCTGTGGAATTCTCTAGAAATTTTCAGGCCCAAAAATGCTCCCTCCGTCACAAAATGATCTTCCCATTTGACTATTCAAACTGGAGTATTTAAGAATATGAAAACTTGCTTCACTAGCCATGTATAGTCTATATGCACTTTTTAGCCCAAATTGTAGAACTGAGAAGAACTTTTTGGGACGATTAGAAATGATAATTGAGAAGATCATTTTGGGGTGGAGGGAGTAATTGTTATTAATTGTCTTTTCAGCCAGGACCGCGGGATGGAACAATTCAGTGCTTCATCAAGAGGGATAAATCCAATTTAACGTACCACCTTTACCTTTGTCTGAGTCCAGGTGAGCAATTCAAATGCTTGTTGTGTTTGCTTGTACTTTAATGCGATGAGGGGATTGCTGTTTTCCTCGTGTGCAAAATACTTTGAAGCTGTGATGCAAAATGTGATAGTTCTTGGATTTATGTGAATCGGGTGTAGAAGTTACGTGTAACAGTGTTTGTTGTTTTGACATTTATGGCCTCATTTTGTATATGTTGGTATTCCATTTTGCAGCTGCATTACTTGTTGAAAATGGGAAGTTCTTACTCTCTGCAAAAAGAACTCGGAGAACTACTTGCACTGAGTACGTTATCTCCATGGATGCTGATAACATTTCAAGATCAAGCAACACTTACATTGGAAAGCTCAGGTTTAAAAACTGATACTTGTGCCCATTATCCAGCTTCTTTCATGAGTGATTTTATCTTAATATTTGATCTCCGAAGATTTTCTAAATAACACAAATGATGGTACTCTCACCGAAAGATGTGTTCTTGATATGTTTAATTTGATAAGAATCTATTTGCAGTCACTCCATGTGTAAGCTGTGCCTAACCTAGAAAAAGAAGTCCTAGTTTGACTCTTTAACTTCTCAACCACTTTCAGATGAAATTCAATAAGAAATTAAGGCATCTTTCAAAGCTGGTTACGGTTTGTGGCACTTTTTATAAATTTATCAAGGTACTTTTTTTGGTTGGTCCCGCTCAAGCCTGCACACAAACTTGTGAAAATTTATTTTTGAAATATCGTAAACTGTAGAACATCTTTGAAGGTTGTTGATTATACAATATCTAAATGCCAAATCTTGGCTATAAAATGGATGACTTCAAACAAGCCAAACAAGATTTCTTTTGGTGACAAAACTGATTTACACTTTTGAGGATTGATATACATTCGGAGCATTAGAGCTGCCTGCCATTAGTTTATACTCCATATTGGAAGGATGGTCTCATTTGGCTTTTGGTGGTCAACACAAGTGAACTTCGGCTAAATATTAATGACAATCCAATCATCCAACTGAAATTGTAAGATTGTTATTGATAAATCATTATGTGATTTATCAATAACAGTTTCTTAAGTTTCATTAAGATGGTTAGATTGACATTAGTGAAAGTGTTGATCATCAAAAGTCAAATGAGACAATTTTCCAGGAGGGAGTATTCAAGCTCTTAAAGCGAACAATCTGTATATGGTTTTAAACTTTACTCCTCTTAATGGTGGCTTTAGTTAATTGTCACCCTTCATCTTGTTTCTGTAGTCTTTGCACTTGTACCCATTTAATTGATCTAAGTGTGCCGCCTCGGATTAAACTTACAAAGTAGTGCTGTTTTCTAGTCATTAATTCGCATATGAATTGTTTCTTTCTTTCAGATCAAATTTTCTTGGCACAAAGTTTATAATATACGACACGCAGCCTCCTCATTCTTGTGCCCACATCCCTCCACTGGGGCGATCAAGCCGTCGATTCTATTCCAAGAAAGTCTCCCCAAAAGTGCCAAGTGGCAGCTACAACATCGCACACATCTCATACGAGCTCAATGTCCTAGGCACGCGGGGCCCGAGGAGAATGCACTGCATGATGCACTCGATACCCGCCTCATCGCTCGATCCAGGTGGCACGGTTCCAGGTCAGCCAGAGCTTCTACTTCCCCCACGCTTCTTGGAGGACTCTTTTAGGAGCATTTCATTCTCAAAGTCACTCGACCACTCCACTGAATTCAGCAGCTCGAGATTTTCTGAAATAGTCGGGATCTCTACCAACGAGGAGGATGAGGGTGAAAAGTCGAAATTGCCCCTGGTGCTGAAAAACAAGGCGCCTAGGTGGCATGAACAGTTGCAATGTTGGTGTCTGAATTTTAGAGGGAGGGTGACAATCGCATCTGTCAAGAACTTTCAGTTGATTGCAGCCCAGCCAGTAGCACCACAACCACCACCACCGGCAGCCGGAGGAGGTGGAGGAGCAACCTCATCTCAGCCAGCTCAACCACCGGAGCAAGACAAAGTCATCTTGCAGTTTGGCAAAGTTGGTAAAGATATGTTTACAATGGATTATCGATATCCGTTATCTGCATTTCAGGCTTTTGCGATTTGCTTGAGCAGCTTTGACACCAAGTTAGCTTGTGAATAGAAGATAAAGAAAAAAAGTTATAAAGGCTTTTAACGTTAGGGTGGTAAGAACAATGCATAAAGAGAGCTATTGTCAGTGCCTTCTTTTTAGTTTCATTTTCATGTGTACTATTTTCTGTCAGTAGAATAGGTGCTTGTTATTGCATTGCCGTAAAACATGATTATACCTGTGGCTCAGTTCAGTTCACAGAATCACCTTTGTAAACTCATAATCTTATTGTTTACCTCTTTCATCTTCCTGGCCACTCTCTAACATCACCCCCCCCCCCTTCCCCCGCCCCACCCCCACCCCCCATGTTGTGCATCATTCCCCCCCACCCATGTTGTGCATCATTCGTCGGTTGCCCAAGTACCATGATTCATCTCCCCTTACTGTTTGGACGGTGACCGTTTCCCCCATCGCCATTTTTGACCTTCACACATTGATGGAATGTTGATGGGACGGCATCCGAGTTATGCAACCACAGGCGGCCCACAAAACAATAGGTTGAAGGAAAAGGGGACATCAACATGCCCATCACGGCCATACCTAAAACTGTGCGGCTTGTACAATCATAATCTTGGACCACTTGCCTTGATGGCTTCAAATCCGAGGGACTAATCCCCAATATGCCCATCATCTTTCTCGGCATGATGTTTAGAGCGGAGCCCCCATCGACGAGAACCCTTGATAATGGTCTACCTTCCGCTCTCACTTTGAGGTATAGAGCTTTGTTGTGATTACTCCCATATGATGGGAGATCCATGTCGGTGAAGGTAATGGCGATCCCAAAGTGAATATGCCCAATCATTGTCGTAAGGTCCTCGGGGGATATGGAGGTAGCATCTAGGTTGTTGATGATCGACTCTCTACTTCTTTGATGCGGTGATGAGGTCACAAATGGAGATGTTTGCTTGTGTCTTCTTTAATTGCACAAGTAAAGGACCATCAGGCTCATTTACTCTTTGAGAGGAAGTTGAAGCTTGACTTGGAACGTTGCTTGGGATGACTCGGCCGGATCGGGTCAACATGTTTACATTCCCTTCTTGCTTTTTCTTCCTATTTTCTAAGACATCTCTCATAACTTCCTCATAAGTCACAACATAACAAGAACTTGAATCTTCATTAATTATAATAGAGTCCTCACTCACAATTGAGCTTGAATGAGTGATCTTCTTAAACTCCCCTAATTCTATTACATTGACATCACCACAACTAGAGATTACAAATTCTTTCTTGTCAACAAGGTCTTGGATGATGTCTTTGAGGCTAAAGCAATGAGTGTGGCCGCTATGTTTATGATAGGCACACCATTGATCATGAGCATGGTTGGGGCGGACCTCCTTTATTTTGTACACCTAAATTGGCTTGATTTGCCCCTTTGCCAAAAGAACCTCGAATGCCTCGGTTTGAGTCATGCCTTAGAGAGGAGCGAAGACACGATCATTGGTGAAATTTTTGCTGGTGCGAAGCAGAGGAATATTGAAATAAGCCACGTTACCAGTCATGATTGCATTGATGGAAGCTTCCTTCGTTACATTGGTGGAAGGATTGTAACGGAAGCTACGAGAGGTTTTCTTGATCTCACGGAGTAATTCATCAACATGAACCCCCGCATCATGTTATACGGTTTACAACAGAAAGAACAAAATTACAGAATAATAAATAGGAAAAATAAACTGGAAATACAGAAAGTAAAAATTGATCGTTGTTTGCACGAGCCCAATGCTAGTCACTGTCTCCTTAAGACTTATTCGTCCCCTTACCACGTGTGCTTGAGTTTGCTCTAAACGTTAGCCTCCCAGGATAGAATGTGCGGACAGGGGGAACTTTGCACCTAAGTTTCCCGGCGAACTGAAATGTATTCGGACAGTATCACCACCACTGTAATGCAAAGTGGTCAAAAGAAAATGCAGAGCAATATGCAGCAAAGATGAATGGAGGAGGATTTTTCAGTGTGTCCAAACTGTTTGAGAATACTCTATTTTATAGCTGAGGAAAGGCAAAGATCAAAACTAATTCTTGGTCATTAATCCGAAATTAATTTGGATTTAATCAGTTTTTATTGCTGTCCTTAATGTCGAAATTAAGACTGCATTTGATCCTTGGCAGTTACAAAATCAAAACTGCTCATCAATTTTTGATACACAAAATCAAAAATTAAACAAAAGGTGGGCTTGTCTAGGAAGGCAAATTCGGTGCTAGCAGGACGCACACATGCACGAGTACACAACTCGCAAGTCAAATTGGAACTTGATTTGCACCCCCCTGCGCGCGAGAGAGAGCCTCTATACTACATAATCTTGAACACTACTATTGTGCCCAAGTATATATGCTAGCAACAAGTTCATTTTCCTTCCAATGTGGGATAACCACATTTTCCCTTTTCAACCCACTTACTTTGAGCATTCATATTTCATCATCCAATAACCATTTTGGACAAATAAATACTTGATTTCTTCTTCTCATGGAGTAGAACACAAACCCATAATTAATTTAGTAATTTGACAAAATTACCCTTACGAAAATAATACCCAATTTCCTTCAAAACACACTTTTTTCCAACAATCCCCCACATGAAGGAAATTCATGAGGATAGGTGATAAAGTCCGGCAGTCGAAAACCTGCATAGGATAGGTAGGGTATGCCCTTTGAACCTTCCCTTGCAAGATATATTTACTCTACTCGCTAATCAGTAGACACGATATCCTTGAACTGCTAGCTTTTTGTGTAGCCAATCATATACTTTGCACAGGTATCGCCCTAACACAATTCAGCTCTCATAGCTGTGTCCATTATGGCCCTGGAGCACAATGCCTGGTTCTGTGAGAATGTCTAAGAATTAAGCCTCACATAATTCTTCTTAAAGCGGCTCACACTTCTTTCTCACATAGGTGATTCTTTTAAGTAACCCGTTTTACTTCACATAGGAATCATTAAAAGCCAACGGCTTAACCTCATTCCTCTCGGGATGTCACTTTTAAGGAATGGGTATGGGGTAACCCCCACAGTGACGCTACAAGTCTTTTAACAGTTAGGTTCTCCCTTTTGAACCTAGATCTTGGGATCTCCAGTCAACTAGGTTGGGTTTTCCGCTGTGTTTAACTTCTCAAGAGGCTTTAATCCCATTCCCAATGTCAACTTTGCAACCGCTTCTTTACTTAACCCTTTGGTTAGCGGATCCGCCAAATTATCTTTTGACTTTACATAGTCAATAGATATGGTACCAGTTGCAATTAGTTGCTTAATGGTATTATGTCGTCGACGTATATGTCTAGACTTACCATTATACATATGATTTTGTGCCCTACCAATCGCAGATTGGCTATCGCAATATATACAAATTGCTGGCACAAGTTTATCCCATTTTGGAATATCTTCTAGAAATTGGCGTAGCCATTCGGCTTCCTCACCACATTTATCCAATGCTATAAACTCAGATTCCATGGTTGATCTAGCTATAACAGTTTGCTTAGAAGATTTCCATGATATAGTTGCACCTGCCAATGTGAATACATATCCGCTCGTAGACCTTGAGTCTTTGATATCTGATATCCAATTAGCATCACTATATCCTTCTATCACCGCTGGATGTCTATAGTAGTGTAATCCAAAATCACGAGTATATCTCAAGTACCTTAGTACTCTTACTATACCCTTCCACTGATTTGTTCCAGGATTACTAGTATACCGGCTCAGTTTACTAACAGCATAAGCAATATCCGACCGAGTACAACTCATCAAATACATTAGACTTCCAATAATTCTTGAATACTCTAATTGAGACACCGGATCTTCTCTATTCTTTGAAAGATGAAGATTTTGGTCAAATGGAGTACTCGCAATTCCATTGTCATCCTTACTAAATTTCTCAAGAATTTTATCCACATAATGAGTTTGACTTAATACAAGTCCATTGGATATTCTAGAAATTTTAACTCCAAGGATTACGTCCGCAACGCCCAAATCCTTCATGTCAAATTTTGAATTCAACATGTCTTTGGTGGATTTAATCATCTTATCATTACTCCTAATGATGAGCATGTCGTCTACATAAAGACACAAAATGACATAGCCATTTTTTGTAGTTTTAGTATAGACACATTTGTCACATTCATTTATTTTAAATCCACTTTGCATCATGGCGTTATCAAACTTTTGGTGCTTGTTTTAAGCCATATAATAACTACTAACTTGCACACCTTGTTCTCTTGTCCATGTGCAACAAACCCCTCGGGTTGTTCCATGTAAATTTCTTCTTCTAAATCTCCATTTAGAAAAGCCGTTTTTACATCCATTTGATGTATCTCAAGATTTCTCAAAGCGGAAATTGCAAGTACAACTCTTATTGATGTTATTCTTGTGAGGGGAGAATATGTATCAAAATAGTCTAGGCCTTCTTTTTGTCTATAACCTTTAATTACAAGACGGGCCTTATACTTGTCAATTGTTCCGTCCGCTTTCATTTTTCTTTTGAAAATCCACTTATATCCTAGTGGTTTACTTCCCGGAGGAAGATCCACTAATTCCCAAGTGTGATTTTGCAAAATGGAATCAATTTCACTTTTAATTGCTTCCTTCCACAAAGGTCCTTCCGAAGAACTAACGGCTTCTTTATAACTTTGTGGTTCACTTTCTACCATATAGGTTAGAAATTCCGGACCAAAGGATTTTTCAACCCTAGCTCTTTTGCTCTGTCGAGGTTCCACCTCTTCTTCTTCTTCTTGTACGTGTTCTTCTATTGAATCTATAACCCTAGTCGGTGATCTTGCCTCATTTCTTAACTTACACGGGAATATATTCTCAAAGAAGGACACGTTTATAGATTCCATTATAGTATTCTTGTGTATATCTTCAATTTTTGAATCATACACAAGAAATCTATAAGCACTACTATTATGTGCATACCCAATAAATATGCAATTAATAGTTTTCGGCCCAATTTTCACCTTTTTAGGTGGAGGTACGGCTACCTTTGCAAGACACCCCCACACTCTCTAAGTGTTTGTAACTTGGTAGTCTTCCATGCCATAGTTCATAAGGGGTTTTGTCTTGTTTCTTTCGGGGTATTCTATTTAACACGTAGTTAGCCGACAACACGGCTTCTCCCCACATGTTATCCGGTAGTCCTGAACTTATTAACATTGCGTTCATCATTTCTTTTAATGTCCGATTTTTCCTTTCGGCAACACCGTTTTGTTGGGGTGTATAAGGTGCGGAGGTTGTATGTTTAATTCCATTTTGTGCACAAATTGATTCAAATGGAGATTCATATTCACCTCCCCTATCACTTCTTAGCACCTTAATTTTCCGGTTTAATTGATTCTCAACTTCATTTTTATAGAGAGTAAACTTCTCTATAGCTTCATCTTTAATTTTGAGAAGATACACATAACAAAATTTTGTGCCATCATCTATAAAAGTCATAAAATACTTATTGCCCCCACGTGATTGTGTTGATTTAAAATCACATAAGTCCGTATGAATCAATTCAAGTGGTTCACTATGTCTTTCAATTGAATGGAATGACCTTCTTGTTAATTTTGCTTTTACACAAGTTTCACACTTTTGTTTACAATCAACTTTAAATTTTGGAATAAAATTTAAATTTGTTAAACGACGTATAGAATCAAAATTAACATGTCTAAGTCTAGCATGCCACAAATTAGATGACTCAAACAAGTAAACAGAAGAGATATTCATTTCATTAGCACTTGGCTTAACCACCATTACACTTAGCTTAAACAAACCATCATTGACATAGCATTTTCCTACAAACATTCCACTCTTATACAAAGTAACTACATTGGACTCAAACACAATACGGAAACCATGCTTAATCAAAAGCGATCCGGACACCAAGTTCTTCCGGATATCGGGCACATAAAGCACATTGTTGAGTGTTAGCTCCTTCCCGGATGTCATCTTTAAAACCACCTTCCCTTCACCTTTGATTTCGGAAGTGGCCGAATTCCCCATAAATAGCTTCTCGCCATCCTTAGCAACAAAATTACTAAACATGTCTTTGTTGGAGCACAGATGTCTAGTAGCACCGGTGTCTATCCACCACTGATTTGGGTTTGAACCCACCAAATTCACCTCGGAATCACAGCCGCGAGGTGCATCTCGGACACGTCCTTAGCAATACCTTCCACCAAATTTGCTTCACGAGTACTCTCCATGTTTCCATGTTTCTACCGCAGCCAAGGTAGTAACATCAGTTCCCTCTGTCAGGGAATAAGTCTTAAGATTGTTATACGGTTTACAACATAAAGAACAAAATTACAGAATAATAAATAGGAAAAATAAACTGGAAATACAGAAAGTAAAAATTGATCGTTGTTTGCCCGAGCCCAATGCTAGTTACTGTCTCCTTAAGACTTATTCGTCCCCTCACCACGTGTGCTTGAGTTTGCTCGGAACGCTAGCCTCCCAGGATAGAACGTGCGGACCGGGGGCACTTTGCAGCTAAGTTTCCCGGTGAACTGAAATGTATTCGGACAGTATCACCACCACTGTAATGCAAAGAGGTCAAAAGAAAATGCAGAGCAATATGCAGCAAAGATGAATGGAGGAGGATTTTTTCAGTGTGTCCAAACTGTTTAAGAATACTCCATTTTATAGCTGAGGAAAGGCAAAGATCAAAACTAATTCTTGGTCATTAATCCGAAATTAATTTGGATTTAATCAGTTTTTATTGATGTCCTTAATGTCGAAATTAAGACTGCATTTGATCCTTGGCAGTTACAAAATCAAATTTGCTCATCAATTTTTGATTCATAAAATCAAACAAAAGGTGGGCTTGTCTAGGAAGGCAAATTCGGTGCTACATTCGTGTCCGCAGGACGCGCACATGTACGCAACTCGCAAGTCAAATTGGAACTTGATTTGCACCCCACCTGCGCGCGAGAGAGAGCCTCTATACTACATAATCTTGAACACTACTATTATGACCAAGTATATATGCTAGCAACAAGTTCATTTTCCTTCCAATGTGGGATAACCACATTTTCCCTCACCATTTTGGAAAAATAAATACTTGATTTCTTCTTCTCATGGAGTAGAACACAAACCCATAATTAATTTAGTAATTTGACAAAATTACCCTTACAGAAATAATACCCAATTTCCTTCAAAACACAGTTTTTTTCAACACATTATACATATGAGAAAAGTCGGGGTAGAACCCACCACCAGGATAAGTGATGTGGTCTACTTTAAGCACTTGAGGAAGATTTACATTTACTCTTTGACAAGAGTCCTATCAACACCACGACAATCTTGTTATTCCACCTTCGGGCAAAATCCACAAAGGACTCATTGCCCCTTTGGATGGTGTTCTAGAGCTCCTTATTTGTGAGGCGTTTAGTGGTGTTGCCTTGGTATTGAGTCTTGAAGGCAAGCATGGCGGCGTCCAATCAAGGCGAGTAGGAACCGGGAGACTCATATACCAATCTTTTGCGACCCCATCAAGACTGAGTGGAAAGCATTGGGCCATGACTTGAGTGGACACCTTTTGGAAGCATAACCCATATGTAAGAATCAGCATGGGCGTTGGGACAAGAATACTCCTTTAATTTGCCAATATCGGGTATCTTGAACTTTTCGGGAGGAGCGGCCATTGTGTTCATAAGCATGGAAGCTTGTGAATACTTATTGTTGGTGTTGGTGCCCTAGGCACGTTTGTTAAACGTTGTATAAGTTATCATTTTATTCATAATGATAAAGAGATAATAAGATTATTATTATGGCTCGTGTTTGCTTATAATAATCTCCGTCCCTAGAGCTTGTTAAGCACTAGTATAAAGGCTAAATGATCGTGGGATGATCATGTTAGATTTATGGGTACTTGTTTGGAACAAGGTACTGGACATGACCCGCGGTATGAGATTTATGTCATGGTCGATGCATATATAAATCTCATATTAGTTATGTCATTTGAATCCTTAGACATGAAGTTATTATAGTCTTCCACTTGATGAACATTATGTTTGACATACTCAAACGCTGCCTTAACCCGGTAGTTATAAAGTGTATGATTGGCATGATTGGATTCACGTAGGGAAGAATAATAAGCTAAATGGATTTGTCCCTCTTCGGAGAGATGTCAAGCTTGGGCCCCTCGTAGGAATGATGTTGATTGAAATGTTTGGCCAAACTCAAATGGATTGATTGGATCAATGTCATTTGGATTATCAACATATTCGGAATCGAGAAAGTATTGAACAATACAAGTTGACTTGTTGACCATGACTTGTGTTCAATGACATCGTGGACAAAGGGATGTGACATATTCTAAAAGGAATGCGAACTTGTATCTAGTTACACTATTTGGGTAGGTATGACGGTTTGCTAGAACCTAATCATATCTTATGGTTTCATGTTTGAACCCATTGCCAACTTAGTGTAATCCTAGAGGGTCACACACAATAGAATGAATCCTAAATAAGGACTATATTGGGAAAATTGAGTTTTTGGCCTACTGAACCTAGTTGGGCGACCGCCCAAATACCTCCTGCGCGACCGCACGATTTTGGGCAGCCGCACGGTTGGTTTGGGCGGCCGCACGGTGACGTCGGGACAGGATTCCTAATTTGATTTGGAATCGAATTTTGGACGGGTTTTAGCACAAGTTTCCTATTTGGAATAGGTCTTACTTGTACATAAACACCAGAATTCGGTCACAACTCAACCTTTATGTTTTAGGCAAGCCTCCAAAGAGTTTGAGAGGGTTTTATTTTGTTCTAAGAGATCCTAGATTGAAGAACAAAATTATACACAAATAATATTCCATATAGTTCATATTAATTATGAAAACGTGTTTCATAATTTGGTCTAGCAACCAAGATCAAGTGTTCTTGATATTCGTTCGTGGTGTGGATACCGTTAGAGGGTGAAATTTATCATCTTCAAAGTTCGTGATTCTTGCTATGATCGTGATCAAGATTTCAAGCATCTATCGAATTCAAGGTTGCAAATTCAAAGTCATCAAGGGTTAGTTTTTCTAGTATTCATATTGTTGTATTTGATTTAATCATATGAATTGATCTTTGGGCTTTGGGTTTCATAAATTTTAAATGCTATCTTCCGCTGCGCATGTTACTTCGAAACCCAACAGTGGTATCAGAGCCCCGTTCATGTTGATTATTTCAATACTAGATCATGTTGTGTGTATATAAATTGTTTATGTGCCTAACATGATATGAATATTGGATTATATGATGTTTATATGTTATTTGATTTTATGTGGTTTATTGTTGAACAACTTTAATCGCAATAAAATTATGGTGGATTATGAATTGTTTGATTATTAATTTTTGATCAGATCAAAGTTTTAACAATCGGGGAAAAACAATTTTGAGACAAATTTTCGAACTTTAAAATCCCATTCTGATCCTCTTGGGCGACCGCCCAAAAGCACTTGGGCGGCCGCACTCCTTTGGACGACCGCACAGTGCCTATTGGGCGGTCGTACAGTGCCTATTGGGCGGCCGCACAGTAGCTGGATCTGGTCTGATTTTTGGTTAAAATCAGAATCTGGAATTTTCAAGAGATCCAACCGAACCAGTAACAGAACCAGGCCAGACCTGCTGATCTGGAATGGGTTTTGGGTGTGGATCTTGGGGTTTGATTTTCCTATTTGTTTTAGTCTTGTGATTCTAAGATTGGCTTAAGGTTTGGATGGCTAATATGCGTTCATCGAGATTGTGTTTCTCAAAATTGATCGCAATCAAAGTTTCAAAGATAAAACGAAGTTAGAATTATGAAGAGTTCATAATTGCTAAAATTGAGAAACAAAGTTCTTGATTCAAAGATTGGAGATCCATGTGGAATTGTGGATGCAATTGGCCTACGTTTATCGAGACCATCTATTGCTTAGTTTCGGCCACATGGACAACTTTCTTGGTTTCTTAAATTAGTGCGGGATTGTGGTTGCCTAATGGCTTAGTTTCGACCGCACTTCTTGTTGTCTTGATTTGGAGATAATAACCAAAGTTGAAATAGTCTCATCCTCATAATTATAGAAAAACTAATGACACATAAATGTTGTGCTTAAATTAATGGAGATTAATTTAGTGGCTAAACTTGATGCGTAACATGTTTATATTATGTGCTCATAAATGTGTTGTATGCTATATGTGATGAACCTTCAAAGAAATTTTTAAGTTCTTTTTGCCATGCCACGATTAAAACACTTGTTCATACATGGGTGATTTTGATGTGGGTTCGCCTCCGCGAGGTGCATTAATTTTATTCATGTATGAGCAAGATGAGGTTCATTAATTCAATGTGGGCTTGCCTCCGCAAGGTGCATTAAATTGAATGGTTCCTATACGTTTAAAATGGTTGGACTTAATTAGGCGTCAAAACAGTTTTGGGCCTAGGCAAAAGATGAGATTAAATATGCTTTCGAAATTGGATCCCTAAGAATCATATGAGATATGATTGACAAAAAATTGTCTACCTAATTAATTTGATTTTGAGCGGTCCGCCTCCGTGGACTCAAAGTTAAATTAAAGTTGGATCTTAGCCCAATATCAAAAGAGTTTAATGAAAGGATCTAAGAGTCATATGAGATATGATTGACAGGGTTGTCTACCTAATTAATTTAATTTTGTGTAATCCGCCTCCGCGGACTTAGAATTAAATTAAAGTTGGATCTTAGCCCATTTAAATTATATCATACATTGGATGTATATGAAGGTTATATAATTTAGTGGGAGTATTTTTGAAAAATACATTATTTATCTCTTTAATGAGATTGGTACTTGTAAAATTTTGGAAATTTTGCATAAGTTGTAGATGACAACTAAAATCATTGCGATTAAACCTTGATAAGGATATGCTTCAATAGAATGGTACAAACTTCATGGATTGGATCCTGAGCCTAAGAATGGTTCTAAGGCAAGAAGATGGGTTGTACATTCTTGATGGGCCTATTCCTAAAGAACCTAATGTCGGAGTAGACAATCACAAGAATCATGAGTATGATTCTAGGAATGTGAGTTGTCTTATGCTCACGATTATGTGCTCTTAAACTCCAACAAAGTTTGGAACTTGTGGAAGCCTATTAAATAGGCGTGGAGTTGAGTTACATGTTTCAAAGAGCAATCTAAGCAAGAGAGGTATAAAACCATTGTTGCATTCACTCGTTGCAAAATGAGTAAAGGGCAAAGAATGGAACCTCACATGCTTAAGATAAAGGCTACGTAGAGCATCTTGAGAAACTTGGTTGTCCAATTGGATTGGAGCAAGCCACGGATCTCATTCTTGATTCATTGTTCAAATGTTATGATCACTTAGTGATGAACTATGACATGCTTAGAATGAATAAGAATCTCTTCGAATTGCATTAACATGCTGAAAAACTGCGAAGATGAAGATATTGGAGAATGGTTCTCCAATGCTCATGGTTCATGATGGAAAGGGGCCAAGTGCCAAAGGAGAGGTAAGACAAGGGTTGTCAAACCTAAAGGAAATAATTGATACAATTTGGTAAAGTGGCAACTGGATTGACCATTTAAAATTGTAGTCAAAAGGTAAGACAAGAGTTGTCAAACCTAAAGGAAATAATTGTGGTTAAAATTATAACTCTAATTGATGCAATTTGGTAAAGTGGCAATTGGATTGACCATCTAAAATTGTAATCAAAATTCTGGACGGTCAATAAAAGGAATGGTAGTGGGACTACCACTTGGGAATTTTATGTTATAAATTATTCTTTCTAAATTTAATTATTGGGTATTGGATACCAGAATAATTAGTAAGATGAAAGACTACTTATAGTAAAGTTTTATCTACAAACGGTAATGATGCAATGGTTGCAACATTGTTCGTAAAACACTTGTAAAGTGACTTTACTTATGAAGTAGAAAAACATTATTTTGTTATAAGATAATGAAGGATATTAATTTCTTATTTGGAATAAGAAAAGTGCTTTATTTATTATTATTTACTTCACTGTGTTATCATATAAATAAATCTTATATCCTAAATCTTGAAAAACAAAGTAATAAAGGATATAACATAAATAATTAAAATACTTTATGCATTGTTGTTTTAATCAAATAAATGAGAAATGCATATCTAAAATTCCATGGCAAGGAGTTTTAAGTCATATGATTTGGAATCACATGATTTATGCAAATTTTATTTACTTGGACCAAGACATCTTTTATTATGATTGGTAAAAGGCTAATATCTTACTTGACCTAATACATGTCGATGTATATGGTGCATTAAGTAGCAATGCTCAAAGAGAAGTTTGGTTATACTTGGTAAAACTATTCAAAGATTCTGACTCGATCGTGATGATGAATAATTGAACCGAGATTTTGATAGTTATCATTAAGGTTGTGAAATAGTTTCACAATAAACTCCACTAAGAACACCATTTGGAATGATGTGTCTACATGGAGGTATTGAACCTTATTGGATATGGTTCATAAGATGATAAAATCAAAATTGATCTTCCATTATTTGTTTTGGGGTTATGTATTATAAACTGCTATAACTACACTAATTTGAGTTCCATCAAAAGAGGTTAAATGATGAAAGAAAACTCGGTTTGTCTTTCGTAAAGATTTAATATGGTGAGACCTTTTTGAAAGGAGCTGTCTGGAACACACTCACATTTAAATCTAATAAATATACTTTCATGGGATATCCTAAGGAAACTTGAGGATAATAATTTTACTCATAAGAAACAAATGGTTTGTTGATTATGATGATACTTTTCTAGATAAATGGTTTATCTCTAAAAGAATCAGTGGGAGTAAAATGTATCTCGAATGATTCGAGACCTAGAAAATATATTTTAACCTAAGATGGAAGTTGAACAAGTTTTCACAAGGAGTCGTGAAAAGTCCGTTCAAGATATACAAATACTTGCAATACATGATAGGATACAATCTATTAGTAGAAATATTGGATATTTCGAAATAAAAAGTATTGAGGTAAAGTTCATTTATAATGAAGTATTTACTACCTATCAAAGATGCAATATCAACTCCACATTTAGATTAATGGCTTGAAGTCATAATATCTAAAAGGAAATCCATGTGTAATAATCAAGTTTGGAACTTGATCATTCTAACCTAAGGCATAAAAACCAAAGGAGAGGAATGAGTTTTCTTGGAGAAAATTTACATGGGTAGCAGAAATTTACTAGAATTCTCATAGTCACATGTTCATATTTGGAATATGAAATTTGATAAAATGATGTCAAAACAAGCGTTCCTCAATGGGAACTCACTTAAGGATGTATTGGATACAACCTAAAGGATTTGACAGTCAAGGAAAATTCTAATAAATTATGTAAGTTGCAGAAATCCATTGGATGGATTAAAGCAAACTTATGGGAGTTGGAATCTCCGTTTTGATAAGTCAAAGATTTTGGCTTGATCAAGAACGAAGATGAACCTTGTATATACAAGAAGATTAGTGGGAGCATAGCGCTATTCCTTAAATTAAATATGTGGATAACATATTGCTCATTGGAAACGATATTCCTACACATTAGTCTACAAAGACTTTGTTAAGAAAGTGTTTCGCAATGAAGAATATGGATGAAGCTGCATATGTCCTTGGCATTAAGATCTATAGAGATAGATCAAGGAAGCAAATTGGTTTAAAGCCAAAGTACACACATTGACAAAGTCATTAGAAGGTTCCGCATGGAAATTCTAGGAGAGGACAGTTGCCAATGCTACATGGATGTTTTTCTATGCAAAGAATCAAATGTCCTAAGACAAATGATGAGCATGAGAAAATAAATGGGATGCCATTTGCTTCGATAATTGGATCCATCATACCATGATAAGTACTAAGCTGGATATATCTAATGCTTGGAGCATGACGAGTAGATATTAATCCGACAACCGGTGAGAGTCACTGGATGGCTGTGAAACAATTCTTAAAGCACTTTAGAAGGACTAAAGATTTGTTTTGATCTATGGAGGGATGGAAGATGATCTCATCGTATATGGGTACACGGATGCATGCTTCCAAACTGACAAAGATAATAGAAAAATCGCAATCGAGTTTTATAACTAATGGTGAAGCTGTAAGTTGGAATGGTTCCAAGCAGAGTACAGTCACTAATTCTACGACTAAAACTAAGTATATCGTTGCATAGGATGCTGCAAAGGAAGTTGTTTGGATTAAGAAGTTCATTGGTGAACTTAATATGGTTCCTAGTATTGCTAATTCAATAGACCATATTAGTGATAATAGTGGTGCTATTGATCAAGCAAAGGAACCAAGGGCACATCCTAAATCCAAACACATACTTAGGCGTTCTCTTATCGTTCGAGAAATCGTTGATAAGGGAGACGTACATATATGCAAAGTACCTACTAATGATAACGTTACAGACACGCTAAACAATGGGACTTCCACAAGCTAAGACATGATGGGCCTAGGGCAAGTGGGAGATTGTTGGTGTTGGTGCCCTAGGCACGTTTGTTAAACGTTGTATAAGTTATCATTTTATTCATAATGATAAAGAGATAATAAGATTATTATTATGGCTCGTGTTTGCTTATAATAATCTCCGTCCCTAGAGCTTGTTAAGCACTAGTATAAAGGCTAAATGATCGTGGGATGATCATGTTAGATTTATGGGTACTTGTTTGGAACAAGGTACTGGACATGACCCGCGGTATGAGATTTATGTCATGGTCGATGTCATATATAAATCTCATATTAGTTATGTCATTTGAATTCTTAGACATGAAGTTATTATAGTTTTTCACTTGATGAACATTATGTTTGACATACTCAAACGCTGCCTTAACCCGGTAGTTATAAAGTGTATTATTGGCATGATTGGATTCACGTAGGGAAGAATAATAAGCTAAATGGATTTGTCCCTCTTCGGAGAGATGTCAAGCTTGGGCCCCTCGTAGGAATGATGTTGATGAAATGTTTGGCCAAACTCAAATGGATTGATTGGATCAATGTCATTTGGATTATCAACATATTCGGAATCGAGAAAGTATTGAACAATACAAGTTGACTTGTTGACCATGACTTGTGTTCAATGACATCGTGGACAAATGGATGTGACATATTCTAAAAGGAATGCGAACTTGTATCTAGTTACACTATTTGGGTAGGTATGACGGTTTGCTAGAACCTAATCATATCTTATGGTTTCATGTTTGAACCCATTGCCAACTTAGTGTAATCCTAGAGGGTCACACACAATAGAACGAATCCTAAATAAGGACTATATTGGGAAAATTGAGTTTTTGGCCTACTGAACCTAGTTGGGCGACCGCCCAAATACCTCCTGCGCGACCGCACGGTTTTGCGCAGCCACACGGTTGGTTTGGACGGCCGCACGGTGACGTCGGGACAGGATTCCTAATTTTATTTGGAATCGAATTTTGGACGGGTTTTAGCACAAGTTTCCTATTTGGAATAGGTCTTACTTGTACATAAACACCAGAATTCGGCCACAACTCAACCCTTATGTTTTATGCAAGCCTCCAAAGAGTTTAAGAGGGTTTTATTTTGTTCTAAGAGATCCTAGATTGAAGAACAAAATTATACACAAATAATATTCCATATAGTTCATATTAATTATGAAAACGTGTTTCATAATTTGGTCTAGCAACCAAGATCAAGTGTTATTGATATTCGTTCGTGGTGTGGATACCGCTAGAGGGTGAAATTTATCATCTTCAAAGTTCGTGATTCTTGCTATGATCGTGATCAAGATTTCAAGCCTCTATCGAATTCAAGGTTGCAAATTCAAAGTCATCAAGGGTTAGTTTTTTCTAGTATTCATATTGTTGTATTTGATTTAATCATATGAATGGATCTTTAGGCTTTGGGTTTCATAAATTTTAAATGCTATCTTCCGCTGCGCATGTTACTTCGAAACCCAACACTTATATCTATGCATTTGCCCAAATTGAGCTCACTTAGCTTTTGGGCAATATAGGACATGAGAGTATTAACCATGGTGCCATTGTCGTCATTCTTGTCCTCTTCCTCTTTCTTCTTATTTCTTCTTACGTCCACTAACATGGGGAGTCTCGAACAAGCCCTTAACCCACTCGGACGTTTCACCCTCGTCCTTCTTTTTCCCTTTTTCTAGTTCAGTGAGTTGAGCCTTAAGCTTTGCAACTTCTTCTTCGCGGGCCACATTTTAACGGTTCAAATGAGCTTACCACCAATCATCTTTGACTTGTGCATCCTTGAGGAGTCTGGACACTTGATCTTTCAAAGAAAGCATCATGGTAGACAATTCTTTGGCTGATATGGGGTTGGTACCGTTGTTGATGTTGTTGGAGGTCATTGGTGTTGTTGGATTGAATTCCGATAAATCTGAACCGGAGCAATTCGACCCAGGTTGAGGGGAAGAGGCCCTTGTCAGTCTTGATGCTTGAAGAGGTTCACATTACACAATGGGCACACGACTCGACCACATAAAGAAAAATACTCTTTTTTATTTTATTTTATTTTATTTTATTTTATTTTATTTTATTTTATTTTATTTAGTTACAATGTTTGAGTTACAAATCAGGAACGACGTTGGTCCTTTTTGGGGTTTCTAAAGAAGATAGTGGACTCGTCACACTAGAATAGTATTTACCTTGAAGCATTGGTGATACTCTCTTTGTTCCGAAATACTTGTAGTTTAAGGGGTTAAAGTTTGTCCCAAAATATTTTTAGTTTTGCTATTACGTAGACATCTTTGACATTGTTTGTCAAATACACCCTTCGTCCCACCTCACTTGAGACTTTTGTGTTGGACACAAGAATTAGGAAAAAGTATAAAAGAGAAGAAATGTTGTGAGTATAAAAGGTAAAGTATAAGAGAGAATGAGTGGGAGGAATAGTGATTTGATTGGTGTTGTCAGTGTAAAAGCATTTCACTTTAGAGAGACTCAAGTGAGGTGGGACGGACCAAATGGAAATAAGTCTCAAGTGGGTGAGGTGGGACGGAAGGAGTATACACTTATTTATGATATATGGTTGTCATTGTAATATTACCTGTCTTTAAATGTCCAAATTTCATTTTAAGGAATATAACTTTTTGTACAATTTGGTGACAAAATTCATATATAATCTTATTATAATCGTTTTTGGGACAAAAATATCCTAAAAATAAACACTCATTTAGGGATAGAGGGAGTAGCATTGATTGCCTATGTGCTTGAAATGTTTTGATGGTAATTTAGTCTTATTAAATATGCATTATTAAATATGCATTGATTGTTTTTCTTAATATTATTAAATATGCATTGATTGTTTTTCTTAATGTGTAAAAATCCTAAAACTATAAAACTATAAGTATATAAGTATTTTGGTACGGAAGGAGTATTGTTTTCTCTCTCTTTCTCTTTCTCTTTCTTTTTCTTTTTTCTTTTATGTGTGCTGTTTTCATATGGAGGAAGGCGGAACAAATATCATTAGTAGATGTGACAATTGCCATTTTGGTTCATTCACAGTAGACAACCACATGAGAATTAGGCGTCATACTTGGTGAAAAACCAAGATTTTGGTTCAATAGTGGTGGACATTCACATGAAAAGTTCAGTAAGATTTTGAGATGGTGCTTATTAGGCATTTACATAGTCAAGCAATCTTTCTCAGTAACTATATAACATAACAAAACAAAACCACACACGTACATAAATAAAGTGTTAAAGACATTTTGCAAACTAAACAGGAATTTGTACAGGCGGTAACTAGTTCAAAGACTAATGAAAATGAGTGATCATCAGATCATTAACAGTTTTGATTTTCCACCCAAAGTTCACCAGGCCAGAATCAAACCGCTGCATCTCTTGAAAGCTGCCATTCCATTCTAATCACCAATTGCAACCATCTTCTGAAATCTTACTGCCGTTGATGCTTTTGTGCTGCTATGAAAACAATTATTGAAGGATTCGCACTAGCTGAATAAGAGAAACAAAATTAATATTTCAAAAAGAAAAGGAAAAATTCAACGTCCGCCCCATCATAGAAAATACTCCTCTTTATTTATGTAGGGACGGAGGTAGAAATTCCTTACGAAATAGAATCCTAATATCAAAATTAACCTTGTGAGTTCCATAAGCTTGAACTTTACTCATTAATAACCAAGTTCTGGGTTTATGAGTTGGGAAGGAAAATAATGAAGGATTCATGCCGCTTTGTTTACATAGAAACTGCAATAGAGGGGACAAATAGCCAAAGCCAAAAGTTACACGAATGGGTTGAAACACCAGTTTGCTTGGCTACCATACCATCAAATCAATATTTGAGCATCTTTTTAACATTAAGTTCCCTTTAGTTCCCATGAAATTTTTAGTTTAAAATAAGAGTCACTTTTACGAGGAAAAGAAACAAGACAATGACAAGGGCAAGAAGTACCTTCACTCAGAGGAAAGGCCCACATCCCCAGCTCTGATAAGGTCTTCCTACAAGCATTCTTCATCTTCATCTTCATCATCATCATCAGTGGCAAATTAGAGCTCGTTTCCAAACATTGTCAAGACCAATGAGCTTCACTAAATACACCAAGAAGCTCATGGAAGAAACCAAGGTTAACGGAATGGTTCAAAAAACGTGAACGTGTGATAGACATTTCCATTCCTGCCAACCTTGGTAGGTTATGCCTGCACCCATGACATGCCAGGTTAAGGTAAATCTTGTAGCAGTTGCAACTTTCCCACCTTTTGCTCTGACAGGGTGCAGGCATGCCCCAAGTCCCTTACCAGGGCCGGGCTAATCCAAAACTAGCATCAGATTGCTGCTGATGGTGAGACTGCAAAGAGACGGCATTCAATGAATAAAGCTGAGCAATCACAGACATCAAAAAATACAGTTCACATCATATATTATCAAGAAGAATAATTGACTTCTTATCTCATAGCTATCAGAAGGAAAACACTCCACCTATTTCTCTTAATACTGAGTATAATTTTATGCAGCTGGTTTCAAACGAGATCTAAGCTAACTATCAATCTATGATATAATTGTGAAAGCTATAATTTTCCCTGCCAGATTCAGCATCAAGATTTCCATATTTTCTGTAACACTACTATAAGAAACAGTCCAAAAGAGCAAGTTTGCCTTTCACCCGATTCGGAAGGGAGACTTGAGATCTGTATTTTTATCGCAAATTCCGTTACTCACAGAAAACATGTTCTATGTACTAGGAAAATTAAACATTCCCTCCACCAATTTCATAGTTCACTACTCACAACATTCTCTTTGTTTGGCAAGTCAGGAGTTAAACATACTAGTTTTCCTAACAAAAGTAACTGCATTGAAGAAGAAAAGCCAACAGCAAATGAATGTATATCTTTCAAACCGTGTCCCCGGCAAAAATGACAATGTTATGGGATATGAAGTTCCTCTAAAGCCAAGTGTGCATGCTAAGAGGTCCTGGTATTGGTCTTAAAGCAAGTTATATCGCAGCAGAAAACTAAATAGAACCACTTCAAAAAAAACAGCCTTGTAGTTTTATACGGGGAGATATCATACCTGTGAAAAGAGTTGAACTTGTTCATGAGGATGTATGAACGTCATTCCAGGTCGCTGACAAGGATAATTCAAATATAAAGCAGAGGCAGAGTGAGGAGAGACATTGTTTGGGTTGGGACTGAATGGATTCATCATGGTCTCCGGGGGGCCATAACCAATTCCTGCCGGAGAAGATGACGCAACCCACTGCCCTGGTAGGTGTTGTGGGATTGACCGAGATGGGTGCTCAGCTGGTACAGGAGACTTGTGAGCTGCACCTAGCTGCGGAAACTCAGTGTTGTAGTTCACGACAGGAGTGTATAAAGGCTGTACAGGATATGAACTCCCATTGAACCCAAAACCAGGGTCAAAACGTTGTGCATACCTGTAGAAAAGTATTATGCTGTTACAATGGAGTTGCATAAACCTTAATCACTGCAATAACATTGCAAAAGCATTTGCTAATCCAGGCAATCCCTTCTTACTACACAAGACTCGAGGCACATCAAGAGAAGGAGTTTAGAGTGCCAGCCTCAAAGCAAAGGTCAAGCTGACATGAGTGCAACTGTGCAAGATACATTTTTGTTCACAAAAAGAGTATAGATTATGTCATGCGATAATATCCCAACAGCAGAATGTTTTCAAGAACTAAGCAAACGATAGTTATAAAGTTGTCATCAATGGGTATTTCCATCTTCTGTTTTGATTTTGTGTTAATTTTATGTATTACCCTCTGGTGGGATGGGATGTCTGATCAATCATCATTACATTTTGGGATGAAATTTTTAAATCCCTCACATTAATTTATAACAAATCATCCTCAACCAACAAGTACTTCTTTGAACATACATTTTTTATCTTTCATAGTAACAGTAATAAAAAAAGGATCAAATTAGATACTCCCTCCATCCCATAACAAAATGATCCATTTGGCCGTTTTAGGCGTCCCGTTGGAAAGTCTCATTTTCCTAAAATGGTAATTTTATGGCCAAAATAAGTTTAACCCACCAAAGTATCCACTGATTCCCACTTTGCACCCTCGTTTGAAAAGTCGGTCTGTTTGGTACCTAAACTTCTAAATCGTCCCACTTTGCACCCTGACACTAACGAATGTTGGAAAAGTTAACAGAATAGGATAGTTTGTAATGGTCATTAGTTTTCAAGGGGTCAAATAAAAATATTTAAATACGAAGGGTCAAAATTTTATTTCTTTTCAAAAAATATTTATATTAAAAACTCGTATAATTGTATTTTAATCTCAATGGTTAAAAATATTATTTAAAAATACATTTTTAAAATATTTTATTTTTTAAGAAAAATGTACTTATAAAAAAACTAAAATAATTTTTTTAAAAACTTATAAAGTTTCATTTGTATTTTTTCAAAAAAAAAGTACAATTAAACGAGTTATTAATTTTGAAAAAAAAAAATTAAAAGAAATAATTTTTTAACCCTTCATATTTAAAATTTTGCATTTGACCCCTTAAAAACCAATGACCATTACAAACAATCCTATTCTGTTAACTATTCTAACTTTCGTTAGTGCCAAGGTGCAAAGTGGGACGATTTGGAAGTTTAGGTACAGACCGAAATTTCAAACGAGGGTGCAAAGTGCGAATCGGTGGATACTTTGGGGGGTTAAACGTACTTTTAGAACACTTTTCCTTGCAACCGCTTTATTCATGGGACCCAATTTCCATACAACAGCTTTCCACTTACCATTCCCTACCCCCTTTCTCTCTCCTTTATACTCACAACACCTACTTTTAGAACACTTTTCCTTCATTCACCTTCCTAAAATGAAATGGGCCGTTTGTTATGTGACGGAGGGAGTATTACAGAAGTTACAAAAGGAAAGATGACAAATCCATTAAGAAAAGCAAAAAAGGAAACAGCTACTCCCTCCGTCCCAAAATGAATGTCCAAAAAAATTTCAAACTTACTCTTGATCAGGAATAAATCTGAAAAGTTTTTGGACATTCATTTTGGGATGGAGGTAATACAGTAATAAGTTCAACACTCTAATTCACCATGTGGGACCCTGCAAGCAGCTCCTCGCCTAGACCAAATACAAGCTAGATGCATACCTATCTCATAAAAGAGACCTCAAGAAGCTCTTATCCTTAAAATTTAGGCACCGCTCTCTGTCAATATGCACAAGTGAACGGCATACACACCACACTTTCACAGTACGGGTTTATCTCCCCTCTCCCAAACCTCAGAATTTAATCTGTGAGGAATAGGAGATAGAACTAGGGCAAACGTGTACACTTTATGCCACTCCAAATCCGAAAGAAATATTTCTAAAAAGGTTTGAAATTTTTCAATATGTCATTTGTGTTGATCATATTAAGGACCAAGGCCTGGATGAAAGCTTTAATTTTGAAACAGACCTCAACTTTCCAAATGAAGGAGAGAGGGAATGGCTCCAAAAATTATGAGAACAAGGTACACCCCTTAAAACTTGGCTTTTGCATCCCACAGCCAATCAATTATCGTTCATGCACAGACATGTATATTTTTCCAATCATCTTGTTAAAGTAAATATAGGTCTAATTACCTTCTCAAGCGTAGAGCAAAAATCAACATAACCGATAAGGAAAAGAATTATTTTAAATGGAGAGAGCTATGTCCATAAAGAAATAATAACACTACACAAGCAGAGGGTAAGAGAAGATGCATACCTATCATAGCTTCTATCAAAATCAGGATCATGTCTCTCAACCTCACGGTCGCGAAATATAGCCACCCTGTTGTTAGTTCTATACCTACTAACTTGCTCGTTCTCTATCCTACTTCTACCTGGTCTATTACTGCCTGCTGAAGAATCAACAGAACCCCTGCCACTATTCACTTCTGTTCCTATTGGAACAGTTGCCTCCTCTAATTTTGAAATGCCAAGCGAGCCATGTCGGTACACCTCCTGCGCTCTTGGCTCAGTTTCTGGTTTTCCACTGGCACCCCCACTGGTGCTAGAGCTGAATATCCGTGCCCGGGCCCGGTTATATTCCTCTTTCCTCTCCTCCACACTTTTGGAACTATTGCCCCTTGAAGAATGTGAACCTGCATTGTTAATCTGTGACCGCTTTTGGGGCCTCTGTTTGATTGCAACCTTAACAACACCACTTGACGTGTCCTCTGACGGTAAAGTTACTGGAATGTCTGCCAAACGAATTGAAGGAATCCGACACTCAGATGTCTTACGGATGATAATTCTAGAACCAGAACCATCTGGTTGACCATTGTCTAATAAAACCATAGACTGCAGTGAATAGTGCTGAGCGACTCGGTGTGCAGCCAACCTCAGATAGGAAGTCGGAAGCTGCTGGAACTCCATTTGTTCTTGAGTTGGATCCTGAATGAACTTCTCAACATCTTGCTCCATCCGTAGAACTGAACATAAGAGAAATAAGAACAGGTCATTTGTGAAACAGAAAAAGGTAACAAATATGAACTTTTATACTGCTTGCACAGAAAGAATTAGTCATGTTTATTCATGTTAGTGCCTTTCTTCATGTTAATTCACTCAGATCCGACAAACGGTCGGTGATTGCATATTTATACTGATAGCCGCAGACAAGTAATTTTGCATTCATTGTGAGGATAATATGTCTTCTTCCAATAAACGTGTTCTGCATGCCCCAACAAAATATATACTCCATAAATTTCACAATCAGGTACCTTTATTTAGTTGATATTGTTAAATCATCAACTCATCTAAACGCTTAAGTTATTAGAAAGAATCCCAACAATGTGTATTATGCGTTAACACTTAAAAAAAAAACTCAGGTGCATACGCGGAGAGGTGTATTTTATATAAGATGAGTACGTAACTTTTTCATATTTTAGTAAATAAAGCAAGCAGGACCATTTGAACACATGCAAAAAATGAGCTTGTGTAGCATGTTAAGTTACCAATTCATCCAAAAGCATAGTTGTAAGAGAGAGGCCGAACAATGTCTATCATGCTTTTACACTTTAACAGATACTTTCAATATCCAAAGGGGCAAATTGCAACTTGCTGACCTATGTTTTGCCAATAGTTGCAATTGGGTTCCCGACAGTGTAAAAGTTGCAACCCCGTAGCCATGTTTGTCATTTTGTTGCAAGTTAATATAAATTCCATTAAAAACCTAACTTCCGTTAAAATCGTAAGGCATGTGACTCGCACATGATTTTTAAAGGGCATAATGGACATCTCCCACAGGCATGTGACTTCACATGATTTATAAAAACAAACCACATCTCTCTTTCTCTCTCTCTCTCTCTCCAATTGCCAGATCCACCCCGCCCCCAATTTCCTTCTCCTAGCCCGTGTCTCCTTCTCCGGCGGCCATAGCGGCGACCTCCCCAGCCGTCCCAGCTGTAACAACCATCTCTCCACTGCCAACCCCTATCGTCACCACCGCCCCTTCTTTCTCTGTAGTCCCTTCGCCCACGCCCCTTCTATCTTTTTAACCCTTACCTTAGCCCTTACCCACGGAATTGGTTGCAGATCTGGTAATCAGCGAAGGAAGACAAGGGAGATTGACGATCTATCTTGATTTTGGTGAATATTTCATTATTCTTTGGTTTGGCGTTAATTATAGTCAGATTTTTTAGATTAGTTCTAGTAGTGGTTGTTTAGAGGAAGAAGGTTATGGACAGGGAAGAGGTGGAGTGGATATGAGATGCTGATAAGAGTGGGGTAGAAGAGGGGCGACGATTCTAAGGAGGGGAGATGCTGGCGGAACGGCGGAGGTTGGCTGATACCATCAAGAGCGAGGAAACAGGCTCTAGGGAGGGTGAGGTTTCAATTTCTAAATATTTTTCTCATTTGATGGTGTTAGAGGCGGTGGTGGTGGTGTTAGAGTGGTGGTGGTGGTGGTGTATTGCTTGTTGTGGAAGTGGAAAATATAAACATATTTGTTCTTGAACCATGGAAGAAGATGAAGATAGAATTTGTTTTAATTTTGATTTTACTATATGGCATGTTATCACTACAATTTATAAAGCATGCCTATAGAAAATGTCCATTTTGCCCTTTAAAAATCTTGTGCGATTCACGTGCCTTAAGATTTTAACGGTGGTTAGATTTTTAATGGAATTTATATCAACTTGCAACAAAATGACAAACCTGGCTATGGGGTTGCAACTTTTACACTGTTGGGAACCCAATTGCAACTATTTACAAAACACAGGTAACCAAGTTGCAATTTGCCCTATCCAAAGTGTGTGTGAGAGGGAGAAACCTTATGCAGATATCTGTTTTCCTAAAGAATACAGTACCTATAGCTAGGAAAAAACTTCAATAATGAGGTGATACAGAAAACTCATCCTCCCCAGAGTGCTAAATAAGCTCCAACTAGATTATTATACATAGATAGTTAGCACTTCAACCAAACATAGCATCAGACTCGCATATTACTATGCACAGGTAAATTCCTGTTGAAGCAAAACAATGCACCTCCTAAAATCGTTTGCAACTTATTTCCGCTTCTAAGAAACTGGTGGAGCAAATTATTAACTGTGTAGATTTCAACTCCCACACTAGAGAAAGGTTATCAAAACCCTTTAAATATGGCTCTTAAAACCGTATTGGAGGATATATATATACACAGAACATTTCTTATACGGATTATGCGTACGCAACCAGGTAAAAATTTAAAGCAGCTACTTTTCTGCCTCCAACTAATTTGTTTCCTCCTTTCCTCTTCATTCTTCACGTTAACCTCAAAGTTTCAGCCTGTTTCTCTCTCATATAAGGCAGCCCTTTTTGCAATCTCGTCATCTCTTCCCCGTCTTTTACCTAAACCTAACCCAAAAACCCAAATAGGGGAGTGCAAGATCAGAAGTCTGGCGCCTGGAACCGTCACAGTCACTGCCGTTTGCTTAATTTCTTCAACATCTCTTTTTTCTTCAGCGATTTTCTTTTGGCCTAGCATACCAATGGTGAAATCGCCTTTACGAATCCTGAATCGATATAAAACTAGGGATAGAATTTCTTCTGATAAAACATGTAAATTCTTCCCCAAAAAGTAAGCAAACGTCAATTTGGCAATTTCATTGTGAAATTAATATTTTCAAAATCCAAACTGTAAAGTAAGCAACTTAGGTCGATTACTGTGCTGGTTGCTGAAATTCACTGCTATTGCTCGATCTAGCTCTCCCCTTTTGCGCGAATGAGAGGAAACCCGAATTTCGTAACACTTAATTTTGAAACCCCAGCGCAGGAGAGAAGAGAAGAATGGCGATTTCAAAACCCTAGCTTTGCTGTTAATGAGATAGGGATTCAAAAATGAGAAAGAAGAGGAAGAGCGTAGCGCAGAGAGGGAAGGAGGACAATATCCTGCGGGGAAGGATTTTCTGTTTCACCTGTATGAAGAAAGAAGAGTGCGTTGTATTTTGTCCGCAATCCGTGCGGAGTAGTCCGTAGGAGAACCGGACTCTGTATATATATATATATATATGGAAACCCCCTCTAATCTCAAACTCGGAAATTTATAAAGACAAAGGAATATTTGACATTAATGGAATGATGAACCTGTAAGCTAAACGAAGATACATTAGTTATGAAAATTATTTATTGCGGCAAATGGGAAGAGCTCATCTTGTGGGTTTGAATACATCTTTTTGTAGAACATCCTTTGCTGCTTTGTAATCAACTTTGACTGTGAACTTTTGGTTAAGTAAATCATTCTGAAATTTTGTGATACATATATATATATATTATATATATATATATATATACTCCCTCCGTCCCACTCGAATTAGGATTTTTGGTCAATTTAAGTATACTTTGACCAATAATTTGAAAGAAAATAATAATGCTCATAAAAATTTAAAAATTGTTACTCTATCACGGCTACTAATAAATTCAATAACTATTTTTAGATTTTCATTAAGATAATTATTTTTCTTCAAATTATTGGTCAAAGTATAATTAGATAGACCAAAAATCGTAATTCGAGTGGGACGGAGGGAGTATATATATATATATATCCGTCCCAGCACAAGTAGGACTTCTTTCCCTTTTAGGCCGTCCCAAAACAATTGAGACTGCCTAAAATGGAAATGTTTTAATATATTTATATTCAACCAACCCCACCATTTAGCCCCACTCATTCTCTCTTCATTTTCCACCACTCAATTTATTCAACCAACACTACTATTTACCCCTCATTCGGTCTCTTCGTTTTCTACCACACATACACTACTTTTCTCTTAATTATTATGCCCACTCCTCTAATCCTACTTGTGCTGGGACGGAGAGGGGGTATATATCAGAATATTCATCTTAAAAGAAATGGATCAACTGGTGATAATTTTGAGGATGTGGTTGCCATTAAAGTGGCCTACATGAAATTTGTGTAGAAAACTAAACTTTTCCACTTTTATGTCTTTTTCAAGCTGTAAACAAGAAAGAACATAATTGACTAAGAATCTCAATCATACTTGTGCGTAGAAAAATAGAAATTCAAACTTAATGCCATTTTCAAACTGTAAAAGAAAGAACACATTGTCCACTACGGCTCTCAATCAAAACAATGAGAAGCTACATACATGAATATCAGTTTGATACCTTATACTAGATGTCATCATCATTATCCACATCTCACATGCTACCCCCAAAAAAAAAAAAAAAAAAAAAAAAAAAAACAGCATTGAGCACCAAGCGATGACACGTTTCAGGTTTGTTCACATTTAGAAGTCCAGAAGTTAAAAGCCATCAAATTTACCCATCTATACACACAGTACGTCTTTGCACATTGCACCCATAGCTCAGTGTAGCACATTTAATCCAGAAAAATATCTTCAATGACCCTCTCTAGAAGAAGATCTACATAACAGGCACTACAACATAAACGCGATTGTAACTGACAATTGTGAGCCTCAGGTTTCGGAGAAAATGCATAGCAAATGCATAGTTCCAAAATCACCATGTCTCTCTCAGAAGCGTTTCCCATATAGAAATGCCTCTAAAGGTTCCTCGAACCTTCTATTGGGTTTTCACCTAGAAAGTAAACAGCCATTAACAGCATCCGGGGCAAGTGTACAACCGTTGTTTTGATACCTTGGGTTTGGCTAAATGAACCTTTTCTTTAGTAAATACTAGGGCGGAGAATTAATCACAGAATCACAATACACCTGCATACCCCCGAGTCCCCGACAGGCACAAGACTGATCATTAATCTATAGGTTTCAGGGAAAAGGGGAGGAGTATTGTAGCTTAGCTTTGATACGTGGGTAAGTAACTGTTTGTTTCAAGAGAAAACACACTCTTTAAGTAATATCATCAAATGTCAGTTCGCCACATTACTCCTTCACAAGGGAGGTCACATGCCGCAGGTACACATGCAAGGAGCACATATTTCAAAATTTCATAAAATAAAGGAGTTTGTAAAGTTGCCAGATTTACGATCTTTCCCTGAATGATTGTGCAAGTACTCTGTTAATTAACTCAAAACATAAGGCCCTATTAGCATTATAAGAATTTGGTTCCATGCTATCCCCATTGAATGGGAGATGTTATTTACACAAGTAAAACATGAAGATAGTAGATTTCGTACAATAAATCTATCAGCATATCCATACTTGTTCCCTCACGAGATGGAGGGAGACTATCTCTTTATTTTTTCACGCTTTGCCCTCGGTCCTTCTATGCAATTTCAGTTTCGTCATTAAGCTGTTTCTGAATGTTCTCTTATCAATCCAATTACCAATAAAATTCTTTTTCTTTTATAAAGAACACTCCCTCCGCCTCAAGTTAGTGTGGACTTCTTTCCTTTTTATTCCGTCTCAGGTTAGTGTGGACTGCCCCAAAATAGCAAAGAATCTTTACTATTCCTCCCACTCATTCTCTCTCCTATTTTACTTTTACACTCACAACACCAATCAACTTACTATTCATCCCACTCATCCTCTCTCCTAATTAATTTTTCATACTCACAAACACCTCCTTCCATTATTTATCTCTCTTACTTTTTCTTAATTTGTGTGCCCAAAATTTTGGCCCACACTAACTAGAGACGGAGGGAGTATATAAATATATCAGCAAATAAAGATTTACAGCCAAATACTAACTTCAACTACACAGAAGATGGCCCAATAACCAAACAAGATGAGAGAGAAGTGAGATAAGCTTTCGACTGAGGCTATATTTCCTGTGACCGCATTTATGTTATTTAATTGTTTAGTGCATCCGTCAATACCCTTTTCACTTGTAAACAGATAATCTGGATTTCCTCTAGAAACATTCTGTATTTGTAATCCTATATATTTTTTCTTATAATATATGTGAGGGTATTCTTTATAATCAGACATCGAGCTGATTTACTGCCATATTTATTCTTCTAGAGACAGCAGCTAAATCATCCGTAGGTGGTAATCCGTATTTACGACTGAGGACTCTAGAGAAAGACCTCTTACTGGGCTCTGGCTCTTCCTCTTGTTTTTCTTGGATAATTATACTAGGTGTTTGGCCTAGTAATCTTATATTATTATCTCTTAAATTCATTGTCTAGGTATCCAACAAAGGAGTTAATTCTCTAGGTGGTATGGCTGATATTCTTCCAATTTTCTTGAAAAGATCACCAATGTCTATTTTATCTTTTATTTTGAATTCCATACTATGGTGTGAGTTTGACAGGGTATAACCTAATTTATAGGTTACAGTGTAAGGATGATTTCCTTGGTTCATGAGGTCATTTCTTTCAAATTTATGTGCAAAGCATAATATTTTATTTATTTTTCTGTCTTTCAAAGAGACTCCTATATTGGGGCTACAGGTAAACATTATTTTACCATAAGCTAAATTTCCTTTTAAACTGCATAGATCACATATCTGCAGTGTTTCTAATCTTATTATAGCTAAAGCAGCTTTCTTTATCTCTCTTCTATTCCTTGGGTAAGATAATTTCTTCCTATGAAAACTGTATAGATAGCATTAGTAATATGAGTAAGAAAATCTTCTCGTGTAGTATTTTTGAACATAGATATATCTTTCCACAAATGCATTTACTGCATCAACAAAAGTCAAGAAGGACGAAAAGCAAGAGATGAGGAATCAATCTCCACTAACTCACTCTTTGTAGAAGAAATGTAGACATCTCTTGTCTTGAAGCGTCGGCTAAAAGATGCAAAAGAAAAAGAAGCCTGTCCTTTAGCGTCGGCAAGATATCCATGATGTAAAAGGGTCTGCGCACCCAGTTTTTTATTTTGGACCTGCGTGTCCACTTTACTTTTTCTTTGTTATTGCCGGACCTACGTGTCCACCTTATGTTTCTAAGGTTTATTGAAGTAGGTTTGGAATCCGCCCTCCACCTATATAAGGAGGCCTTGTAAGATGTAAAAAGGGGAGCAGAATTTGAATAAGAAATAAGTTTTCTTATGAATATCTCCATATTCAGTCTAAGTGAAAAAGCTTGACCACAAAGACCGAGAAGCAATCCGCGGGCCAGTTACTGCAACTGGTGGCAAGGAGGCTCGAAGCCTTAACCCACTTATCTCCACAAAACCTACCAGGGTAATTTCCTCAAAAAACTATGACATCTTGGATTGTTTATGGTAATGAATATAACAACATAGAATACTTAAATTATATAAGGGTTTTTATGCCTTTTGGGTTTTTCCCCTGCAGCAGAGCTTTCCGGCATTTTTTCGTCAATTTCCAAGATGCAGCCTTTTCAATATGTTCTTTAAATTGTCTTTGTTGAATGTCTTCAAGTCTTTTGAAATGGTCTTCCATTTGGATCATTTTATCATAGACCTTATCTATTTTTCCTCCCTCTGGTTGCCCCATCTAGACTTTATCGTCTATTTTCTTAACAATTTCTAAGATTTTGTTAAGTGTTTCCTAATCTATAGAAATAATTTTCTTTTCTAAATTCTCTATTTGTTTTTCTAGAGTTTTTATTCTAGTTTCTAGAGATGTAGTATCAAGCTTAATTTTTTCATTTAATCGGGACAGTAGTTCATCATTATTATTGTCTTCTGGGTGATTTTTATAGAAAGATGCTTTTATTCCCAGAGTTTTACAGATGAAATTGCACATTATATGTATATTTCCTGTGACCGCATTTATGTTATTTAATTGTTTAGTGCATCCATCAATACCCTTTTCACTTGTAAAGAGATAATCTGGATTTCCTCTAGATACATTCTGTATTTGTAATCCTATATATTTTTTCTTATTTTTACATCTTACAAGGCCTCCTTATATAGGTGGAGGGTGGACTTCAAACCTACTTCAATAAAACTTAGAAACATAAGGTGGACACGTAGGTCCGGCAATAACAAAGAAAAAGAAAAGTGGACACGCAGGTCCAAAATAAAAAACTGGGTGCGCAGACCCTTTTACATCATGGATATCTTGCCGACGCTAAAGGACAGGCTTCTTTTTCTTTTGCATCTTTTAGCCGACGCTTCAAGACAAGAGATGTCTACATTTCTTCTACAAAGAGTGAGTTAGTGGAGATTGATTCCTCATCTCTTGCTTTTCGTCCTTCTTGACTTTTGTTGATGCAGTAAATGCATTTGTGGAAAGATATATCTATGTTCAAAAATACTACACGAGAAGATTTTCTTACTCATATTACTAATGCTATCTATACAGTTTTCATAGGAAGAAATTATCTTACCCAAGGAATAGAAGAGAGATAAAGAAAGCTGCTTTAGCTATAATAAGATTAGAAACACTGCAGATATGTGATCTATGCAGTTTAAAAGGAAATTTAGCTTATGGTAAAATAATGTTTACCTGTAGCCCCAATATAGGAGTCTCTTTGAAAGACAGAAAAATAAATAAAATATTATGCTTTGCACATAAATTTGAAAGAAATGACCTCATGAACCAAGGAAATCATCCTTACACTGTAACCTATAAATTAGGAAACACTTAACAAAATCTTAGAAATTGTTAAGAAAATAGACGATAAAGTCTAGATGGGGCAACCAGAGGGAGGAAAAATAGATAAGGTCTATGATAAAATGATCCAAATGGAAGACCATTTCAAAAGACTTGAAGACATTCAACAAAGACAATTTAAAGAACATATTGAAAAGGCTGCATCTTGGAAATTGACGAAAAAATGCCGGAAAGCTCTGCTGCAGGGGAAAAACCCAAAAGGCATAAAAACCCTTATATAATTTAAGTATTCTATGTTGTTATATTCATTACCATAAACAATCCAAGATGTCATAGTTTTTTGAGGAAATTACCCTGGTAGGTTTTGTGGAGATAAGTGGGTTAAGGCTTCGAGCCTCCTTGCCACCAGTTGCAGTAACTGGCCCGCGGATTGCTTCTCGGTCTTTGTGGTCAAGCTTTTTCACTTAGACTGAATATGGAGATATTCATAAGAAAACTTATTTCTTATTCAAATTCTGCTCCCCTTTTTACATCTTACAAGGCCTCCTTATATAGGTGGAGGGCGGATTCCAAACCTACTTCAATAAACCTTAGAAACATAAGGTGGACACGTAGGTCCGGCAATAACAAAGAAAAAGTAAAGTGGACACGCAGGTCCAAAATAAAAAACTGGGTGCGCAGACCCTTTTACATCATGGATATCTTGCCGACGCTAAAGGACAGGCTTCTTTTTCTTTGGCATCTTTTAGCCGACGCTTCAAGACGAGATGTCTACATTTCTTCTGCAAAGAGTTATTTTTCCTCCCTCTGGTTGCTCCATCTAGACTTTATCGTCTATTTTCTTAACAATTTCTAAGATTTTGTTAATTGTTTCCTTATCTATAGAAATAATTTTCTTTTCTAAATTCTCTATTTGTTTTTCGAGTTTTTATTCTAGTTTCTAGAGATGTAGTATCAAGCTTAATTTTTTCATTTAATCGGAAACTGGTGGCAAGGAGGCTCGAAGCCTTAACCCACTTATCTCCACAAAACCTACCAAGGTAATTTCCTCAAAAAACTATGACATCTTGGATTGTTTATGGTAATGAATATAACAACATAGAATACTTAAATTATATGATTAAACCACTGTAACCTATAAATTAGGTAATACCCTGTCAAACTCACACCATAGTATGGAATTCAAAATAAAAGATAAAATAGACATTGGTGATCTTTTCAAGAAAATTGGAAGAATATCAGCCATACCACCTAGAGAATTAACTCCTTTGTTGGATACCTGGACAATGAATTTAAGAGATAATAATATAAGATTACTAGGCCAAACACCTAGTATAATTATCCAAGAAAAACAAGAGGAAGAGCCAGAGCCCAGTAAGAGGTCTATTCTTACTATGCAGCTGAACTAGATACCATCCGTAGAATGAAGCACAATTACCTCAACTGTAAGATGGAATTTTGAAGATCATATGCGTTAGAATATAATATTCATATCTACCAAGCTGATACTCGCAAAGTTACCACACAACTCTTCCTTTCTCAAGACTTTAATATAGACACTAAATGATTAAGCTGAAAGGTATCATCACAATATAAGAAATAACATACCCGTAGTGATAAAAAGGTCAAAGCAAAGAAAGCCGACCTAATAAATACCTTGTAACTGGAGCCTAAGCCTGCTTAATTGAAGCCTAAGCATGCTTAACTGACAGAATTAGGCTGATAATTGGCATGCAGTAATAGGACATGGTGAGACTTAAACAACAATAGCGTTGTCAGTCCTAGAAATTGAAGTCATAACATACGAATTTACCTATGGTATTTTCCATTAGACTCGTAGTACATGAACCAAAATGGCGTACAGTTACCAACTAGGGATTGTCAAATTGGACACATCCACAGGGATAAACCCCTTGGAGTTCGTCCAGATTGACAGTGACAAAAGAATTGTGCAAGAGTCTTACACATGGCCAATGGTTGGATTTTAACGGATTTACAACCCAGTAGGAGAACCTGTCAAACCACAATTAAGAGGTCCGTATCACATGCCTGCACTACTGTGCAAGCATAGCTCCTTTACAAATGGTAGCACCGAGAATTGAGAGAAACAAGATGTTACGAACACCATCAAGCAAGCAACTAAACAAGTACACCTAATATATGGAAACTTGTTTACTCAACTATCAAATAGCATATCAGAGTCAGACCAAAAAATTCTACAATCAGATAATCAGAACAAGAAACTAATTAAAATAACAAGACAAGGCAACTGACCTGAAAGTCGTTCTCTAGGGTTTTGGAGTGCTTCACGGAGAAACTGATCGACTGAACTGACCAAATCCTCCGTCAAAACAGTAGAAGCTGAAGCATCAAGGAGCTCCGGCGGAGAAGTAGAAGCTGACGACGTGGTCGGGAAATTCGAATTTGAAGAAGGAGAATCTCGCATCAACCTAGTCATGCTAGCGTCCAAGTCCGCCACCTCCCATGAATCGGGAAGATCCCCCGCCATGATGAGGAGATTTGGAGCGGAATTGCAAGGGTTAGAGAATGTGAAAGATCATCAAATCGGTGTCTGGTTGGAGATCGAGTAAACCCTAGATTGGAAGATTTGGATTGGTATATTGCGGTTGATTTTGGGATGGGGGAAAGGCGATGGGAGAGGAGGAGATAGGGTTTGACGAGGAGTAGCGTGTGGATTTTGTTTCGCACGTGTCGTGCACTTCTCACTCTGCTGCTGATTCTTTCTTCTTTCTTCTTTCTTCTGCGTTTCCTTCTCGGACGGTCGGACCTAGATTCGGAAAGACGTTTAATAAAATATTGGACGTTAAGAACATCGAAAGGAATTACCCATACGGAGCTAATCCATCCTCGTGAGCCCGGCCCGTATATCGGGTTAGTCCAGCCCATAAAGGTAGCTCGCCTACCGAGCTGGGAAAGCACTCAATAACCGATAAGAAGGACAAGAGCCAACTCGTCTGACCTACCAAGCTGGAGGCATAACACAGCTCGCACCAACCACCGAGTTGGACCCACGCGAGTACGACTTCTTCACAAGGGCTCACCCCATCCAGTTGTGTTAACGTAAAGTATCAGCTCGTCTGCTCTAGCCCGGTTCCCTTGGTCGACCTTGGTCTGACGGGCCAACCCTTCGCCTTCAAATAATACCTTCTGGAAGGATTAGGCGAATACGCCCGCCGTACAGGCCCAGCCCAACATGATTGCTCGGGCCCCGGTCCATGAGGAAACCCTAGTAAGGATAAGACTGACTGAGATGACCTCATACAAGGACAACGCTTACCTCACCTTATCCACAACTTGGAGAGCAAGCCAACCTGCTATAAAAGAGGTCTCCAGCATCCATTTGGTAGGTTCACTCTTTGTCTCTAATTCCCCTACTCTTTCTCTCTACCTTCCTCTTTGGACAGACTGATTTATTCTCACACCGGAGGGTCTTAGCCGGTGCAACCCCGGCTAAGCTCACGGTGCTCGTTTTGCAGATTTAGCAAGCTTTCTGGTATCCAAACCGTTGTTCCGGCCTTGATCACATTTTATACTCGATCAATTGGTTCCATTGCCGGGAACGGGATAGCTTGTTAGACTTGAGTAGTTCCGGAGAGATTTGGCTTTTCGTTCACTGCCTTTTGTTGTCTTGCTAGGCATAATGGCAGCAAATTCCGAGCGCACTCAATCTGAGTACCCTCATATTCCCGAAGTCTTCACTGCTCCGGGAGATTCTCAACCCTTTCAACCTTCTCTTCAACAGCCCACCAGAGTATTGACTAGAGCTCAGGCCGCCCGCCTAGGCTCACAAGTAGGGGATGCACCGCTCCGAGCAGGCGAAATGAGAAACGGTGTGCCGCCGGCGGGGACTCATCCCACCGGTGAACGGCTAAACATGCCCAGAAACCCCCATGTGATCTATACTCAGCGCACCGCGGCGACTCCTCACGATGAAGCCGGGCCTAGCATCGTGAATCCCACCGGGACGGCGACGGGACAGGCGGCGGCGCTGAACTACCGGCTGAGTTTGCTGTTACAGATACAAGAGTTGTACGGAGCTTTGGAAACCCTAGGGCCAGAGCATATGGTGAATTTACCACCCTTGCCCTCATTGTCAATGCCACGTGTTCCTCTCCAGCCTTGTGGCAATCACCCTATGATAATAGGAATGTCGCGGTGGACGCTGAAGAGATTCCAGGAGGGTTAGAATAAGAGGCCACGTCACAGCGAGGATATAGACAGGAGGCTCGCGCTGGGGGCCTCGGGGCGGGCAGCGCCTATGGCCCGGGAGGAGCAGTTCCACCTCCACCTCGCGTCGACACCATAAATCCCCCGCCACGCCGCAATCCCTCTGCCCGTCGTTCCCAGATCGGAAGCGAAGATGACCAGGAGTCTTCACGACCTAAGAACCCAGATGCAAGGGATGCTATACTCCTGGATTTGCAGAGGAGGGTGCACGAAATGGAGAAGGCAAAGAAAACAACGACCAAGTTGGCAAACATAATGGCTCTATTTGCTCGTTGGATCCTGGAGAGCCCCCCTCAGCCTACCTTGAAACTCCCCTCACTAAGCAAATACACGGGGACGGAGGATGCCCGTGATCACATTCACACTTTTGAGGCGATCATGGCCTTAGTATCCCATGATGATGATGTGCTATGCTAGGCAATGGTCAGCACGTTGAATGGGCCCGTGCTGGCTTGGTTCTGAGCTCTACCTCCGGGCAGCATTGACAGCTGGGACGAGCTGAGGAAGAAATTTGTGGAGAACTTTTCCACAGCAGGTGATCACAAGAAGCGGCCCACTGACTTGGCCAATGTGAAACAAGGAGAGAATGAAACAAGCATGAGCTTCTATCAAAGGTTTAGAAACCTCGCCGAGCAAATTGAGGGCATCACGGATGACATGGTGATGAAGGTGAACAGACGGTGTTTGGTGCAATTTTCTATTGGCAAGCGTTACAAAGATGAGGTTTGGTGTGGCGTAGTTGCAATGGATGCGTGTCATCTGTTACTGGGCCTCCCATGGTTATTTGATAGACGAGTTAAGCATGATGAGTTTAAGAACACGTATACGTTCCGGATGGATGGGTTGTCGATTACATTGTGCCCTTCTGACCCGAGACAGGTACCGGACGCGCCCATTCCAGCTGCTCCTACCGTTATCAGTTACTCAGCCGGTCCGCTTTTGATGTTGCTTCTACGCAGGAGAATGGGTTTTATGTGTTATTGGTTATTGAGAGTAACGAGACTCATATATTACCGTCAGCAGCTGTGCAGTCTCTTCTGGATGCCTACCGTAATGTGACTCCTGATGAAATTCCTCCGGGTTTACCACCTATGTGGGATATTCAGCATTGCATTGATCTTATTCCTGGAGCGTCCATTCCGAATAAAGCCGCTTATCGTTTGAGGCCGAAGGAACATGAGGAGTTAGAGAGGCAGTTTTGTGAGTTGCCCGACCAAGGTGTCATTCGGGAAAACATGAGTCCATAATGTTTTAATTATAGTTAACATTATAGTAATTATGAGCATAAATAGTAAATTAAAAGATAATGGTTACCTAAACCTCTCAAATGCACAGAGAATAAGAAATGGTGGAGGTGATTTAAGTGTTGTGAGTGTAAAAGTAAAGTAAGAGAGAGAGAATGAGTGGGAGGGAATAGTAAATTGATTGGTGTTGTGAGTATAAAAGTAAAATATTATAGAGAATGAGTGAGATGAATAGTAAAGATTCTTTGCCATTTTAGGAAAAAGACTCTTACTCTAGGATGTACCAAAATAGAAAATATGACTCTTACCCTGAGACGGAGGGAATAACTTTTAGCGTAAATAATAAGTTAAAAATAATAGTTACTATATATGGTAACTAATAATAGAAATATTTCAAAAAAATACTAATAATAGTAATGGTTACAGTATATTATTGTAACTATTCTAATTGGTTAATATTATTGTTAATAATAGTTACTTTTATATTGTAACTATTACACTTAATTAATATTAAAAATAATAATAATTATGTTATGTAATTAACTATTACAATTAACTAATACTATTAATAGTAATAGTTATCTTATATATAACTTTTACATTTAACTAATACTATTAATAGTAATAGTTATTTTATATATAACTTTTAGGCAAAACTGCACCAAAAATCACTCAACTATGACCAATTTGGGTATTTGGTCACTAAACTAATTTCCTTTTGAAACAACACATTCAACTTATTTATTTTTGCATCCATAGTCACTATCACTAACCCCGTTAGTTTTTTGGCGTTAAATAGTCCTGTGCAGCGCATGTGACCAAATTTGAAGGGGTAATTTAGGTAATACAGTCTAAGAACAAAAAGAAAAAAAAACACATTTCTGTAACGTGGAGTAAATTTGTTATCTGTCCTAAATAATTATTGGGTTAATGACAGATTAGGGCCTGAATTGCAGGGGGGTGCGTCTAAACGGGGCCTGGGTTTTTTTTCGCTAGATCAGGACTCAATATCTAAATTTTTCGGCAGTTAAGAGCTTTTTGACGGAAATCGTTAGAAAAGTCAGTTAAGTGCCATGTGCCGAGCACGTGATACACGGATTGAATGGGTTTGTAATTTATATATGCAATCTAGGGTTCTAATACACATTGTGAAACTAAAGGGGCTAAAATAATAATGGGCTTAAACACAAATAAAAGACTCCTCAACCCCCCCCTCTCCTCTCTGTTTCTCCCTACACCGACCTCACCAATTTCGCGTCTCTCCCAACGCCGGCGACTTCCAACTGCCGGCGTCTCCCAACTCTCTCTCTCTCGAACTTCCGGTGCTACCCACTCCCTCTCCACCACTAAATCAACAAACCCTACCCCAATCCATCACACCCCCTTCTCCAGATTTGTTGAAGCCGCACACCCCCTCCTCCCCTTTCAATCGACAACCGATCGGACCCTCACCAATTTCTCCTCTCTCTTGTGCGAGCAGAATCGAGACATTCGAGAAGAATATCGGGTCTAGATCTGACCAAATTCACCCATGAAGATGCCGATTTGTTTGAAGCCCAGATTTGAGATTTTTGATTTTTTTCTCTAAGATTGAGCTGGAAATTTGATTGTAGTTCTAAAGATGTGGTTGTGGGAGAATGAAGATGGTGGCGGTGGTTTTGGTGTGTTGACGGTGGGGTGGTGGCGGTGGTGGTTTTGGTTTGTTGACGATTTGTTTGAAGCCCAGATTTGGGAATTTTGATTTTTTCCTCTAAGATTGGCTGGAAATTTGATTGTAGTTCTAAAGATGTGGTTGTGGGAGAATGAAGGTGGTGGCGGTGGTTTTGGTGTGTTGACTGTGGTGTGGTGGCGGTGGTGGTTTTGGTGTGTTGACGGTGGTGTACATAGATGGCGGTGTCAATGGTGGTGGTGGTGGTGGTGGCGGTGGGTGTGGTGGTGGTTAGTAGGAATATTATAATCCCTCCGTCCCAAAATGACTTTCATACTTTTTTCTAAGAATATTATACTCCCTCCGTCCCAAAATGACTTTCATAGTCCCAAAATGACTTTCATATTTTTTTTAGGAATATTATACTCCCTCCGTCCCAAAATGACTTTCATACTTTTTAAATAGTGATAATTACTTTATGTTGTTTTAAATTTGGTCAATGTAAAAAGTAATTTATTACTCCCTCCGTCCCATCCGAAATAAGATTCCTGGTCCCGACACGGGGATTAAGGAATAATAATCTTTTATTATTAAAAGTTGTTTGAAAAGTAGGTGTTGTGAGTATGAAGGAGAGAGAAAGTGGGTAGGGAGTAATAAATGAAAAGAAATTGTGAGTATGACAAGTGGGTCCTACTAATAAAAAAGTAATAAAAGCTTTCTATTTTGGGATGTCCTATTTCGAGTGGGACACCCAAAATGGCAAAACGTCCTATTTCGAGTGGGACGGAGGGAGTTTGTTCATAGAATAAAATTTAAATTTATTTATAATTTTCTTTATTTTAAATTTATTGTTTAGAAAATAATCTAAATCCTTTTATATTTAATATAGCTATTAGATTAATATGTTTAATAATTTTGATTTTTTTTAATAAATTTATTTTATATATGATAATTACTTATTTTATTATATACTTGATTATTTAGAAAAAATATTTATTTCATTTTTAAACCCTCTAAGTTTCAGAAATTTAATTAAAGTCCTTCATTGCTAATATTCATTACAAACACGTCAATTTTGACGATCACGTGCCATTCACATGGCACTTAACTGACTTTTCTAACGATTTCTGTCAAAAAGCCTTAACTGCCGAAAAATTAAGATATTGAGCCATGATCTAGCGAAAAAAAAAACCTAGGCCCCTTTTAGGCGCACCCCTGCAGTTCAGCCCTAATTTGTCGTTAACCCATAATTATTTTTCTCAATTGCCCTTTTTATACACTATCTCTTTCTTCATTGGGTAGTCTTGAAAATATTTGTTTTTCTTTAGGACACCAAGGCGCGGGGCATCAGCTCCTTCGCTAGGGTTCCAAATCTCTTCTTCTTCTTCTCTCCTGTGTCCTTGGAACCCACTCAATCATTTCAATTTTTTTTGTCTTTGGTATTCGTCTTCAAAGGTACTCTCTCATTGATCTCTTCCTTTGTTACGTTAGCATTCTCTTTTTCTTTCTTTGTTATTATTTCAAGTTCTTGGCACAAATTGGAAAATCACTTATCAATTTGATCTGGTTTTCATTTTTTTTTTCTTTCTATTTGGGTTATGAGATTTTATGGGGATTTAGGTGTTTTCTGATGATTTTTTTCGAATCTTGTGTTTAATTTGAGTTTTTCTGGTGTAGGTTATTTGTGATTTGGGGAATTCTTTTTCTTTCTTTCTTTCTTTCTTTCTTTCTTTCTTTCTTTCTTTCTTTGATGAGGGTGGAGCCCGGATTCCTGGGCAACTGTGATTCTTGGTTAGCTGTTTGAGGTTATTTTTGACAGTTGTTGTAGGGTTCCGGTTTTGGTTGATTCATCTGGTTGGATGCTGTGAGTTTCTGTTTTTATTGAGTGGTATTTGGGTTAGAGTTCTTATCATCTTATTTTAGTTTGATTTGGGGTTTTGAAAGATAAATTTGCTTGGATTGTAGCTGGGATTGGAGTTATTGAACTGTATCTGATTTTTAAGTAATTCTGGGGAATTGGTTTCGTAAGCTTTGGTTGAATTGTATGTGAAGGTACCAAAAATATAACTGGCCGTTTGTTCTGGGAAAGAGTTAATAATCTTGGGTGAATTTGAATTATATCAGAGAGGCTTTATGTGGAATTTCACGAGTTAAATAGTACTAGGGGAGGCTGATGAGAATGCACTCCAGTACTAGTCAAGGCTCTCCAATGCCGTTTGCCACATTTCGTCGCTCAATGTTGGGTATGAGGGGAAATGATCAGCAAATTCATTCCATGGATGATTCTTTTACGCTGAGTCCCGACCTTGAATTGTTTCAAAAACAAGTCTTTGCTCGGTTCCATGAACTCTCTGCTGCTTCTGCTGATGAATTTCTGTCCGTCACATGGGTCCGAAAACTACTCGATGCCTTTGTTAATTGTCAAGAAGAGTTTAAAGTTATCATGTCAAATAACGAGTCACAACTCTTGAAACCACCTCTGGATAAGCTTGTCACTGAATATTTTGATAAGAGTGTTAAGGCGCTCGATATTTGTAATGCAACACGTGATGGGATTGAAAAGATTCGACTTTGGCAGAAGCATTTGGAGATTGTTATTAGTGCTTTTGATTCTAAAAAGAGGAATGTGTTGGGTGAAGGCAACTTCCGTCGGGCAAGAAAAGCTTTGATGGATTTAGCCATTGTTATGCTCGATGTGAAGGAAAGTGGGTCCGTCTTTTCACAGAGAAACAGGTCATTTGGACGTCAAAACAAGGGTAAAGATCATCTTAAGGCAGGCCACTCTAGGTCTCTTTCATGGAGCGTATCTCATACATGGTCAGCAAGTAAGCAACTCCAAGCGATCGCAAATAACTTGGTCCCACCACGAGCCAATGAGATCACAGCTACTAATGGACTAGCAAATACCGTCTTCACTATGTCCTTCATACTCATGTTTGTGCTCTGGGCACTTGTTGCAGCGGTTCCTTGTCAAGATCGAGGGCTGCAAATCCATTTCACAATCCCGAGACAATTCTCATGGGGTACTCCGTTATACTTGCTTCATGTTAGGATCATGGATGAATCTAAGAAGCGAGATCGGAAAAACTGTATTGGTTTATTGAAGGAGATTTTTCGAATGGAGAAGTCTGTTCATTACATTACGGACTTGGTAGATTCTGCTCAGTTGCCACTGACAGAGGAACAGAAAGAGGACGTGAACCATGCGGTTGAGGAGTTATCACTGGTTTGTGAAGCGTGTAAGAATGGATTGGACCCTTTGGAGCTCCAGTTGAGGGATGTGTTCCGTAAAATTATGACTTGCCGGACAGATTGTCTAGAGTTGTTGGGCACAGCAAATTCTCATTAATAATTTGAATGGCGAGTATTGATGATCGAATATGTAAAGGCTTGAAGAATATAGTCTGGTATCTGAATTTGCCGGTTTATTTAAAGGAAGAAGTGCCTCAGATTGCCGGAAAAATAGTGGATTTATCAGGTAATCTATGTATTTATGATTATTCTTCCTGTAAAGAATGTAGTATCTTCGTATGAGCTATCCTGCTTGATGTTTTTGTTATCTAAGTTCCATTTTTTTTTTCCGTTTTATAGAAAAATTGTACCTTGTTGTTTGAAGCGACTCTGTTATTTTCTTTTTCATTTGGAATTGGTGGTATACACATTTGTTTATTCTTTTGCTTACTTGAGGAGAGTTACGCATACTTGTGCTATTTCTATTCCCCCCCCCAAAATGTCAAGTACCCTCCTCTTTCTGTTTTTGTTATTTTGATTTATTTTATTGACAAGTAGACTACTAACCACGCAGTTGCACATTTTTTGAGCTGAAGATTTTCATAATCCCTTATTGGTATGCTGCACTTTCTTAACTTTGTTGACTTGTAGAGTTCTAGTAGCAATTTTTTATATTACAACTTGATATAGCATTGTTCAGATGTGCATGTCAGTTTTTTGGAACAGGCACCTGTGCAACGTGCTGATGTCGACAATTTCTAGATAAAACAAAAGGTAATGTTCTGCTCATGAACTAGTGATAGAACAAAAGGGTAAATTATAGTATTGTTAACACTGTTAAATAGCCTGACAGAAGTTCTGACCGAGTTTCACACTTGGGATAATTTTTGAATGTTTTTAATTCGTAGTGTTGTCTGGCTGGACTGGATATATTATATTGAAACTTTTAGGCAATTGTAGCTGGGAAATTAAGTATTTTCAGGCTGTTTGTGATTTCATTTTTTTTTTTTTTTTTTTTTTTGCATTTTCTGAACATTAAGATATTTAGACGAACGGTCTTACCATATGATTGGTGGCTCCTTTGGTAGTTGTTTTTTGGCCTGAAATCCTGGATGTATAACTGTATTGCGTATAAGTTAACTGTCTAACTATCTCTTGGTGAAATGGAATAGAATATGCGTGATGATAAGCCATGTGTCGTTAATTAGAGTGGTTGACGTTAATTGTGAGAGGATTGTCTGTTGGTCGTTGGGCATATGCATATGCGTATGCTGTTTGTCCCCTACCTAATTAGCAGACAGTTATTATTTTAAGGCGGGCGTTGCATTTGCAGTTAGATAAAAACAATGATAAGAAAATGCATGGTTAACTTGGGACTACTTTGGATTTGTCTTATGGACATGCCAGTTCATTCATCCTTACGGTTTTTCCTGTCTTACGCACACGAACACAATGCGACTCTTACATGCGTTGACCTTTTTAGTTATTCTTTCATCAACACCAACCCCACGTGATCTGTGTGGTCATTTCTCATTATATTAGTTGTTACAACTGCTCATGACATTATCAAGTTCCCACGAAGGTTATACAATGATGTAAAATAACTGGAGGATTTGTTTCTAATCAAGATGGAGAGTTCAAGAAAACTTAATAAAATCGTTATGTGCAAGGTGCAACATTTACTTTTTCTTAATTTCCGTGTAAAGTCAAACTAAGAAATTTAGTCCGGGACGGAGGGAGCACAGTCCGGGATGGTGGGAGTACTACAGTATTCTTTATTAAGTTCACAGGCTGTTCTAATACGTTTCTGGAATCTAGTTTCAGAAAGTTGTTAAATGTCATTGAAGCTCATTCATATTGAGATAACAGCTTGACCTGATTTTATTCATGAATCTGGGCCAATTGTCTGTGTCTTTCCATTTAATTTTGCATTATTTTGTTCATGGTGTAACACCCCCACCCACCCACCCACCCACCCCCCCCCCTCCTTCCTTCGCCCCCTCCTCCTTTTCCCTCCCCGTCTCGCTGATTTCAGTTGGCATTAGCCAGTAAAAGACAGGCTGGATAAAGGCATAAATGAAAGCATTTATTCATAATTCGTCTCTTTGATGGATCAATTGATTTGAAATCACACCTACCAAGCTAAACAAACCATCATTGGTTAATGATTCATGATTGTATCTGGTGTCCTTAACATTTACTCTATCTAGTACATCATTCTGTCCCACCTCAATGTGCACAGTTTGATTTATTTGGCCAACTCAATTGAACTTTGACCATAATTTTATGAAAATCTAGATATCCCTATGCAATTCTAAAAATTGTTAAAGATATTAATTCTAACGGTGAAATAATAACAATTTTTAGAATTTCATTAAAATGTTTAAATTTTCATAAAATTAGGATCAAAGTTCGATTGAGTTGACCAAATGAACAATAATTGTGCACATTCAATAGCTGGGACGGAGGTAGTATATTACAAGTTGATGTTAAAAAATAAAAAATATTAAAATAGTTATCACTTTTAAGATTTTTTTTAGATGAATAATCAATTTTTTTCAAGGAAAGGATACTTATATGCTGGATGTGAGATATTGATAAGTCATTTACATCAGACAACTCAGCTATAGGCCAATAGGAAAGTGTAGCATCTTCTCAACTGTCATGCAATTCTATGGTGGTAGTGATGAACTTCTCCTCAGGAGGATGGGGCGATTCAGGTGAGATCCAATGGAGATCCAACTTTCGATTCACTCGTGGGATCCGGGCGGTCCGGGGGACCGCCATTAGAAGACCTGCGGCTCGAGAGTATCTCTCAATACTTTAAGGAAAGTGAGAATCCACTGACACTGAGAGACGAAAGCTTGTGGTATCGAATGGGATTAGATACCCCAGTAGTGCAGCCGTAAACGATGGATACTAGGCGCTGGGCGATTGACCCGTCCAGTGCTGTAGCTAACGCGTTAAGTATCCCGCCTGGGGAGTACGTTCGCAAGAATGAAACTCAAAGGAATTGACGGGCCCCTCAATTTGTCCTTTTTCTTTTTATTGTCTCAATATTCAGGAGCTAAGACCATTCCAATGCCCCCTTTCGCCATGCATAAACCAAACCAACAATTAAAATAAGCACGAAAATAAAAGCTTCTATAAATACAGATAGACCCAATACATCGAAACTCATTGACCATGGATAAAGAAAAACCGGTGGCATCGTGTATTAACGAATTATACATTAATTTCGTCAAAACTTAACGTGAGGACGATTTTAAACATAAAGTACCATTACGTGTAAGACATTTCGAACGAATTGGGTAAAAACAAAATCCTGTTTTGTTTTGTTCAAAATTTATATTGTAAGCCCTAAATAATTAGAATTTGGAAGTCAGACTCCAAACTGATACCTCCGTCAACTGCATGATTGGAAAAAGAGTGTTAAAATTCTGTCCCTGGGAAATACTCTCATGGCTCTGTTTCTACACTTGTTTAAGAGCGGAGGCATTTTTGGGAATGTAGCACATTGTTCAAACTTGATAGTCAAAGCACTATCACATGTCCTGCTCTGCAATGGGGTATCCAAGATTCACGAGAGGGCGGGGTCAAAATTATATAAAAAAATTAAAAAATCACAATATATATATATAAAAAAAACACATTATTACCCACGCCCCAAACGTTACTCAAGTTCTGTCGCTCAATTGAAGTTCTCCGGATTGAAAAAAAACTAGACAACGGTAAACTAAAAAAAAAACCGGAAGGTATATTATGTAAATTTGAGTTTATATTTATATATGTAGAGGTAAGTGTAAAATTAAAGACAACTTGATCAACAACGGAAGGTATAACACTTTGCATCGCTATAGTTATTTATTATTTTAATATTTTATAAATACTAAGTACAAATTTTGGAAAAAGTCAGGGTGGACAGCTGCCCTTCCTGGCCCTATACTGGATTCGCCCCTGGTTCACTGTCCCTGAAGATAGTTTCATTTGAGTTTTTGATGGTTAACACTCGTTAACTTTGACCAAATATTAACGTCAATCTAATCATCGCAATGAAATTTTAAAAATTGTTATTATATCAATAACAATGTATAAAATTTCAATAGGATAATTAGATTGAGTTCACGAGCATTTGAACATCCCTTCACCTAATCAATGCCTACTCATGAGAGCCTTAGCCTCACTCGACCGACCAGCAAACGGACTCTCATTTTCTTCCAAAAAAAAATAAATAAATAAAGAAAGAAACGACGGATTTTCCTTTATAATCCCTCCGCACCATATAAATGTTCTATTATTTGTTACCCGTTCTAAAATAAATGTCACGTTCTTAAATTAGAAAATATATTTGTGCAATTTTACCGTTGTACGAGCATTATACAAACACTTAAAAAAATGCATTCTAAAAACAAGTAAAGCACCTCCCTTTAAATCGTTGACATAACCATGATAATTATTATGAAATGGAGGGAGTATCGATTCCGCAACACATTCAGTTAGTACTGTTTCAAACAGAACTCTGTAGCAGTGTTCAAACTACAAACTAGTTGGGAATATTTGAATTTATACTTGGCGGCAGATAGGTCAATTTGTTGTATCAAAAATTGCTTAAGAGGGAAATGTTACACTTGACTGGGAAAGTCCAGCAAGGAATAACACCTCTTCTATTGCGATTGGGAAAAAATTTAAATTTGCATAGAGATAATTAGATTTTCATTAAATAATGGTCAAAGTTCAGTTGAATTGATTATAAAATTCATATTGAGACTTATATTTCGGGACAGGGGTAGTATCCCAAGTAGAATCTCAAAGCAAATAACATTAGAGTAGGTACTTATAACAAACTCTAGATCAAAATTTGTGAAACAAAATTTTCGGACTTCAAAGCTAAACTGTACCACGCGACAATCACAAAATCTGTAGGTCTCTCAACATCATTTCAAAGGCTTTAGGAAACGAAATATTTCACATGGATCTGTCTCCCTCTCTCCCTTCCTTACCTCCAGCATACACCCACCCCTAACCTTCTTCTCCGACAGCCGTCCCCTTCTCCATCGAATCCTCAAATCCAGTAGCCCTAACCCCATGATTCAGTAGTCCTAACCCATCAATACACTGTCAGATCAGCCTCCTCCATTTCACAATAAAATCTGGCTCCCCCCTCCTTCCACCCCCCAAACCATCCACACTGGAAAAATCACATTCAATGAGGATTAGTCTGCTGCTGTAGAAGTCACAGATCCCGTAGCCCTATTAATCCCCACACTCTCAGATCGACCACCTTCATTCCCTTTAGTGGATTTTTGATTTTTTTCCCAAGCTCGTGTAAGTGCAGAATGTGGTGATACCAGAAGTGATAACCACACCTTCACAGTGCTGCCGACGGGCAGACTTTATTATATTTGTATATTTGCTTCTTAAATAATTGCTGGACTAATATCTAATATTATTGCAAGGTTTGTTATTATGTTGGTCCAATTTACATGTATAATACAAGCTAGGATATTGCAAGGAAGATAAAAAGGAGAATTATGGATAAAATGGGATTTTATCCATTCAAGCATGTGGGATTTGTGCATAACAAACACATGGGTAATTGACCCATTCAACATCTGAGTTTGTGGAGGATAGAGTACAAGGTGCAGAAGCTAGGAGGTACAAGAAGGTGAAGCACGAACTTGGCCAAGAAGAAAGTCGGTTTCTATTTAAAAGGAAATGTGGGGATAATGCCCCTAAAGGCTCGGCCAACTCATCCACTCCCTCTCCACGTTTTTAACAACCCTTCTACCATTTTTGGAGTGTTCCCCAAGTCCAAGAAGCACTATAAATAGAAGAGGGTGTGAAGCATTGAAGATACAACACTTACAACACTTGAAGCAAGAACACACACTCCTCACAAGAAAGTCTTACACATTCCTTAGTTCCTTATAAATTCCCAAACACATTTATATTCTTGTATCGAGTATTATAAGTGTCTTGGCTAGGTTAGGATTCTGTGTAATAGACTTAGTCGTTCCACAAAGCTTACATTGTAATAGCATTAGGGAACTCTCGGCCTTGTACTTCATTTCATATTATTAGTGAAAGGTCTCGCCTTTTGAGGCATCCCTCAAGATATATAATTTATATATCTTGAGAAAAATAATTCTTGTGTTGATTTTCCGCTGCAAACTCTTTTCAGAAACTGTTTTCTGCTCGTGTGTGTAAAGTGTTGCCAGAAGTGATATCGTTGCAGTGACAACACTTTTGATATCACTTCCTTTCTGAATTAAGCCATTGACCCTGCTTTTTCAATTGGCACCAGAGCTGGTTACTTGATATACTAAGTACTTCGGTCCAGTGTGTCATGGCTTATGATCCTGCAAATCCATATCTTGAGAGACTTTCTATTCTTCTTGGCTCGAATCATACTTCCCTTAGGAATAGTGAGGAAAGAGAGCTAGAAAACATTAAAGAACGTGATCAATCAGCCATGTTGACCATGGATTTGGAGCACTCAAAGTCAGATTCAGAATGTAACACCCCAACTTTTCACTACAATTAAATAATAACTTAATACGAATAAATCCCAAAATCAGAATGCCCAACGACTACAAATAACCACAATTCAAACTTTAACCAACGTTCAAATCCACAACGGCTAGTACAAACCACTAGCTCAAACGGTAACTAACGGAAAGTAAAGTTTATAACTTAACCGTAACGGAAACATAACCACTAATTAACTTTATTAAAAGATAACTCCTAAGCCGCCAAACCTTGCGACTCTTGATCTGCTTATTTATAACCTGGAGAGAGAAAAAAGGATGAAAGGAATGAGCGAACAATGCCCAGTAAGTTCATACGGTATCCCCTCGGGTACTAAGAGGAGATGACCGAAACGAACGGTAACAATGAATTACAATGAACGGATATAACTCAAGGATCAAACTAACACTCAGTTTGAAAAGGAACATTTATTTGATGAAAAACAATTCATTACTTGAAAACACGTGGCTTCAGAGGCAGTTTCCAAAACACAACATTTTACTCACACTTTACTTTTCTTTACTTTACTTTACTTCATTTAGGGATTAAGCACGTGCTGTACCCAGGGCTCGGGTTTCTACTGACCGCACCCAAAATCGGTATATCATGATAACCTACGTTACTTCATCAAGCAACGCAAAGGGGTCCACATGTTCAACTTAGAACTATGGATAACTGTAAGGGGTCCACTTATCCGTTTCGGGATTATGGATAACTGTAGTCACTTTACTTATTATAAAAATTCACTTTAAAGGGCTTTTACAACACAAAGCTTAACTTCACAAACTTTACTTGATCACTTTTTAAAAGATACACATCTCACTTGGACACCAAGGTTACAAAATCAATCATACACATGATAACCCTATTGAACAATAACCATATCAATAGAGTGGATAACAAAAGACGGAACAATCCGCAGAACGGAATAGTTATTAAAAGACTATCTAGCCACACAGATAGTTTACTTTATAAAAACAGAGATTGGGAATCCTAACAAAGGATTAAGAATCAATACACGACTAAGAGCGTAATCCCTTACCTTAGCTTCGTGTTCTACTAGCTTGCTTTACTCCCCTTGGACAATCTACAACATGAAATAGTCTAGCCTTAGACATGAGAAAAATACTATTTTACTTCCGTCCTAATTTACTTCTTTTTACTCGATTAATTTCATGGTTTAGTCATCTATCACCTCTTTCCTAGTTAACCAATAACTTTAAGAATGACTACAACACCCCTAGGGTTTTTTTATTAGTCAATCCTCAACTCTCAATTTCACTACACAATTTACACACACTGATTTCACACTTTCTGCACACACTTACTGAGTACACCTACTGACAGACACACCCACCACTCTGATTCACACACACTCTGGTACACCCACCACTCTGAACACACCCACAACTTCAGACACACACACACCCACCATTAGCCCACACACACACACCCACCATCTACTGCACTTACACGCACACACAAACACATTACAGTACACACACATAACGCACACACGCACATCAGCAACACCCATGCCGCACACACACTGCGATTCACACACGCACACACCGATTAACACACACACACTTCATCTTCTTCATTATCAACCCACCCCCAACCCTAGTTCAAACATTCTCATTTAGGGTTCTAAGATTGATTTTCTAGAGAGAAGGAGAAGAGCAAAAGTCTTTGGGTTTTACCTTAATTGGATTGGGTTTCTCTTCTTCCTTCTTTCTTTTCTTCCCGATCGATCTCCTTCTCCGGCCTTTCTTCCTGTGCGGCGCTCTGCTCTCTCTCTCGGCTCTCTCCCGATTTTCTTTCTTTGCGGTGACTAAGAATGGCCTTAGGGTTTAAGAGGGAGTATTTATATTAATGGGGCTTCCCAAATCCCTATTTAAATTGGACTCATAATCCTTCTTAGTTAATGAATTGGGCTTTCTACTTTTGACCCAATAACTAAACTAAACTAATTATTAAAGTTTGGCCCATTAATAATTAAGAGTTTAAATCAATAAAAAAATAAAAGGTAAGTTCGGGTTATTACACATTGTTCGCTCATTCCTTTCATCCTTTTTTCTCTCTCCAGGTTATAAATAAGCAGATCAAGAGTCGCAAGGTTTGGCGGCTTAGGAGTTATATTTTAATAAAGTTAATTAGTGGTTATGTTTCCGTTACGGTTAAGTTATAAACTTTACTTTCCGTTAGTTACCGTTTGAGCTAGTGGTTTGTACTAGCCGTTGTGGATTTGAACGTTGGTTAAAGTTTGAATTGTGGTTATTTGTAGCCGTTGGGCATTCTGATTTTGGGATTTATTCGTATTAAGTTATTATTTAATTGTAGTGAAAAGTTGGGGTGTTACAGTTGGTATCAGAGCCCCGGTTTAAGATTACTTGGGAGACTCAGAATTAGAAGTTAAGACTATTAGGAGAAATAGTACTTAACTATTATGGGCTTTAGAACTCTGATAAGAACAAAGTACTTTTGGGAAGCACTAATGAAGGGAAGCTGTTATTTAGGGAAACTTTCCATTTTAGGAAACTTTCTAAGTTAGGAAACTTTCTTTTTTTAGAAATTTGCTATTTTAGGAAAGAACCTAATGGGAGGTTCTAAATGAGGATGAGTATGTACTTGAGTATGGTTTGAGTGATTGATATTTTCTTTTAAGAATGGATTACACTATGGGATGCTTGTGATTTTAATGCTTGTGTGTTTACATTGTAGATCATGGACGGACTGAAGACTAAAACACCCAAGGAGAGAGCAATCGTAAGGAGTGCATGGACGATTAGGCAGCTTAAGGGACAATTGACGAAGAAAAAGAAGGAAGCGGACTATACCTTTGACAAATGGATGCAAACTAGAGGTTTGTGGTATAAGGCTCGAGAAGAAGTAGAGAAGCTGAAAGAAGCAATGAACAAAAAGGACGAAGAAATAGCCAATATCAGGGAGGAATTTTATAGGAATTTCTACAAAGAGCCAGTGGCAGAAAATGTGGTGACTGAAGAAGAAGCCACCGAAATTGACATTATTGTAGAGGGCAGTGAAGCTGCCCCGATTATAATTGAAGATGAAGTACTGGAGGAAGAACCGGTCCCTAGGCCAAGAGGAAGGCCAAGAGGTTCAAGGAAAGTTTATGTGCCAACTGGAAGGCCTAGGGGTAGGCCTAGGAAAAATGTAACCCCGTGATTATGAGGGGAGTAGCCATTTATTAGTATTCTTTTTAGAAGTTAGCATTCTTTCATTAAAAGGTTTAGTATTTTTTTTTTTAGTTCTATTAGTAAAGAACTTAGTGATTATTCTAGTTTAGATCAGTTAAATAAATAAAAGTTATTTTTAAGTTAAGTTATTTCTTGTCATGTGATTCTTTAAGTTAAACTATGTTTGAATAAACTTAGTGAATGCGTTAAATTACAGTAATCAGTTCTGTGGGGACGGCCTATAAAAGTATGAAATTCGTTTGAGTACAGCGACTAATATAGTTAAAGACCTAAAGTAAGGTCGATGCAGTGAAAGGTCTAAAGTAAGACCGATATATACACATAAATATGTACGTGAAGTTAGTATGAGACCAAGTTAAGTATAGACTCTCGATGAAACAGTAAATTGTGAGGTCAAGTAACCGACCTAGTTAAATCAATTGTCATTAATATGTAAAACCCGTTTTCGTGGTGGGTCATCAATCATTTATAATTCAATCTTTCTTAACTTCAGATGTCTGGAAGAGGAAGAGGAAACCGTGGCAACGCTCGCAACGCGGGAAACCAAGGTAATGTTGATCCAAACATGGCGAACCTTCTGCAAACGCTGAACCAGACCGTGGCTGGAATCGGACAGGTGGTGAACCAACTAGCACAACCTCAAAACCAACCCCAGCAGGTACCAATGAGAGATCCGCTGGAAATGTTTCAAAGGAGGAAGCCGGACACTTTCTCCGGTACCTCAAAGGAGAAGCCGGAGGACTGGGTTAAGGATATGGAGCACATTTTTGAGACTTTGGAATGTACCACAGAGCAGAAGGTAGTTTTTGCAACATTTATGCTTAGAAGTGCGGCTCGCACTTGGTGGGATGCAGAAAAGAGAGCAACTTTGGCTAGGGGTGAAGGAAATTTCACCTGGGAAAGGTTTAAAGTAGTATTCAATGAGAAATACTACCCGGCTAGTGTTCGTCACGCCAGAGTGGCGGAGTTTTTGAATTTAACTCAAGGTGACAAGACGGTGGACGAGTATAGTGAAAGGTTCACAGATCTGCTGGAATTTGCACCGACTTTTTTCGACAGCGAGGAACAAAAGGCCAGGAAGTTCGAAGCCGGGCTGAGTGATCGGATTCGATACAGAATCACGCCTCTGCAGTTAGCGACATATGGGTTAGTGCTAGACAGGGCCAGAATTGTAGAAAGGGAGTCGGATGAGTACCGCAGCAAGAGGGATGAAAAGAAGAAGTCTGGAGACAAGTCTACTAATAAAGATTCAGCTGGGAGCAAGGGACAGTTCAACGACCGAGACCGTGATAATCATGGAAAGAGGAAAGCTGAGGGAAGCTATGATCGTACAGCAAACAAGTACCCGAACAGGAACCTTGGAAACAGAACCGCGTACGATAAGGGAAAGGCTAAAGAGCATGGGACCGCCGAAGTATGCCCTGCGTGTGATGGTAATCATAAGGCTGATGCGTGCAAGTACAGGGACAGGAAATCTATAACTGTGAGAAGATTGGGCACCCGCAGTGGAAGTGCCCAGAGCCGAAGAAGAATGCACAAACTCATGGGGTGAAGGCAGAAGACAAAAGTAAGACTGGTGGTCAGGGGCGTGTGTTCACCATGACTGCTAGAGATGCTAGAGCCACAAATGACTTGGTGGCAGGTACGCTTCAGTTATATTCTCGCAAGGTATACGCTTTGATTGATTCTGGTGCCACTCATTCTGTGATTAGTTCTAAGTTGGCAAAACAGTTAAAATTGTCACCTAAGGCGTTAGAAGTACCCTTGGTAATTGATACCCCGACTAAGGAGTCGATCCCAGTTACTTCAGTATTTCAAAGTTGTCCTCTAAGGATAGGCGATAGAGAACTCGAGGTTGATCTTATATGTCTGGATCTCAGTGACTTTGACATCATCCTAGGTATGGACTGGTTGGCTGCGTATCATGCCAAAGTAGACTGCTTTAGAAAAGAAGTGAATTTTGAATTACCCTCTGGAGAAGGATATTGTTTTCAAGGGTCGAAACCAAGAGTCCGAACGGGCCTGATTTCCGTAATGAAGGCTCGTAAACTGTTAAGGAAAGGTTGTGAGGGATTTCTTGCGTATGTTGGTGAGTCAAACAAGAAAGAAGTGACCATCGAATCCCTCTCCATAGTAAAAGATTTCAAGGATGTTTTTCCCGAAGAATTGCCAGGAATACCGCCGGAGCGAGAAGTGGAGTTTTCGATAGATCTAGCACCTGAGACTGCACCGATTTCAAGAGCACCATATAGGATGGCTCCGCCAGAACTTAAAGAGTTAAAGGAGCAGTTACAAGAAATTTTGGACAAGGGCCTGATTAGACCGAGTGCATCACCGTGGGGTACGCCGGTATTATTTGTAAAGAAGAAGGATGGGTCGATGAGACTATGCATTGACTATCGGGAGTTAAACCGTGTGACAATTAAGAATAAGTATCCTTTGCCAAGGATCGATGATTTGTTTGACCAACTCCAAGGTGCATGCTACTTCTCTAAGATTGATCTGCGTTCTAGTTACCATCAATTAAGAGTGAAAAAGGGAGATGTGGCAAAGACGGCTTTTAGGACAAGGTATGGACACTACGAGTTCTTAGTAATGCCGTTTGGGCTGACAAATGCGCCTGCTGTGTTTATGGAGCTTATGAACAGAGTATTTCAGGAGTATTTAGATAAGTGTGTAATAGTGTTCATCGACGACATCTTAGTGTATTCGAAGTCAAAAGAGGAACATGAAGAGCATTTGAAATTAGTACTACAGATTCTAAGGGAGCAAAAGTTGTATGCCAAGTTCAAGAAGTGTGAATTCTGGCTTGAGGAAGTGGCGTTCTTGGGGCATGTGGTGTCTAGGAATGGGGTAGCTGTTGACCCTGCTAAGATCGAGGCTATAGTGAATTGGGAGAGACCAACTTCTGTTAGTGAGATAAGGAGCTTTTTGGGTTTAGCAGGGTACTGCCGTAGATTCGTGGAAGGGTTTTCGAAGTTATCTCTACCATTGACCAGGTTAACCACAAAAGGGACAAGATTTGTGTGGTCAGACGATTGTGAGAAGAGTTTTCAAGAATTGAAAGGGCGATTGGTGTCTGCGCCTGTCCTTACGTTACCAACAAGCAGTGATGGCTTCGTGATCTATAGTGATGCTTCATTGAAAGGTTTGGGTTGTGTGTTAATGCAAAATGATAAAGTGGTGGCTTATGCGTCTAGGCAACTCAAGAACCACGAGAAAAACTATCCTACCCACAATTTGGAGTTAGCGGCCGTGGTGTTTGCATTGAAAATTTGGAGACACTATTTGTATGGGGTACCTTGTGAAATTTACACCGACCATAAAAGTCTGAAGTACATTTTCACTCAGAAAGAGCTTAATATGAGGCAAAGGAGATGGCTAGAGTTACTTAAAGATTATGATTGCAAAATCTTGTATCATCCTGGGAAGGCCAATAAGGTGGCAGATGCGTTAAGCAGAAAGAACCATGGAACTTTCGCGACAATGATTTCTAAGGGGGTAAGTGAATTGAGAGATAGTGAAATAGTAAAGCTAGAGGTTAAAGTTAAAGGCTATTTGGCTCAGTTGAGTGTCCAACCAACACTGTTAGTGAGAATCAAGGAAGCTCAGAATGTGGATGACGAGTTGGAAGCGATTCACAAGGTTATCAGTAAGAAGGGAATGGTAGACTTCCGTGTTAGCGACGACGGGATCATGAGGTATCGATCAAGGATTTGGGTGCCTAATAATGATAGTATCAAGAGGGAAATTCTTGAAGAAGCTCACTGTTCAAGGTTTTCGGTTCACCCTGGGAGTACTAAGATGTATAAGGATCTAAAGGAATCCTTTTGGTGGAACAATATGAAGAGTGAGGTGGCGGAATTCGTTTCTAAGTGTTTGGTGTGCCAGCAAGTGAAAAGTGAACACCAGAAACCCGCGGGACTACTACAATCGTTACCTATTCCAGAGTGGAAGTGGGAACACATCACTATGGATCTGGTGATTGGACTTCCCAAGACGTTGAAGGGTCATAACGCAATTTGGGTCATAGTGGATAGGATCACTAAATCGGCTCACTTTCTAGCAATCAAGGTGACTGATTCGTTGGAGAAGTTAGCTAAGTTGTACGTGGATGAGATCGTAAGGTTACATGGGATACCGGTCTCTATAGTGTCAGATCGAGATGCAAGATTTACATCGAATTTCTGGAAGAGTTTACAGAAAGCGTTGGGGACGGAGTTAACTATGAGTACAGCGTTCCACCCTCAGACAGACGGACAGTCAGAAAGGACGATTCAAACTCTCGAAGACCTACTGAGAGCAACGTCGTTAGATTGGCAAGGAGCGTGGGATGATCATCTACCACAAGTAGAATTTGCCTACAACAACAGTTACCACTCTAGTATTGGAATGGCGCCGTATGAAGCTCTTTATGGGCGGAAATGTAGATCGCCTGCGTGTTGGGATGAAGTAGGCGAGAGAAAGTTAACTGGACCCGAGATTGTTCAAGTAACGGCAGATAAAGTTCAACAGATTCGCAAGTGGTTGTTAACTGCGCAGAGTAGGCAGAAATCGTATGCGGATAATCGAAGGCGCGATCTGGAGTTCCAAATAGGAGATCATGTATTCTTGAGGATCTCACCGACAAAAGGGGTCATGCGGTTTGGGATTCGTGGGAAGTTAAGTCCTAGGTACGTGGGGCCGTTCGAGATTCTAGAACGAATAGGAGCGGTAGCCTATAAGTTGGCTCTACCTCCTGTGCTGTCTGGTGTGCACAATGTGTTTCACGTGTCGATGTTGAGGAAATACGTAGCTGACCCGAGCCACGTCATAGAGTACAAACAGTTACGTTTTCGTGAAGACTTGAGTTATGATGAGAAGCCGGTAAAGATTGTAGACCGTAAAGATCAAGTTTTGCGGAAGCGAGTGATTCCGTACGTAAAAGTGCAGTGGAGCAATCACACGGAAAGAGAAGCCATGTGGGAGCTCGAAAGTGAAATGCGTGATATGTATCCCGCTTTGTTCGAAGATTAAGGTACGTTTAGTTTGGAGGACCAAACTCTTTTAAGGGGGTAAGAATGTAATAACCCGAACTTACCTTTTATTTTTTTATTGATTTAAACTCTTAATTATTAATGGGCCAAACTTTAATAATTAGTTTAGTTTAGTTATTGGGTCAAAAGTAGAAAGCCCAATTCATTAACTAAGAAGGATTATGAGTCCAATTTAAATAGGGATTTGGGAAGCCCCATTAATATAAATACTCCCTCTTAAACCCTAAGGCCATTCTTAGTCACCGCAAAGAAAGAAAATCGGGAGAGAGCCGAGAGAGAGAGCAGAGCGCCGCACAGGAAGAAAGGCCGGAGAAGGAGATCGATCGGGAAGAAAAGAAAGAAGGAAGAAGAGAAACCCAATCCAATTAAGGTAAAACCCAAAGACTTTTGCTCTTCTCCTTCTCTCTAGAAAATCAATCTTAGAACCCTAAATGAGAATGTTTGAACTAGGGTTGGGGGTGGGTTGATAATGAAGAAGATGAAGTGTGTGTGTGTTAATCGGTGTGTGCGTGTGTGAATCGCAGTGTGTGTGCGGCATGGGTGTTGCTGATGTGCGTGTGTGCGTTATGTGTGTGTACTGTAATGTGTTTGTGTGTGCGTGTAAGTGCAGTAGATGGTGGGTGTGTGTGTGTGGGCTAATGGTGGGTGTGTGTGTGTCTGAAGTTGTGGGTGTGTTCAGAGTGGTGGGTGTACCAGAGTGTGTGTGAATCAGAGTGGTGGGTGTGTCTGTCAGTAGGTGTACTCAGTAAGTGTGTGCAGAAAGTGTGAAATCAGTGTGTGTAAATTGTGTAGTGAAATTGAGAGTTGAGGATTGACTAATAAAAAAAACCCTAGGGGTGTTGTAGTCATTCTTAAAGTTATTGGTTAACTAGGAAAGAGGTGATAGATGACTAAACCATGAAATTAATCGAGTAAAAAGAAGTAAATTGGGACGGAAGTAAAATAGTATTTTTCTCATGTCTAAGGCTAGACTATTTCATGTTGTAGATTGTCCAAGGGGAGTAAAGCAAGCTAGTAGAACACGAAGCTAAGGTAAGGGATTACGCTCTTAGTCGTGTATTGATTCTTAATCCTTTGTTAGGATTCCCAATCTCTGTTTTTATAAAGTAAACTATCTGTGTGGCTAGATAGTCTTTTAATAACTATTCCGTTCTGCGGATTGTTCCGTCTTTTGTTATCCACTCTATTGATATGGTTATTGTTCAATAGGGTTATCATGTGTATGATTGATTTTGTAACCTTGGTGTCCAAGTGAGATGTGTATCTTTTAAAAAGTGATCAAGTAAAGTTTGTGAAGTTAAGCTTTGTGTTGTAAAAGCCCTTTAAAGTGAATTTTTATAATAAGTAAAGTGACTACAGTTATCCATAATCCCGAAACGGATAAGTGGACCCCTTACAGTTATCCATAGTTCTAAGTTGAACATGTGGACCCCTTTGCGTTGCTTGATGAAGTAACGTAGGTTATCATGATATACCGATTTTGGGTGCGGTCAGTAGAAACCCGAGCCCTGGGTACAGCACGTGCTTAATCCCTAAATGAAGTAAAGTAAAGTAAAGTAAAGAAAAGTAAAGTGTGAGTAAAATGTTGTGTTTTGGAAACTGCCTCTGAAGCCACGTGTTTTCAAGTAATGAATTGTTTTTCATCAAATAAATGTTCCTTTTCAAACTGAGTGTTAGTTTGATCCTTGAGTTATATCCGTTCATTGTAATTCATTGTTACCGTTCGTTTCGGTCATCTCCTCTTAGTACCCGAGGGGATACCGTATGAACTTACTGGGCATTGTTCGCTCATTCCTTTCATCCTTTTTTCTCTCTCCAGGTTATAAATAAGCAGATCAAGAGTCGCAAGGTTTGGCGGCTTAGGAGTTATCTTTTAATAAAGTTAATTAGTGGTTATGTTTCCGTTACGGTTAAGTTATAAACTTTACTTTCCGTTAGTTACCGTTTGAGCTAGTGGTTTGTACTAGCCGTTGTGGATTTGAACGTTGGTTAAAGTTTGAATTGTGGTTATTTGTAGCCGTTGGGCATTCTGATTTTGGGATTTATTCGTATTAAGTTATTATTTAATTGTAGTGAAAAGTTGGGGTGTTACACAGAAAGTGTTGCCAATGTTACCCACAGTGCGATAACACCAAGCCCAACACCCAGCAGGTATAATCCTTCTAAATTTTCTGAAGATTTTTGCTTTCATGGTTCAATTAATGTTGATGCAGGAAGTCCAGATAAGGAGGATTTAAGCAAGGATGAGCTCATTGATGGGTTAAAAGATCTCTACAAGGCGTTGTTTAAAGAATGGAAGAAAGAGAACAATATGGTAGCGATCTTAACCAAAGAAAATCATGAGCTAAAAGACTCTTTGACTCGGTTGGCGATGCAATTCACAAAGTTGGATGTTGAACTTGTTAAAGTCAAGTCCAAGTTGAAGCTAGCCGAGACCACCTTCAAAAAGCTCAACACGAGGTTCTCAAAATTGGATGAAATACTCGACTTGAGTAAGTCTCTCAAAGTAGGTATTGGGTTTCAAGACTCTCTTGATAAAATCACTTCTACCTTATTGAATGAAAATTATGAAACATGTTTTGTAAAAGAACATGAAAAAGTAAAAAGTAGTTCATCAAGTGATATTTCTGATCAACCGTGTGTGTGTGAATACTATCACATAACTGGACAAAGTAAATTTGATTGTTTTACTCTCAAAAAGAAAAATTTCAGTCCACATGTGTTATCTCAAGTGTTACCCAACACTCAAGACAACACTGGTAATCAGAAAATCAAAAAGTCTAAAAAGAAATTTTGGTTTCTAAAATCCAATTATAAATGCAATGTTGTATTTGCTTCTTTGAGGACTAACATTTCAGGTTCATGGTACTTTGATAGTGGTTGCTCACATCATATGACGGGAACAAAAGTGTTTTTGAAAGACTATGAATCTATCCAAGGTGAAACGGTGACATACGGAGGTGGAGGAAAGAGCAATATAATAGGGAAAGGGACACTTGATGTTTCCGGATTCCCTGCCTTAAAGGGTGTCTTGCACGTTGATGGATTGGTTGCTAATTTAATTAGCATTGGCCAATTGTGCGATGACAACTTGGAGGTAAAATTTAATAAAAATACTTGTAAAGTTTTTAATAACACTAACACTTGTGTAATGTCAGGAACTAGATCAAGTGACAATTGCTATCTTGTTGAAGATAAACAAGTATGCAATTCAGTTAATATGGATGACACAATTTTGTGGCATCAAAAGTTGGGACATGCCCCTTATGGAAACTTGAAGAAAATTTTCCAGTTTGAGGCTGTCAAAGGAGTCCCCAAACTGAATCTGAAGAACAAAATTGTGTGTGGGGACTGCCTTAAGAGTATGGAGACTCGTGTTACCCGCAGTGTTACCCAACACCAGGAGCAACACTTCGGGACAACACATTGTTTTCAGCTTTTGCACATGGACTTGATGGGTCCAATTGAGGTAGAAAGCCTGGGAGGTAAGAGGTATGTTTTTGTTATAGTTGATGATTTCTCTAGGTTTTCTTGGGTATATTTCCTAAGAGAAAAATCTGAAACTTTAGATAAATTTAAACTCTTGCACTCCAAAATCAAAAACATGTTTTGTGCTTCTATTTTCTGTATAAGATCCAATCATGGAAAAGAATTTGCAAATGTTTCCTTTTATAATTTTTGTAAGAAAAATGGGATACACCATGATTTTTCGATCTCTAAACCACATGGTGTGGCTGAAAAGAAAAATAGGACATTGCTTGATATGGCCCGTGTTATGCTGTTCTCTAAAAGGATTTCAAAAAGATTTTGGGCTGAAGCTTTGAGCAAGGTTTGTCACATTTCTAATAGAGTCTTTCTAAGATCCGGTTTAACTATGACACCCTATGAGATTTTGAATAGGAAGAAACCACGTGTTCATTACTTCCATGTGTTTGGGTGTGTATGTTATATATTAAAAGACTGGGAACGCTTAGCTAAATTTTACTATAAGAATGATAAAGCCATTTTTCTTGGATATTCTCATGACAATCTTGCATATCGAGTCTATAATTTAAGATTGGGAACTATTCAAGAATCTGTAAATATTGTTTTTGATGATCTGTCAAGTGTTGCAGATGAACCAGGTGCTTATCCTCGTTTGGTACTGCTGGAACAACCTCAAAGTGAATTTGACATTTATGTTGGACCAAGTGTTGACATAAGTGTTGGACCAGAAGTCAGACCAGTTGCAGAAAATGAAAATAATGAGGACTCCATTAGAGTTGATGATCCCGTCAGAAGAGATCCCCCTTTGAGAATTCAAAAGAATCATCCTATATCCCAAGTGATAGGGAGATTAGACGAAGGGATACAAACTAGAAATAAGGAACCGGTTAATTATCGAGACATGGTGAGATATGCTAAGGTAAACCATTCATGTTTTCTTTCTAAGCTTGAATCTGAAAATACTTTGAAAGATGAATATTTGATTCAAGTTTTTAATCATAAGAGACTTTCTAACTTGAAGAAGTCTCTTGTTTCATTTCTTGTTTAAACCCCTTGGATCATCTTTGTTGTTGTACAATATTTTAATTTTTGAGAAATTTTTTTTTTTTTTAGTTTTTGTTTAAAGCCCTCGCGGCACATGCTGACCTTTTTGTTTTGGTAGGTTTATACTTGGTTAACATGTTTGTCAAAATTCCCTTTGTACTCAAAAGTGACAAAGTCACTAATTTTTGTGATAAAAATATATATTTAAAAGGCAAAAAGCACTAATGATATCTCCTTAGTAGCTCGGGGCACGGCGTTCGCTGCGACGATGCACTCTTGCCAAAGGGAGATACTATCTAGTGATTTTGTACTAAGTATTGGGAACATGGAGTTCGCTACTACAGTGTATCCCACTTGAAAGATACAAATCACTAAAGCATGTTTTACACTTTATAAGGACTCGGGGCACGGAGCTCGCTACTACGATGCTTACTTGTAGATAAAGAAGTGTAAATTATGCTTATATTTTAAAGTGCTTAAAGATGAAGAACAAGCTTATATATTGTTAATTTCAAACATGCATTTAAGGCTTGCTATGCCTCAAGTGTTTGAAAATGAAAAGCTTGTTTCTTAGCCTCAATTGCTTATTATAAAGAAGCTTAACAATGTGCCTCAAGTGTTGATAATGAGGATTGTTTTGCCTTATGTTCCTTAAAATAAAATTTGTTTTCAAGAGGATATTTGACTTATATGTTTTCCTAAGTGTTACCATCATTGCCGATAACACATTAGTATGTGCTACATTATTTTTTTTTAATTCATTTTTTTTTCGGAAATTAATAGTTAATTTTTGAAAGTCCAAAAGTCCTTTATAATTTGTGGAATTTTTTGATTTTCAAAAAGTCTTTATTAAATTCCTTTTTATTTTATTTTTGGTGAATTTGGTTAAGTAACTTCATCCCTAAAAGTTTGGAATCAAGTTTCAAATCAAACTCAAAAATTAGGGATGTAGTCACCTAGGCCGAATTATCCAACATTATTTTCTTTTATTTTTAATGTTTAATTTTTATTTTTTCGTTTTATTTTCAAAAAAAAAAAAAAAAAAAAGGCTTTTTGGGGATAATGGCCGGTTGATTTTCAAAAATGTGGGAGTTGAGTTTGAGTTTACCTATCTAGCTAGAAAATAGGGAGAGCTAAAAAATAGGGGGAGTTAAGTGTTTTTAGGATTAGGAAAGGTTATCTCAAATTAATGTTGAGCATTTAACTCCCAATTGAATACTTCCTAATTAAATCCTAAATAAACCCTCCTCCCTCATCAAAACTCGCCGAGCTCTCTCTCTCTCTCGTCTATCTCTCTCTCAGTCGAACAAACCCTAGAAAATCCCTCTCATAAAATTCTTCTTTCTTCTTCTCAAATCATCAATGCCTTCCCCATCCAAAACCTCAAATGAGCCCTTGGAAATCTCGCCATTGTTGTCTCCGGACCTCCACCTGTTCCGGTCGCACAGGCTCCTCCTACGTCGGCTCCTTCCCAACCTATAGTGACTACCATCAAGAAAAAGAAAAAGAAGAGAAAAGACTCATCTTCTTCACGCCAACCGACTGCCGAAGCTCCATCAATGCAGACTTCAAGCCAGATACAGATTCATACAGACTTGTAGAAATTCTTTGCACAGTATTCTTCACAAACAGGGGGAGATAATACTGCCACAAGTGAGTTGGTGTGTTTCTATTCTTGGTAGCTTTTAAAAACAATTTTTATGTTAGTTGTTTTAAAACTATTAGTTGCACTTAACATTTGTTTTACATTTGTTTTTTTGGTTGGTTTATTTGTGTGAAGTATGTTAAACACTTCATGGTTTTTAGATTTTATAACTTTGATTTTGTTTTGGATAATTAGTTTTTAAACATGTTTAGTTTACTTGGTTTAAAACTATTTCAAAATCATTGTTTTTCAGTTGACTTGCCTCTTTGAGGGGGAGTTAATCTTTGCGGGAAGAATTTATGTATATTCTGTATTTGTGCCTAACATTGTCTTGCAGGGTCACAACATTATTTAGTTTGTGAAGAAATATACAATTAAGGGGGAGATTGTAAGTGCAGAATGTGGTGATATCAGAAGTGATAACCACACCTTCACAGTGCTGCCGACTGGCAGACTTTATTATATTTGTATATTTGCTTCTTAAATAATTGCTAGACTAATATCTAATATTATTGCAAGGTTTGTTATTATGTTGGTTCAATTTACAGGTATAATACAAGCTAGGATATTGCAAGGAAGATAAAAAGGAGAATTATGGATAAAATGAGATTTTATCCATTCAAGCATGTGGGATTTGTGCATAACAAACACATGGGTAATTGACCCATTCAACATCTGAGTTTTTGGAGGATAGAGTACAAGGTGCAGAAGCTAGGAGGTACAAGAAGGTGAAGCACGAACTTGGCCAAGAAGAAAGTCGGTTTCTATTTAAAAGGAAATGTGGGGATAATGCCCCTAAAGGCTCGGCCAACTCATCCACTCCCTCTCCACGTTTTTAACAGCCATTCTACCATTTTTGGAGTGTTCCCCAAGTCCAAGAAGCACTATAAATAGAAGAGGGTGTGAAGCATTGAAGATACAACACTTACAACACTTGAAGCAAGAACACACACTCCTCACAAGAAAGTCTTACACATTCCTTAGTTCCTTATAAATTCCCAAACACATTTATATTCTTGTATCGAGTATTATAAGTGTCTTGGCTAGGTTAGGATTCTGTGTAATAGACTTAGTCGTTCCACAAAGCTTACATTGTAATAGCATTAGGGAACTCTCGGCCTTGTACTTCATTTCATATTATTAGTGAAAGGTCTCGCCTTTTGAGGCATCCCTAAAGATATATAATTTATATATCTTGAGAAAAATAATTCTTGTGTTGATTTTCCGCTGCAAACTCTTTTCAGAAACTGTTTTCTGCTCGTGTGTGTAAAGTGTTGCCAGAAGTGATATCGTTGCAGTGACAACACTTTTGATATCACTTCCTTTCTGACTTAAGCCATTGACCCTGCTTTTTCAGCTCGTTAGTATGGTTTAATTATTTTCATAACTAAGTACTACATAACAAAAATTATATTAGCTTCCGAACATTCACTATTTCTCAATATTGAGTTCCAAATGGAATTCATTTCCTATTGCACTGAAACCAACCATCATATGTACTCAAACGTGTATAGTTATCCTACATTACACATTTTCAACCCAACAAATCTTAAACTCATATAAGTACACCCTTTGAAAACTCATACACAAAGAGACTATACAATATCACATATCATCATCTTTCATTCCCAATTCATTTATTAACTTCTTGTAATCATGGAATAACAAACATCGAGCATTCTCATGCTTAACGCAATTCACACTTAGCACATCACTTGTAGATTACAACATGCCAATTGACATGTTTTATCCACATAAATTTCTTATATCCTAAACATGACATTAGGATTAAGTTGAATCCTTTAAATTAGATGATTATGAATTTCAAGAATTCATGATCATCACAGATTTGGAGCATGACCAAGGTTCGCTCTAGGTAAAGAAGCCAATGCTTAGGCTCTGGAATATTTATGCATTTTTAGGGTCTGAAGTATATATATATATATATATATATGTATGTATATATATATATATATAAAGATTAATGCTTTTGAAATTGGGGACGCCTAATTTAGTGGATTAATTAACAAGTTCGTAATTCCGAGACATATGGAGTAAAAATATTTTTGGCTAAGGCTCCAAGCGAAGGCTATAAAAACAGAAATTGTAAGCAATCACATTCAGTTTGTTTCTTGAGCTAAGTGGTCCGGACACGTTGGTTTTAGAAGGCTGAATTGTTTTTTGTTTTCTTGGGATCTTTTGGCATGGCTAGCAGAAAAAGGAATTAAAAATTCCTTGTTGAAACACAATTGGACTTGTGTTGGCCGAATAGTTTAGGGAATTATGAGGTGACGTATATTATACTCCCTCTATCCCAAATTAATTCAGTTAGTAGCTCAGTTTGCTCAGTTTACACAGAGAGATCAATAATTCTAGATCTAGGGTTTGCACAGTCAGGAATTTTGTGATCAAAATTCGTGCAAAGTAGATTAGTGTGATCTTGTGTAATTGTTTCTCCAGTGATAATAATATTCTCTCCCTCCCCGTGGACGTAACCAAGTTGGTGAACCACGTAAATCTGTGTTCTTGTGATTGCTTTATTTTCTCATCAAGTCTTGTTCAATTGCTCTAACAAGTGGTATCAGAGCTCTGGTAGTACCAGAGCTTTGGTTCGTGGTTAGATATTCAGGGATTCCGCTGCAGAGAACGTGAAGATGGGTCAAGGAGCAGATTCGATCGACAAGTTCAATGGGAAGAATAGTTTTTCTCTCTGGCAGATCAAGATGAAGGATTTGTTGATAGACAAAGATTTATGGGAACCGTTGGAGATTGCAATCAGGGATCGTAAGGATCCCAAGGGTAAAGCAATCACCACAGAAGGGTCAGAGAAGGACAAGCAAGCAGCCGCCAAGGAGGAAGCAGCGTTGAAGAAGTTAGATCAGAAGGCTCACGCCAAGATCATCAGACAGTTGGATGATGAGATCCTAACCAATGTTGCAGGAACAGACTCCGGAAGCGATCATTGGTTAAAGTTGGAAGATATGTACATGACACGTTCATTGACCAACAAGTTATACCTGAAGAAGAAGCTATATGATTATCGTATGACTGAAGGTACGCCCATAAATGATCATCTTGACAGATTTATTTCTGCATTACTTGAACTGCGTAATATAGGAGTAGTTGTTGATGACGAGGATGCAACCTTGCAGCTTTTAGTATCTTTACATATGTCTTATGAATATTATGTCGATTCGTGCATAAACCGTAAAGATGGGATCTCTCTAGAGGAAGTGAAAACTTCTCTCAAGATGAGAGAATTGCGCCGAAAGGCGAGAGGGAATGAGGCAGGTACCCAGTCATCAGGTTTGTTTGCTAGTAGTAGTAACAGGGGTTCTAGTGGGAAGAAGAACAATCAAGGTAATTCTTCACACAAGAAGGGTCCAAAACCTGGGGATATCTGTAATTTCTGCAGAGAAAAGGGGCATTGGAAGTTCCATTGTCCCAGAAAGAAGCAAGGCAAGGCACCAGTCACAGCAGAGGCCATGACGGCCAGGGATTGCAGTTCAGATGAGGATTATGCTCTAGTAACATCAGAATTAGCATGCGCATCTGATGCGTGGATTCTTGATTCAGGAGCTTCTTACCATATCAGTCCTAGGAGAGAATGGTTTACCGGTTATAGGCAGATAGTTGGCGGTGATACAAGCATGGCCAACAGTACAGTCTGCAGGGTTGTCGGTATTGGTTCGATCAAGGTTAGGACTCATGATAGTAGGGTTGTCACTTTGAATGAGGTTCGACACGTTCCGCTTATGACGAAGAATCTGATTTCTCTTAGTCAGTTAGACAGCAAAGGGTTCAGTTTCAAAGGTAAAGGTGGAGCAGTTAGTGTCTGTAACGGTTCAGAAGTGATGCTGAAAGGTCTTAAGCGGGGCTCTTTGTATTTCTTCCAAGGAAAGATGCTTGCAGAGTCAATTATGGCTGTATCAGAAGAGGTGAACGAGGGAGATATATCTAAGCTGTGGCACATCAGGCTCGGTCACATGAGCACTCAAGAGATGCATGAGTTGACTAATAGAGATCTTCTTTATGGCCATAAGATCAAGGATCTGAAAGGCGTTCTGGATTGTATCCACTCAGAGTATTAGGGACCTTCATGTTAGGAATTTCTAAGGGGGCACATATGTTTCTTGTCTATGGTTGATGATTATTCGAGGAAGACTTGGGTAGTTATCATGGAGTTCAAAAATGAAGCTCTAAGGAATTTCAAGGACTGGAAGACGGTAGTGGAGAACCAGACAGAGAAGAAGATCTGGAAGCTCCGGACAGATAATGGTTTGGAGTTCTGCAGTACTGATTTCGATTCTTTTTGCAGACAGGTGGAGATTTCTAGACATCTCATCAGCAGAGGCACGCCACAACAGAATGGTATAGTGGAACGAATGAATCATACATTGCTTGTGGGAGCGTTGTGCATGCTCTCTAATGCAGAGTTGTCTAAACATTTTTGGGTAGAAACGCTTAGTACAATGTCGCGCCCCAACCCGTGGTCCTGCTTGGCCCCACGTTTGGGACACGCACGGAAGACGTCATAAAACACTTTTTAGAAAAATTTTCGAAATATACTTTCATAAAGTTTAACAAAATCCACACACGAAGTTCAAAGACTTCCATTTAACTTTCAAATAAACTTTACAAACAACTTTCACAAACGAAAGTACTTAGCCCGAAGGCTTACAAACTCTTATACAAATGTACAATTACCACACTTTAACAAAATAGGTGACACATGGCTAAAGTCTCGGTTACACCACCCCAAAGGTTATACATTTATATAATGCAACCTTTAACCCACACTTACTTTCCAAAATGTATTATCAACCCGACGTCATCCCTTATGAAGTGACCTATCCCCTTGGCTCGCCTTTATCTAAGGAAAACAAATTTGAAAGGAACGGGGTGAGAATAAATCTCAGTAAGCTACTAAAATGCAACTACGTTACATGCTGAAATGGTACTCATAATTGACCAATGTCAATAAGCATTCACATATCACATAACATGAGAGGCAAAGCTAACTCATAATACCACACATAAGGCAGAAATGAACACTCATAAGTGGATACTGGGCCAAGGTTATCGAATCAAACATATAACCATCTGAGAGGTATCAACTGAGCAGCACCAAAGGGCTGAAGCCGGTTCCGGAACCAAACAATAACAACAACAACAACAACAACAACAACAACGGGGGGAAAATGACACAAAGTCATAACCCAAACGGTGATTAAACTCACATAAAGGAGAGCTAGCCCAAACCCAATACGTGGCCCAAAGAAGGGGGTTAAAAATGGGAAACCAATGGTAGAAGCCTTATAATTAACTTGGCTCGTGTGCCATTATAATCCCTACCACTGCCCGACTCTACAACAAGTACCAGTTGGACTTTAACACGAGCATAGTAATAAATACTTGCTTAAACAACAACCGGGGCATGATTCCAAAGTAGGGAACCACACAAAGTCATCACAAAGATGCAAACACGTTAATCATAAAGAGTTCACAACACAATCCTTTACCATTGACATAAAGTCACAACCCAATCTTTTATTAATGACATTAAGTCACAACTCAATCTTTTATTAATGACATTAAGTCGCAACTCAATCTTGCACCCATTCACAATTAATCCAAAACACATCAAAAGGATGTTTCATAATACCCATTTAATACTTAGTTAAATTCCACAACACATATGTTCACAAAGGAACCATTTCCAATACTAGAGTTTTCCACAATGTCCATTTAAATCAACTAGAGTAGTACCCAAAACCTAGACCAAGAATACATCCTAGTCTTAACCAAACAAAAGGAGGATTTCTGAAATAAGGGGCGAGCGGGCGCTCACTAAAGAACAGGCGGGCGCTCGGCAGACCAGGCGGGCGCTCAGAAAGTACCAAGTGGGCGCTCCAGGTCATCAGGGAATTTGGTCATGAAACAAAAGGTAAGCGGGTGCTCCACTCATGCGTGCGCGGGCGCTCTAAAGGCTAGCGGGCGGGGGATCGATGCCCACCAGGCGGGCACTTGGTACCCACTTTGGGCCAAAATTGAACCTGATTCTTTACCTACTCCTTCCATCCCAAAAGTAGGAGTATACTTTCACTAGCATTTTAACAATACTAACAATACCCAGGAGTACTAAACAAGTTCAAAACCAACTATTTCAAGTTTACTCTTCCTTTCCTACACCGTATGTTTATACTCCATTTGTCCCAAAATTACAGGTATCACAAAATTCACCCAAATCAAAAAATTAACAATTACAAGTATCAAGTATAACATATATGACCATTTTAACATTTAAAGGGGAATTAGTAACTTACCTATTCCGGAGAAAGTATAAAGGAAATATATTTTGATCGGGTAGAAATGGCCTACTCAACGCCCTGATCATTTTTATATAATTAGATTTTAAAACGGAGTAGTAAATAAAAAGATAGAAATTAAAATAGGATGAAACTTACTTGTTCTTCGTTGACACAGCGAGAGAATTAGAATTTAGTGTGTGTGTGTGAACTGATTCTACGCAGAGGGAGAGATGGGAGGATAAGTATATAAAGATCTTTACTCCATTTTCTACTTTGATCACTCTACTTTCCATTTGAACAAATAAACCCCTGAACTTATATTTCCAATAAGGACCCTAAGATTTCAACTTAATCATTTAACTCCCTTAACCATTATTACTATTAACCAATTCAATAACACAATTAATCAAACAATATGTGCAAGTCATAAAATATGATGCAACATATAAAATGCACACATAAATTCAAATTAAAATCCCCAAAAATATAAAATAAATAGGGACGGATTTTGGGGTCGTTACATACAACATGTCACTTGATTAATCATTGACTTCACACCAGTATTGGCCTCAAAGTTCCCTATGAGGTATGGACTGGTAAATCCACGATTAGTTCAAGTATTGGCGGTGTTGAAAAACAGGTGGAGGAACAAGATACTGAAAAGTTAGTTGTCCCACAGTCAGATGTTAATCAGGATCCACCAACAGAGACAAAGACTGAAGCACCAAAAAGTTCAAGTTCAGTTCCTGAAGAACATGGGTTAGCACAAGGAAGGTATAGAAGAGCTTATTTTGGGAAGCCTCCTAAGAGGTATGGATATGAAGACTTGGTGTCTTATGCACTGCTGATTGCTGAGGAAGTGGAGCCCGTTCTTACGGAACCTTCTACTTTGAATAAAGCAGATACATGTTCAGAGTCATCTCAGTGGTATGCGGCTATGGGTGATGAGATGGAGTCTCTTCACAGGAATCAGACTTGGGAGTTGACCACAAGGATAGAAGGCAGAAAGATTGTGACTTGCAAGTGGATCTTCAAGAAAAGGGAAGGGATGTCACCGGCAGAAGGGATCAAGTATAAAGCTCTCATTGTTGTAAGGGGTTTCACACAGAGAGAGGAGGTGGACTACAATGTGATCTTCTCACCAGTGGTCAGACACAGTTCAATCAGAGTGTTGCTAGCAATAGAGGAGGAGATATACATGACAGAGTCGGAAGGATTCCAAGTTCCTGGTAAGGAAGATCAAGTTTATAGATTGAAGCAATCGCCTAGGAAGTGGTACAAGAGATTTGACAGCTATGTGATAGCAGCAGTCAAGAAGTCAGAGATTTAGAAGCTGAAAGGCTTATTGGTCGCAGAGATGAAGGGTTTGGGTAACGCGAAGAAAATTCTAGGTATGGAGATCTATAGAGACAGAGCCAAACGAAAACTATTCTTATCCTAGAAAATATACATCAAAAAAGATTTAGAGAGGTTTGGTAGGTCAACAGCTAAGGCTATAGATACTCCGAGTGCAGTGAATGCACAGACAGTCGCGTTTGGGCCCAAATCGGCTGAGGAGAAAGAGTATATGGCTCGAGTATCCTATGCTAGTGTAGATGGTAGTTTGATGTATGCTACAGTGCGCACTAGCGACGTCGGTCTCGTCTATAGAAGTGGAACAGAATGTGCAGTCGAGGGTTATTCAGATTCGGGTGATGCTGATACAAGAAGATCGATGACCGGATATGTATTCACGCTTGGTGGGTCAGTTGTCTACAACAGAGGCAGAATACATGGCATTGACAGAGTCCGCTAAGGAATATGGTTGAAGGGATTGATCAGTGATCTTGGGATACATCAGGATCAGGCTATTATTTATTGCGATAGTTTGAGCGCAATTTGTTTGGCCAAGGATCAAGTTCATCATGAGAGGACCAAGCACATTGATGTCAGATATCATTTCCTAAGGGATGAGAAACGGGTAAAGGTGAAGAAGGTAGGGACGGCGGACAACCCTGCAGATATGTTCACAAAACCCGTGATGGGGAGCAAGTTCCAACGTTGTTTGGACTTGCTTAATGTTCGAAGGTATTAGATAGCAGAAGAGGTGAGGGGGGAGGAAAGATTTGTTATTTGGGAGATTCAAAGTCAAGGTGGCGATTTGTTAAGATTAATGCCTTTGAAATTGGGGACGCCTAATTTAGTAGATTAATTAACAAGTTCGTAATTCCGAGACAAATGGAGTAAAAATATTTTTGGCTAAGGCTCCAAGCGAAGGCTATAAAAACAGAAGTTGTAAGCAATCACATTCAGTTTGTTTCTTGTGCTAAGTGGTCCGGACACGTTGGTTTTAGAAGGCTGAATTGTTTTTTGTTTTCTTGGGATCTTTTGGCATGGCTAGCAGAAAAAGGAATTCAAGATTCCTTGTTGAAACACAATTGGACTTGTGTTGGCCGAATAGTTTAGGGAATTATGAGGTGACGTATATTATACTCCCTCTGTCCCAAATTAATTCAGTTAGTAGCTCAGTTTGCTCAGTTTACACAGAGAGATCAATAATTCTAGATCTAGGGTTTGCACAGTCAGGAATTTTGTGATCAAAATTCGTGCAAAGTAGATTAGTGTGATCTTGTGTAATTGTTTCTCCAGTGATAATAATATTCTCTCCCTCCCCGTGGACGTAACCAAGTTGGTGAACCACGTAAATCTGTGTTCTTGTGATTGCTTTATTTTCTCATCAAGTCTTGTTCAATTGCTCTAACAATATATATATATATACATATATATATATATATATATATATATATATATATGTGTATATGTGTGTGTGTGTGTGTGTGTGTGTGTGTGTGTGTGTGTGTGTGTATACTCCCTCCGTCCCAACTCACTTTAGACTTATTTCTATTTTGGTCCGTCCCAACTCACTTGAGACCTCCTCAAAATAGCCAAATTTTAATAATTTTGTATTGAATCTACCTCACCACTCATTCTCTTTCTTCATTTTTCATCACTCAATTTATTCAACCAACACTGCTATTTACCCCACTCATTCTCTCTATTCATTTTCTACCACACATTTTCCTTGTTTTATTTTTTTCCTTAGTTATTATGCCACTTCTTAGGTCTCAAGTGAGGTGGGACGAAGGGAGTATATATATAGGAAGGTGCTCAAATGAGAACCAAAATAAAATGAGAACCGTGAGAACCAAGCATGGCCACTGGATTAGACACAAAATCAAGGGTCCAAATTATAGATACAGTGGATACACTTGGGGTTCAAGCGTGATTGTTGACAGTGTATCAACAAATTGTGGTAGAATGGAGATGTTTGGGGGGTGAAGGTGAATGAAAGTTTGATTTCAACGCGTGTATGGGGTTAGTGGGTAACGAGAGTGAGGATCTCAACCACTTTGCAGATGCTGTGAAGGAACTGAAGTATTATTTGCGAGATCATAGAGGAACAAATGTTGTTCCGAAAACAAGTCTATTGTTGAGAATCTTATTGATACAGAAATTCCGGCAGATGTTACAATCAAGCCACCTAATGAAGGTCGGAATAAAGGGTGTGGAAGGAAGAGGATTATGGATGCAAATGAGACATCGATTAACCAAAACCAGAAAGCTAAGAGGTTATGCATGTCTTGTAATCAGTTGACAAAGCATGACAAGCAAAATTGTCCTCTATTAAATAACAGTGATGATAAATAGACTGAATAAATTATTTATTAATTAATTTATTTATTTTTACGTTTATTATTAGCAAACCTAGAAAGCTAAGAGGTTATGCATGTCTTGTAATCAAATGAAAAATCATGAGAATCGATTAAGGAAAACTAGAAAGCTAAGAGGTTATTTCTTCTAACCTTTGTTTGGGGTGAAATTTTAAACTGCTCTTCCATCCTGAAAGTCACAACTTGGCACAACATCCTGGCCTCAAGTTGTCACCATACAGACTTACAGGTATATTTATTAACTAACACGTTTTATTCGTATCATATCTCTTATCCTACTTTTCAGGAACACAAACAGAAGAAGTGGGACATGACCTCAAATTACACGTGACCAATTTAGACTTAAAGACTAAGTCAAGTGATGACTCTTATCAACGGCAAAGAGATAATCCAAACAAACTTCCCGAGAATCATGGCCTTGTTAGATAGTTCGTGATGATCGACCTCTTATTTATAGTTCCACACAATATGTAATACAGACACGCACCATTACGAATACTTTGAGCTTTTGTTCTTATTCTTCTCGTTGTTCATCACAATTACTAATAATAATTCATCTTTGAGGTTTTATGCCGGCGAACAAGTTGTTCAAGGGCTTTCCTCGTTAAACTCTGTGTTCATTTATTCTTGAATTGTTTTACAATTATATTCCATTATACTCAATTCCTTTCCTTTAAGCTGAATTGCTAAATTTGACCAAATCAATTTGGCGCTGTCCGTGGGAAAATTGGTCTTATAATTGTTAAAAGAAATTCGAGATGTCAACCGCAATGTCTTCAGCCATGACTTCTGTTGGCTTGAGATCAACAGTGGAGACAATCCCAATCTCACCAGGAGTGGTATCTTCAACTCAGAGCATTGGTGGTATCTCAAGGCCAATCCAGATTCAAGATGGATCATCCACTGCCGCAAATCAAGAGATCCCTATCGACATCGCTTCCAACCTAACCGCCATGCTGCGTGAAGTGAGGAACCAGATCCAAGTTCAGAATGATACTTCCACCATGCTGATGAACCAAGTTGCTAGGTTGCAGAATGAAGTGACTTCTCTTCAAGGAGGAACACCAGTGGTGCAGCAGACCAGCTTCCCTAGCATCTTTCAGTCTGTTGCTCTAAATGCGCCTTCCAACCTATACTCTCCATATCAACTTAGAAGGATTGATTTTGGGAGTGACATTACTGGATCGTCTGGATCTGGTGGGGTTACGCCAGTAGCCAGCTTGACCAATAGCAAACTTGTCAATCATGAGACTATCACTACAACTTCAACAACATTTGTGACACCTACATCAGTGGCAACAGGGAGTTTTAACCCTCAATTTGATTTCAATCATCTTAATAATTATCAATTTGCCGCTGCTAACAATGATGCAGGTAGCCTACTTGGCCGACAAATGTAGAAGCTAAAAGACCTAGTTATGAGTGTGCCAGGGATGACTATGCCACATAACCAGGCATCTCCAACATGTTACAATGAATCTCCCTTTGCTCCAGCCATAGCCAACGTGGTCATACCAAAGAAATTCAGTCCGCCCCACATAAAGAAGTATGATGGGACCACGGATCCAGCTGAACATGTTGCATTATATCAGGAGAAGATGTATGTAGTCCATATCCCACCTCAGTACAAGGAAGCTTGATTTTGCAGGGGTTTTGGTTCAACTCTTACAGGGGCAGCTTTGAGATGGCTCATCAGCCAGCCTTTGGGTTCTATTGGATCATATGCTCAACTTATCAACTTGTTCACTAATCAGTTTTCATGCAACAGGGTGTTCGAGAAACTAACAAGTGATCTTTATAGGGTGGTCCAGCAACCTAATGAATTACTTAAAGACTACTTGAGCAGGTTCAATAGGGAGGCGGTGAACATCTCAAACCTAGATACTGTAACTGCAATTGAAACCTTCAGGATGGGACTCAAGAAGGACTCTCCATACTATGATGACCTAGTGATGATGCCATGCAGAAGGCTGGATGAGATCAGTACCAGCGCCTCCAAATTCATCAGGCTGGAAGAAGACAATTTGCTCCAGGATAAATCAATCAAGAAGAATGCAACTCTAGAACAGCCCAGTGGCAGAGCAGACTCATCCCATTCTGGTGGCAAGATGGAAACATCTCAGCCAGATCTAATAGGGGAAAATCCTACTCTAAACCCGACTCTTCTAGAATTCATGTTGTAGATGATAATGATGAGGATGATGATTCCTCATATCCTAGAATTTATGACTATTGTTTCTCCGTTGATATTGCAGGATTGATCAATGCCATGGACAACCTGGGTGAAAAAGCAAGATGGCCCAAGAAGGCAGACAAGCCATCAATCTGGAAAGACAAGTCTACGTGGTGCGCCTATCATGAAGACTTTGAACATACTACAGAGAATTGTATTGCACTCAGGAAGGAGATCAGCCACTTATTATCTAAAGGTCTCCTCAAAGAATTACTTGGTAGAAGGTGTGGACGTACTGAAGATCGTGCAGACAACCAGGAGAAATAAGCTGAGAATCCACCATCTCATCCACCCCCAACCAGAGTGGTCAACATGATTAGTGGCGGCTCAGATATTTATGGAACAACCTATTCAGCTGCAAAGCATCGTGCTGCGGATGCAAAGGAGGACATGTCTTATTTGCCTTCAAGATCACTTAGAAATGATAAGGGTCAAGAGATCTCTTTCGATGAAGATGATAGGGTTACCATCCAGGATCCTCATCATAATGCCTTGGTCGTAAGTTTACAGGTTGCAAACTGTTTACTGAGGCGCTTCTTGATTGATAATGGGAGTTCAATTAAAATTGTGACAACTGATGGTTTGAAAGGAATGGGAATCCCACTTGAGAATGTGACTAAGAGTTCGTCCGTCTTGGTTGGATTCAGTGGTGTGACAAAGCATACTTTTGGGGAGATTACTTTCCCAGTATATGTTGAAGGGATTAACTCCATGGATAAGTTTTGTGTGATAGAATGTCAGTCATCTTACAACATCATCCTGGGTAGGCCATGGATCCACAATGTGAAAGCTGTACCGTCAACTTACCATCAGTGTCTCAAGTTGCCGATACCTTGGGGAGTAGTCAAGGTGTCAGGAGATCAGCAGACTGCTAAGGAATGTTATAAGGTGTCTATGAAGGAAGCAAGAAGTCCTAGGCAAGCATAGCAATTACAGAGAAAGGCACGGGATGTACTTGAAGCAACAGAGTTTGATATTAAAGAGGTGCAACTTGATCCTTCTAATCCCAATGTCAAAGTTCTTATAGGCGCATACTTACCTCCTGATATAGAAGGAGAGATCATTGAGTTTCTGAGGAGTAGGTTGAAATTCTTTGCTTGGAAACATGAGGACATGACTGGAATCGGCAAAGATGTTATTACTCATAAGTTGAACATTGACCCAAATGCCAAGCCTATCCACCAAAAGCGTAGGAAGTTTGCTCATTAGCGTAACCAGATCATTAGAGAAGAGTTTGAAAGGTTGTTGAAGTCCAAGATGATCAGGGAGGTTGACTACCCTAGATGGTTAGCCAACGTAGTAGTTGTTGAGAAGAAGAATGGAAAATGGCGAGTCTGTGTTACAGACTTGAACAAGGCGTGCCCTAAGGATCCGTTTCCCTTACCTCACATTGACTCCCTAGTTGATGCAACAGCTGGCTATGAGGTCTTGACAATTATGGATGCTTCTTCAGGATTTCAACAGATTAAGATGGAACCTTCAGATCAGGAAGATACGACGTTCATTACTCCAGATGGTATTTATTGCTTTATTGCAATGACTTTTGGATTGAGGAATGCAAGGGCAACCTACCAAAGATTAGTCAACATGATGTTCAAGAATCAGCTTGGAAAGACTATGGAAGTGTACATCGACTATATGGTGGTAAAATCTAAGTGCATTGAAGATAATGCTCGAGATCTAAAGGAGGCTTTTGATATCTTGGAGGCATTCAACATGAAACTGAATCCATTAAAATGCAGCTTTGGTGTTAAGGCTGGGAAGTTCCTCGGCTACATGGTGACCAAGAGGGGCATTGAAGCAAGTCCAGAACAGATCAAATCCATTATCAACTTGGAGTCTCCAAAGAGTATTAAAGAAGTGCAAAGGCTCATAGGCAAAGTTGCTGCCCTAACCAGGTTCATCTCCAAGTCGTCTAACAGATGCAAGTTGTTCTATGACGTGCTGAGGAAAAACAAATTGTTCCAGTGGATGGAAGAGCATGAGGCAGCCTTCAACCAGCTTAAAGATTATCTTGCAACTCCACTTCTACTTTCTAAACTAGAAACAGGTGAAGCTTTGTACCTGTATCTCCCAGTTTCAGAAAATGCAGTCAGCGCGGTTTTGGCGAGAAAGCAAGATGGTACACAACTTCCTGTCTATTATGTAAGTAAGTCTCTTCTAGATGCGGAAACCAGGTACTCCCATCTTGAGAAACTTGTTCTTGCTTTGATAACTGCTTCTATTAAGTTGCGCCATTATTTTGAAGTTTATCCTATTATTGTGAGGACTAATTATCCTATCAGGATGGCAAAATGGTTTGTGCAACTTAGTACATATGATATCCAGTATGAGGCAAGGACTGCAATCAAGTCACAAGACTTAGCTGACTTTGTGGCAGATTTCAGTCCCAACCTCCAACCTGAAGTTGAACTCGAAGTCCAACAACTTGAAGGTTCAAATTCTCCTAGATTCTGGACACTTTATACAGAAGGAGCATCAAATACAAGGGGCACAAGTTTGGGCATAGTCTTGAGATCGCCCCAAGGAGAACTGATTCCTCAAGCTGTGGCTTGTGAGTTCAAGGCGACTAATAATGAGGATGAATATGAGGCCCTTATTATGGGTTTGGTTACTGCTTTAAATTTAAATGTTAAATTCATTAATGTTTATAGTGATTCCTTGTTGCTGGTTAACCACTTCAATGGGTCTTATACAGCTAAGCACAGCAGGATGTCAAGTTATTTGCAGCATGTTAAATCGTTGGCTGGACAATTTGAAGAATTTACTTTCCAACAAATCACAAGGGAAGAAAATGCCGAAGCTGACGCATTGGCCAACCTAAGATCAAGTTGCAGGAGTATGTTGAACAATGCCATACCTATAATTCACATCCTGCATCCTGCAATAGATCAACCTGAAACAAACCAAGTTGATGACCAACCTGATACATCGACTAGCTCCTCGAATGAAGAGATATCTTGGACACTGCCCATAATAAAATTTCTGCAGGATGGAACAGTGCCACAAGGTGTCAAAAATGCAAAAGCTTTCAGGATAAAGGTAACAAGATTTATATTAATTGATAATTTACTGTTTCGTAAGTCATTTACAAGTTTGTACATGAGGTGCCTAGAGCCCCAACAAGCTGAACAAGTCTTAAAAGAGCTACATGATGATGAATGTGGAAATCATTCTGGGGGAAAGTCACTGTCTTCCAAGGCATTGAGAACAGGGTACTATTGGCCAACTATGCACCAGGATGCCATAAAATATGTTAAGAAATGTGATGCTTGTCAGATACATAGTAACATCCTGCACCAACCTGCTGAACCTCTTCATCCTATACTATCACCTTGGCCATTCATGCAGTGGGGAATGGATATTGTTGGAAAGTTTCTTAAGGCACATGGGGGCAAAGTGTTTATGTTAGCTATGACTGATTACTTCTCAAAGTGGATAAAAGCTGAAGCCTTTGTGCAAGTTAGAGATAAATAAGTAATTTCATTCTTGAAAAGAAATATCATCAGCAGATTTGGAGTCCCTTCAGAAATTATTTGTGATAATGGTTCCCAGTTCATCAGCAAGAAGACCCAGGATTTCTGTACAAGATAGGGAATCAAGTTGATCATGTCTACATCAGTGCATCCTCAAGCTAATGGTCAAGAAGAATCAAGCAACAAGTTGATCGTGAACAACATAAAGAAACGTCTTGATCAGAAGAAAGGAAGATGGGCCTTGCCTCTAGTATTATGGGCAGATAGGACTACTCCTAAGCCTGCAACTGGGCAAACCCCCTTCTCATTGTATTTGGAACAGAAGCTGTGATACTAGTAGAATTTTCCATCCCAACAGCTAGATATGGCCTAATAACTCCACAGGACAACCAGATAGTACTTGAAGAAGATCTTGACACTATTGATGAACTAAGAGATTTGGTTAAAATTAGGATGGCAGCCTATCAGCAGAGAATTTCCAAGTCTTATAACAAGAATGTGCACATTAGAAGATTTCAAATTGGAGATATGGTGCTTAGAAAAGTTTTCAGAACACAAGGGAGCTAAATGCAGGCAAACTTGCAGCCAAGTGGGAAGGTACCTACCTAGTTGACGCAGAAGCTGGTATGGGTGCATATTGGCTCTCCACCTTAGATGGTATAAGAATACCAAGAAGTTGGAATGCAATCCATCTTAAAGCATATTATATGTAAGTTGTAGCTTGTCCGTTCAATTCCGAAAACCAGGTATGATTTAATTAAGCTTTATTTCAATTTTGTTATTTCAATTTATTTATCTTTATTGAACACTTACTGACTTAAGCATCGGAGGGGTGTTAGCCAAGCTAACTCCCACCCCTAATATGTGTTTTTTTTTGCAAGACAATTCAAAATTCCAACTTAGGTCAACATGATCAACATGTTCAAACGATTTTCTGGGATTAACAACCTGAGCTGTTCAAGATGAAAGTAGTTAACTTACTGACAAAATACTAGATGAAAGTTCAATATATTTAAATGATTCAAGTAAGCACTTTTAGATGTTAAATCTTATGCATATTTTCTCAGAGTTTATACTCAGGTTTTAAAGGTTTTCACCTTTCAAAGGTTTAAAAATCATACATCTTTCTTAAGTTTAAGGTTCATAGACCTTCGCCCGTGCGCACGCTTTTCACATTTGTTTAAGTTGTAAGTTGACCAGTGTATTTATTACATATTGATTACCATCTTGCACTTAAACAATTTGTGAACTCAAGTTATTTACAATTGGTTGTAACATTAACATGTTACCAAAGACAAAATTTTAAAGGTCAAGACACCTTCTATTCATACTGATATCATCAACTTGTTACATCTTGCATGCTACCTTTCAACTCGTACTAAAAGAACAACTTCAACAAGTTGCTTTTCTACTCTATTCCTACCTTACTTACATTACCAAAATGTAGCATCACCAAGTTACACTTAGAAATTCAATCGTTTTTACAACCAAAATACCAAAACAAAAGTTCAAACATACTGAACTGTTCAAACAAAAAAGCATCCAGAAAGGTTTAACCCATGCTGTCACAAGACATGAGTGGACCAGAGTGCAACTTGGAAACATGTTCAAAAACCATTACATCCTAAAAATTCTAAATTGTCTTAGAGGACACCCCCTCTATTTTAAAACTAAATACTAAGAACATAAAAAGAAATTGTTTTTATTAATCAACATCTTGCAGAAACAGGAGAAATGTACCTCAACTTTCCAGTCCTTCATTAGCCTTGGTACCTTGATTATCATCAACCTGCTCCATTGGTTCCACATCCTGAGGCTTGGATCTCACTTCACCAACTTCTGGGAGAGCACCTGTTATACCCCTTAAAGAATCCTTTTCATCCTCCAGGTTCTACTCACCAGCCTTCCCAGCCAAGTACTCCTCAACAATCTGAATTCTAGCCTCAAAAACCGAACGCCCAGCCTCTCTCACGAAACAATCCTCTTGCATATGCAACTCATCTCTTAGCTTCTTATTGGATGCTGCCAACTTGACTGTCAGACCCATAATTTCTACATCCTTCCTCTTAATCTCTGCATCCTTCTCCTTCAAATTAATCATTACTTTTTCCTTTTCTGTCTTGGCTTCTCCAGCCTTCATCTTCCACAAATCAACTTCTTTGGTTAGCATGCTCAAAGCATCATGAATCTGCAAAATAGCAAGGAATAAGATCAATATTCTGCACTATTTCACAGTAACCTTAAAATTAGGCTCACCTTTTCAACTAGTTTCTCTACCACAGGCTCAGAATCCTCAAGATCCACAATTCCCCTTTTCTTTCTTTTGAATAGGACAGCATCTCCAGCAGATAACTTGGGTTTGGTTGAACCTTCAGCTTTGGGGACAGATTGCATGGGATCATCAAACTTAGGCTTTTTGAACCTAGCCAACAAGTTGCTCGCACCATAGGGGTTGTCAGATTGAGTAGCTGGCACAAAGGAGTTTACTTCAAAAACTTTAACAATATATTGTTTTATCTAATATAACAAAATTGCAGGTTGAAAGTCTTACCAGAAGATATATTCTGACAAGTTTCTTCTCTATCACTCTCTACACCAGCAATAGTACCAGGGCGAATGAACTTTCTCTTGTTGGATGGTTGTGAGCAAACAGCCTCAACAATCACCAGGGTGTCATTGAACTTCGAAAACAGGTCATCAAGTTTACCAAATGCGAACCAGAAGCGCAAAAAGAATGAATCAACATGATTAGTCAACAAAATTAAAGAACGAAAACTTAAATCCCTACCATCCTGCTTCCAGGTTGAGAAAAAAATTCTTCGCTCCCGCCAAGCTATCCCTTCTTACATAAAAAAATTTCCTCTTCCAGTCCCTATCCTGATCAGTAGACTCAGTCACCAAACTATACGCCCTATTCTTTGCCCTAAATCATACCTATGAGGACCATGGGACCTAAGCAAGTAGCAGAAGGCGAGTTCCTCTAAACCTATTCTCAAATTCAATTCAACATTTAACCTATCCAAAGTGACTAGATTTCTCCAACCTACTGGCATCAACTGGGTAAAAGCCAAACCTGTTACTTCGAAGAAATGGGTAATCAGGGGTGAAAAAGGAAAGGACAAACCTATATCAAAGGGATATTCTAGGAAAGCCAGCCAATCAAGAGATATGCAGTCGGCGGCCAAGTTAGGGTTAGGGTTCATAAACACGGCATTCGGTGGAAACTTTGATGTTAGGGCTTCAATTTGGGTTGGTTCTAGTGTACATCTTTCGGAGTCATGTTGATCTATCAACTTCAAACACCTAAAACCCTCAGGCAACTCAACCGCCATAGAAATTTCAAGCTAAGAAAAGAAAGAAGAAGAGAAGATGAAACTCACCGGAAATCTCTTGAAGCAACCTCTATTTTTCTCTCTGCAGAACAAAAGAAATCAATCGGCTTTAGTGGGTATTTAAGTAGGACTAGACGGTTATAGCTCCTAGACCCCTACTAAAACTCAAGTGCCAAAAAACTTCTCTAAACCGTCAATCCAAGCCGGCCAGTTAAAAACCCCTGTCGCGTATCCAAAATTATGATTTTCGACTCCAAAAATTCTTTTTTGAAATTCAAAAATCAGGGGCAATTGTTTGGGGTGAAATTTTAAACTGCTCTTCCATCCTGAAAGTCACAACTTGGCACAACATCCTGGCCTCAAGTTGTCACCATACAGACTTACAGGTATATTTATTAACTAACACGTTTTATTCGTATCATATCTCTTATCCTACTTTTCAGGAACACAAACAGAAGAAGTGGGACATGACCTCAAATTACACGTGACCAATTTAGACTTAAAGACTAAGTCAAGTGATGACTCTTATCAACGGCAAAGAGATAAGCCAAACAAACTTCCCGAGAATCATGGCCTTGTTAGATAGTTCGTGATGATCGACCTCTTATTTATAGTTCCACACAATATTTAATACAGACACGCACCATTACGAATACTTTGAGCTTTTGTTCTTATTCTTCTCGTTGTTCATCACAATTACTAATAATAATTCATCTTTGAGGTTTTATGCCGGCGAACAAGTTGTTCAGGGGCTTTCCTCGTTAAACTTTGTGTTCATTTATTCTTGAATTGTTTTACAATTATATTCCATTATACCCAATTCCTTTCCTTTAAGTTGAATTGCTGAATTTGACCAAAACAACCTTTAATCTTTTTCCTAACTTATTGGTTTTCTACTCTTTAATCATCTATTTTCTTTCTTCTACTTGATGAAAATCGAAAAGCAGCTTTAGAGCTTCAGACACATACCCGGGCCGAGCCGAATACGTGTTCTTTACTACTTGGGCTGGGGTGGGTTCGATATGGAGATATGCTATCGCGGGCCCGGTCCAGTTTTGAGCAAATCCACCCCCCTGCTTCTTACCATCCCTACTGAGAAGGGAGGGGCGTTGACTATTGGAGAAGAAATGGGTTGGTCACGGTTTGAATCCACGCTGTGCAAAAAGACATTTGTGTCCCCATAAATCTTATGTTCCACGCACATGATATCCATTTTGATAATTTTCTAACAATACAGCCCGTCTATCTTTTTATTGCATTGCAACAATTTAATAATTTAGTAGCTATGTTATAACAATTACAACTATAATAATTAAATGCATTTTTTTAAACTCAAATAATTAAATTGCAATTGTCCTCAAAATAAATGACATCTTTTGTGAAGTTATATAAAACTCCTATTGGTAATTATCATAATGTTTTATTTTTACTCCTTTACTACTACTAATAATAATAATCTATAATTGATTACTCCCTCCGTCCCATACTTATTACTAACAAATGAGTGTGTACTGAGATTAAGAAAACATGTTGGAGAAGCAAGTATTGTGAGTGGGAGGAGAGTGAAAATTGTTGTACACTAGCTAGCTATAGCAAAAGAAGAAATGAATAAGGAGTATTTCAGCAAGAAAAAAAATGCAGAAGAGATGGAGAGAAAACTCTATTTTATTACTTTTTCAATGAAGAAACTCACACACTAAACTCATACCAGACAACTTATTTATACTGCTAATAACTAACAAAATCACCTACTTTGAAGCCACAATTAACAAACTCCATAAAGTATCTCTAGACAGCCAAAGACTACGACTTAGATAATAGTCTAGAAAGACAAAGTCAAATATCAAATTAACACATGGTAAATAACATTAACAAAATCTGGATTACTACCAACATTCCCCCTTAATCCTGATTCGATAAACCAATAATTCCTAACATACTTTTCAGCTTTTGGAATGCATCATACTTCAATGGCTTGGTGAGTATATCTGCTACCTGGTCTTCAGATTTGCAATAATGCAATTCAATCACCTGTTTGCTCACTTGATCTCTAAGGAAATGATAGCGGGTGTCGATATGCTTGCTTTTTCCATGAGCGACGGGATTCTTCGCCAAATTTATTGTAGAAACATTATCAACAAAAATCTTTGTTGGTTCTTTGATTGGAATATGAATTTCGCTAAGCAGATTCCTTATCCAAATTGCTTGACACGCACTTAAAGCTGCAGCAACATACTCCGCTTCGCAAGTTGAAAGTGCTACAATAGACTGCTTTTTTGAAGACCATGAAAAAGCAGTTCTCCCAAGGCTGAACACGTACCCTGAAGTACTTCTATGATCATCCAAATCTCCGGCCCAGTCACTATCAGAGTAGCCTACTATAACAACAACTTTGGAAGAAGAATAGAGCAGACCATGATCATACGTACCCTTTACATAGTGCATGATCCGTTTAGCAACTTGCATATGACTTTAACGAGGAGCTTCCAAGAATTTGCTAATAATCCCAACTCCGTAAGAGATATCAGGCCTAGTACAGGTAAGATACCTCAAACTTCCAACAATCTTCTTGAAATTAGGGGAATCAACGCGAGCATCATCACCTTCCTTGAGCAATTTTGTCACAGCCTCAACTGGTGTTCTAACAGGATTACAATTTTGCATTTGAAACTTTTTTAAAAGTAAAGAAATATCCCATCTTCTCTTTGGTCTACTTCTATCCCAAGGAAATAGGACATTAGCCCGAGATCCGTCATCTCAAATTCAAGCGGCATTGACCTTTTAAACTCTTCAATCATTCTAGTGTTATTTCCAATAAACACTAAATCATCAACATAGAGACACAGTAACAAAACATCACAAGAATTATTTACCTTCATATACAAAGCGTGTTCAGAAGGGCATTTTTGGAATCCATTTTGATGAAAAAATGATCAATCCTTTTGTTCCATGCTCGCGGTGCTTGTTTTAGGCCATAAAGTGCTTTCTTCAGCAAAAGCAATTATAAGCCTAGCAGTTTCAATGCGAGCAACTGGAGAAAACACCTCCTGGTAATCATAACCAGGTCGTTGCTCAAATCCCTTCGCCACCAACCTTGCTTTGTGTCTCTCTATTTCACCGTTCGGCTTCACCTTTGTCTTGAACACCCATTTAACGTCAATTGCTTTGTACCCTCTTGGTAATTCACTAAGCTGCTATGTTCCATTCTTTTCAATCGCCTTGATCTCATCATTCACGGCATTCATCCATTTAGGGTCTTTGTTGCTTCCTCAAAGGTTAATGGTTCACAATCTGCAAACATTGCAAAGTGCAACATTTCACCATCATCATTAATAGCATTATCAGATACTACCTCAAAATCTCGCAGAAGGACTGATTTTTGGCGATGTCTTCTTGGCCTTTCGGTATCTATGGAAGCTTGCAGAACATGATTCTCTTGAGGGTCTGCTGAACATTCATCATTTGCTGCTGGAACTTCATTATTTGCTGCAACTTCATCAAATTTTTCATCAAAAATAGAAATAGGTTGCCTTTGAGAGTCATTTTTAATACCCACGTTCCATTTCCATGCTTCATCTTCAGCGAAAATAACATCTCCGCTCACAGTTACCTTATTCGTCACCGGATTGAAAGCTTGTACCCACCATGTCGATAGCCAACAAAGATAGTTTTTTCCCCACGATCATCAAGCTTTTCCTTCTTTCTGCTGGAACATGTGCATATGCTATTGATCCAAACACTTTCAAATGCTTTACATTTGGCTTAAAACCGCTCCATGCTTCTTCAGGGGTGATCGATCGAAGACTCCTTATTGGTGATCTATTCAGCAAATACACTGTACAAGAAACAGCTTCAGCCCAAAAGGAATTGGACACTCCTTTGGCCTTTAGCATGCTCCTTGTCATGTCAAGAATGGTTCGATTCTTCCGCTCAGCAACTCCGTTATATTGTGGAGTGTAAGGAAAGGTTACCTCATGATCTATTCCCTGTTCTTCACAAAACTTGGTAAACTCGTTAGAAGTATATTCACCCCCTCCGTCAGTCCGTAACATCTTAATAACATTGCCACTTTGCTTTTCGACGTGTGCCTTAAATTTTCTAAAAACCCCAAAAACTTCAGATTTTCTTTGAAGTAGATACACCAGATTTTTCTAGTAAATTCATCAATAAAGGTAAGGAAATACCTATTATTACCATTAGAGACGATGTTCATCGGGCCACACATATCAGAATGGATGAGTTCAAGTGGCTTTTCTGCATGCCAACTACTTCCTGCTACAAATGGAAAGCGGTGCTGCTTTCCAAGAATACAAGCTTCACATACTTGTTGAGGATGGTGAATACTTAGCAGACCTTTCACCATATTTCTTTGAGTAAGCATTTTCAAGCTGTGAAAATTAAGATGTCCAAACCGAAGGTGCCACAACCATGATTTGTCTTTAACAATTGCATTGAAGCAAGGGTAAACATCATTTGCAATATCAACTCGAAACATACGATTCTTTGTCAAGGGGGACTTAAGGATAAGTGTACCTTTTTTGTCAAAAATGGAGAGTTGATTATCACTAAGATGCATAACATACCCTTTTTCCAGCAACTGCCCCTTACTAAGCAGATTACTCTTCATATCTGGCACATAAAAAAATCAGAGATGTATTGGTGATCGCCGTTCTTCAATTTGATGAGAACTCTCCCTTTTCCCATCACCGGAATAGTGCTATCATCTGCAAACTTTACTGTAGAGCGAATTGATTCATCAAGATCACTAAAAAGCTCATTCTTGCCGCACATGTGATTGGTACACCCTGTGTCAAGGAACCAAGTGTGGTAATTTGGAACTTCATTGGCTGCTGTAACCATTAAAAGGGCATGATTTTCACCATCATCTTCTTCTTGTGCACAATGGGCCTGCTCATTGTTCTCTTTGTATCTGCACTCACTGGAGTAATGGCCAAATCCATGACAAGAGTAACATTCAACATTAGACTTGTCATACCTTCCTCTGCCACGTCCACGATCTCGGCCCCGACCTCTACCTCTGAAGTTTAAACTTTGTTTATGACTGGAATCTGATCTCTCTTGGTCATTTCGTTGGTTGGATCCATCTCCACGAGTTTGACTACCCCGACCTCTATTGTAGTGACTGCCACGTCCTCGTCCTCTACCACGTGATCCACCTTGATTTGTTCCACCAACATGCTCAACTTTGCTGGAAAGCTAACTTTGAAATGCTTGTTCAATAGGCTTCGCAATCTGCTTCTCGTTCATCCGCTGCTCATGGGCTTCCAACGAACCTGATAGTTCATCAACGGTCATTGTGGATAGATCATTAGATTCTTCAATTGCTACCACAATGTGCTCAAACCTGGGTGTAAGTGACCGTAAAATATTTTCAACCTTCGCTACTTCTGTGTGTCCCTCTCCATATGTTTTCATTTTGTTTGTCAAGGTGAGAACCCGACTTACATAACTAGAAATCGTCTCATCGGACTCCATTTGCAGAAGCTCAAACTGGCATCTCAAAGTCTGGAGTCTCACCTTTTTAACCTTGTCCGCTCCTTTGAGCGACATCATCAAAGTATCCCAAGCTTTCTTTGACGTGGCTGCTCCTTCGATCTTCTCAAATACTTCGTCATTCACGCCTTGGTGAATGAAATATAATGCCTTCTTATCCTTCTTCTTATTCTCACGATGGGCAATCCGTTGTTCATCATTCGCAGTCGTTGCAAGTTCTGCGAATCCATTCTCCACGATCCCCAACATCTCGTGGTAATCGAACAACACCCTCATCTGGACGCTCCACCGATTATAATTTTTCCCATCCAAAATGGGAATGGAAGGCTGGACCGAGCCGTTCATGGAAGCAGCTCTGATGCCTCTGTTGTACACTAGCTAGCTATAGCAAAAGAAGAAATGAATAAGGAGTATTTCAGCAAGAAAAAAAATACAGAAGAAATGGAGAGAAAATTCTATTTTATTACTTTTTCAATGAAGAAACTCACACACTAAACTCATACCAGACAACTTATTTATACTGCTAAGAACTAACAAAATGACCTACTTTGAAGCCCCAATTAACAAACTCCTTAAAGTATCTCTAGACAGCCAAAGACTACGACTTAGCTAATAGTCTAGAAAGACTAAGTCAAATATCAAATTAACACATGATAAATAACATTAACAAAATCTGGATTACTGTCAACAAATATAAGTTAATGGATAGTTGTTGTGAGTGGATAAGAGAGAGAAATGTAAATATTTTGAGTAAGTATCAATAAGTATGGGACGTCCAAAATAAAAATAAATAACGATAAAGTACTTTGTAAGATATACCGAGTATCACTTTTTCGCAGGCATGAGAATAATTAATTAACAAAACGTTTAAAATTCACTATGGCTGAACAACATAATCAAAAGAGCAATACTAGGGACACAAAATAATGTCACAAAATCTTGCTCACAACATGAGGTGACGATATTTTATTGGTTGCATCGATAATGGACCCGCCACACTTTATTTAAAAACACCAATAACATCATTACACCTAGGATTATGTGAGCAAGTTTTTGTGACTTTTTTGTGCCCCTAGTATTAATCAAAATTAAATGAGATTATATAGTTTGATTTTATTGGCTAGTTTCAATTCTGAACAAATTTTATGCAACTTTAATTATCCTTCCAAACTTTATTTAAATGAACATCAATAATAATTTTTTAATTCACATGTAAAATGCTCACTTGCTTAACAACTAGGAAAGGAGCCTTGCCAGCCGGCATGGCAATTTGGTAATATTTCACACATCCGTAACAAACTCAATGCAACTTGTAAAGTCGGTTTCGCCTTTGAACTAAAAACAGCCCGCCAAAATCTAATCACCAGAGCCTCCATTAAAATAACAACCCCATTCAAGCTCTTCTCATATTCATCAATGGCGATGGCATCAAACTCCGGTAACTCTACCGTCAATTTCCTCTCGTTTCTCCTCGTCTTCATCCTGATCGCCGTCACCGACACCGTCAATGCCGTTCCGGCGCAAGAACTAGAATCAATGCTCGCGGCAATGAGAGCTAGAGGCTACAATCTCTTCGCCAACGCCATCTCCACCTCCGACATTCACTACGAAGTCATTTCCGGCACTGCTTTCACTTTTTTTGCGCCGATTAACTCGTCTCTGTTTGCTCTGGACATGACTACGACGGCGTACGATTACGTCACGACTCTCCGCTATCACGTGGTGCGTCGCCGGCTCTCTCTCGATGATCTCCGAAGGCTACCTTCCAGATCTTCAATTCCGACACTCTTGCAAGGTCGTGAGGCGGTTATCGAGAGATCGACGGCTCCTGATGTGATTTCCGTTGACGGAATTCGAATTGCTGTGCCTGGTTTGTTCTATGGTCAAAACCTTGCAGTTCATGGCTTGGGAGGTATTATTAGTTCACGGTCTCCGATTGGATCGCGTCAACGATCGTCTCCGACGATCAATCCTCAGCCTAGTTTTGGCGGTCAATCTTCCAACCACGCGCCTCCGCCGCCGGTACGATCTGCCAATCAGGTGAATCCGCCGCCCGTTCGATCTTCTCCGATGAACCATCCGCCGCATAATTTCACCGGTACTCATTCTCCAGTTCAAGTGCCTCCTCCGCCAGCTCGACCGTCTCCGACGATCAATCTACCGGCGAATTTCACCAGCATTCATAATTCCAGTAACATGTCTCCTCCGCCGGCGGTATTTCCGAGAAGCGGATGGATGAATAACAACACGGCTGCGCCTGAGCCAGCTGTCTCCAAAGGATTTCCTCTGTCGCCTGTGTCACCTCCAGAGATCTCACCAACGCCTAACCTCTCATCAGTCTCGATCGGCGACACGAGTCGGAAACCAAACGACGGTTCAAGAGAGTTGCTGTCGGAGCTCACATCGCCGATCACATACGATTCGCTGGCCGGTGAGTTCCCCTATACTACTCAGTCGATGGTCAATTCGAATTCTCAGCCGTTAGATGAAAAGACTTTTGACTGTCCATTGACTGATGGTGAAACTGGAGCCGTTGATCATGGTTATCTTTACATACGTCAGCGCTATAATGTCCCTAAGATGACTTGTCACCAAACATATCGAGACTCGTTGTAAACTCATAGGCATCGAATTGTTGGTTGTTGAAGAACATTGATCCATTTTCACTTGCCATGCATCTTTGAGTTTCATTTTAGTCTGATTAGTGCCAGGCAGATAATCACGCATGCATAACGATTTACAAACAAAATGATACATTCTGATGTTGCCTATTCTAAGAATTGGACAATCTTCCATTAAATTCCGGAATTAATATTTGAACAAATCAACTACTTCCGTCACAAAATAATTGTTTAAAATTATATAAAATTTATCATTATCAAAAGCAAGCTAACCTTTTTTCTTTCTTTTTTTAATTCTTTGCAAAATCATTTTTTTAGGACAAAAGTAGAGCATCAACTGTGTGTTCCCTTAAACACTCCCCCTTTTAAGCTCAAATATACGAATTGCTGAAGGGTTACATTGTCTGAAACGATTGGAATTCAACTTAATTAGAAATTTTGTTGATACTTTTCTAAAATATGATCCATCAAACTTTTCGTTTTGTTGACAATCTTTTATGCGTGTTCTTGATTTCAGTTAATGTCAACAATCTCTTAAAGCAAATGCAAAAGGTTTTGAAAGCCATTGGGAGAGACATTGAAGGTCTCTTTAGTAATTTCTAAATATTAGTAATATACATATTACTCTTTTTTATATGTACTGATGCAGTGTTTTCTTTTTCTTAAATTTATGCAATATTTTAAGATTTTTTAAAGGAAAAGAAATAATAGTGTTGCTCTTGCATAGTGAAATACTCCCTTTGTCCCTAAATGAATGTCCATTTTCAAGAAATTTTTGTCCCTAAATGAGTGTCTTTGTTGAACATAACTTTCTCCCTAAACGTTTTTTCTGGAAAAAATTTTCACCGGTTTCTTTATATGTGCAAAACTAAAGGTTTGGAAAGGAGATTACAAGATTATATATGAATCGTTGTTACCAAATTGTTCAAAAAGTTGAGATTTTCAGTGTCCCTTAAAATGAAATTTGGACACTCATTTAGGGACAGAGGTAGTAGAAGGTTTCTTAAATATCAAGAGTAAATAGGAGGCCGCAGGTTGGGTTTTGGTTTAACCCTAGAGCAATGCTAGGGGCACAAAATAAGGTAGCAAAATCATGCTCACAAAATGAGGTGACGATATTTTATTGATTGCATCGATAATGGACCCGCCACACTCAAATTAAAGAGACCAATAAAATTATTACACCTAAGATTTTGTGAGCAAGATTTTGTGATTTTTTTGTTTTCCTAGTATTATTCTTAACCCTAACCAGAGATTAGGAACGATTTGGAAAATGTCAAAACCATCTCAAGACTCACCCTATTATTGTCATCCATTAAAAAAAAATAAAAAATACTATCATTAAGAAATGAATGCAAATCATTTTAATTTTGAAGAATAAAAAATAGTTTCAAAAGAAATAAATTACTGCCACAGTCTCAAAGTAAATTTACACTATTTTTTTTTCCGAACGAGTAAGATTAATACTTTGCTTTATTTTCCGAAAATGGTAAAATATGAATAGTATATCAAAGATATATGTCCTCATAATTTTGGGACAATTACAAAAAAAATATATGTTTAACAAACATATATTTTATTCATTTAAATTACGAATAGAGTTAAAAACCAAAATATGTGAAGGAGAGAAATAATTCCATTTACTTGAATTACCAAAGTCGTGTACAAGACTATATATACAAAGTCTTTCTTGGAGAAGAAGTCAATTAGTCCTACCTAATTATGCTAACAAATATCCTATTTAATTTGACACCTATTAACAAGGAAATAATATTTATATGTCAAGGAATATATTGACAAAATCTGTCAATATCTCAACCCCCCCTAAAGTTGTAGCGTGTAGGTCACAAGCGCCCAACTTGCCTAGCAGATGGCCACTAGATGAAAGAATTGTCGATTGCAAATGCCTTAGTAAGCACCAAGAAGTTCCGTCTCAAACAAATGTCTAGGGCATATTTTCGTTGAGAAAGAAAAATGTTGTCCAGATGCTTAGCAACTTTGAGCCCTAAAAAAATACTTACGTCGACCCAAGTCTTTCATGTGAAAGCATTTACAAAGATATTCTTTGAATCACTGAATAACCTTAGTATCATTACCACCATTGACCAAATCATCCACGTACAAAAGAACGTGTATTCAGCAACAGAAGTTTTATAGGAAAAGAAAGAATAGTCCGAATATGACTGAATAAAACCATACTTCTTCAAGACAGTTGATAACTTTGCAAACCAACAACGAGATGCTTGACGTAATCCATACAATGATTTTTTGAGTTTGCACACCTTACCAGAAGAAGAAGCGTGATAACCTTAGGACACCTTTGTATAGACATCTTCACTTAGATTACCGTGAAGAAAGTCGTTATTCACGTCCATTTGATGAAGTTCCTATCCACGAACTGCAGCAAAAAACTCAAACAGTGACCATCTTGATTATTGGTACAAAAGTTTCTTTAAAAATCCACACTTTCAACTTGACGGTTTCCCAAAATCACCATACGAGCTTTGTAACGTTTTACAGACCCATCTGCATTATAGTTTATCTTATACACCTATTTGTTGCCAATTACCTTTTTGTCAATAAGAGCGTCAACCAATTCACATGTACCATTCTGATCAAGAGCATCAAACTCTTTATTCATAGACTCACACCATTTAGGAGAGTTGACTGTCTCGTCAAAATGCTTTGGCTCAATACCTGAATAAATGCAGCCAAAAAACAGCGGTGTGCCAAAAAAAAAATAGTGTAATTAGCAAAGCGTGACAAAGGATAATGAGTACCTGAAGATTTATGTTGGGAAGGTGAACATGACGGGGGGCTTGCTTGAACGTATGAATTTGAGAATTTCCCAACTCGTACTCTGTCGATGGATATCTGGTAAGGGTTGTCCTCGACCCATATTTTAAGTTTCTACGGGTTGATCAACTTGAACTTCCTCAACTACTGGGATATCAGTTACCTGATCAACCTGTTGTTCAGTCGCTTGTTCAGGTATGTGATCGGTTAAATGTTTAGTCATACAAGCATCTTGTTGTTCAACCACTTGTTTAGTCAATTGTTCAGCCATTTGTTCAGTCAACTATACAGGTATATGAGCAGCCCTACCAGTATTATCTTCTTCACAAGCATCCACATCAGTGGTTGCACACAGGAAGATGTCTGAGTCTGTCTAGACCTATTTTGGGTCAGTTCTGATGCTAGCAAAAGAAAACTCTTTTTTTAACAAAGACAACATCCTCTGAACCAACTAATATTTCTTTCCATACAGATACCACAAGAAAACTCATCTTCTACTAGCAAATTTGTAATTGTCCCTCCAAGAATAGTGTACATAACACAAAGTCCCAAATACCCTAATGTTCTTATAAAAATGGGAGTATATTATACAGGGTTTTTCCGGGTAACAACTTCGAAGGGGTATGATTAATCAAGTAACGCGCAGCCAAAACACATTCACCCCAAAAATTCACCAGTAATTTGGCTTGAAATGTCAAAGCTCGAGCCATATTAAAGAGATGTAGATGCTTCCTTTCAACCTTTCCATTTTGTTAATATGTATGTGTGCAAGTAGTGTAATGCACAATACCATTCTCAACGAAATATTTTTCCAAACAAGTAAATTTAGTACCATTGTCACTCCGAATCATCTTGACTCGCTTGTTAAATTGTCATTCTATCATGACAAGATAATTTTTCAAGATTTGAGAAATGTTACTTTTAGATCACACCAAGTAAACCCACACGGCACAAGAACAATTGTCTACAATAGTTAAGAAATAAGTAGCTCCGCATAAGGCATGCTTTCGATAATCACCCCAAATATCACAGTGAATTAAATCAAAAATCTCAACAGAGTTATTATTACTAGGCAAGAATTTGTCTCTACTCTGTTTAGCTTTATGACAAATTCCACAAACATCCTTATCAACAGTACTCCGACTAACAAAAGGCAACAAACTAACCACTTTGCTTGACGGATGTCCAAGTCGTTGGTGCCACAACTAATAACCCTCAAGCTCCTTGACGCTACAAACTTCTGTACTCATTGTTCTTCTCAAGAAATGAATCCCGTCATCTTGTTCACCTTCATCAATCACCATCTTTGAGGCCCGTTCCTGTATTACTATAGACACCTCGATCTCGCACCTCCCGACAAACCCTTTTGACCGGTCTAAGCCCTAAAATTGACCTAGAACCATCGATTTGGCTATACGAGAGTGCCGTGAGCCTTATCAGTGTATCGAATGGATTAACGGACTTCAAATTCATGATCAGAGCGAAAAAACGAGTAAACAGACATGTACTTCAGTTTTTGAGCTACGGGACCCGAAATAGGGCCTGCACCCCTAGAATTGCTCGTTATCGTCCATTCTGTGCATTTAAAAATATATTAATGTTATTCCTTGCTTAATAACATGTTTTAGATAGATGGACGTGACCACAAAATTATTTCAAGGAAATTTCATGTTGGGCCCGCAAACAACCGGGACACCGTAGTGCGCACACACGGACAAAACTTGGACTGTTGCAGAGCCAATACCGGAACAAGAATTTTGGATCATCACACGTCTAACAAATTCAAACAAAGAGTTATTGATAGCCAGCCATTGATGAGCAAGTGGCAAAAGGTGGTTGGCCAATTGGATAAGGGATTGGCCAATCAGAGCGCGACAAGTGGCGGATCAAGATTCCCCAGCAACCAGCAACAGAGCCGTACGGCTCCTTTCCCAGGAGTACGGCATCAAGAGCAGCCGTACGGCTACTTTAGGCAGTTCAGAACAACATTTTTTCCAAACTGCAACTTGGCCATTCAAACTCAACATTAATCCATCCCAGCCATATCTACCAGGGTAGATGACCCCTAAAACACCCCTAGACCTAGACAAGGGCACTTAGGAGTAATTTTCACCCTACACCATCCAATAAACTACCTAACTCATCCATTTGTACAATACATTTTCATACACCATTGATACACAATTCACACACCAAGCCATCCTACACATTACATACATTGCTCTCTCTATCACTCTAAAAAAACACGCACCTTAAACCTCCATAACCTCATTCCATACACCACCAATACACCACCATAACATCACTCTAAACATCCACACAAAGGCACCAAACAAACTCACAACAAATAACTCTCTCAAACACAAGCAGAATCACCTCAAGAAAAGCAACAAAAAAATTCTTCACTTAGAAGCAAATGAAGCACAACCTAAGTAACATTTCTATCTTGTAATCTCATACATGTAAAAATGTAGTTATTCATGTGATTTGTTAAGAGGTCTAGCCACTTGTTAGGCTAGACCTCCATTGTTGAACCAAAGATGTAATGTTTGATGTTCTTTGTCATGATCTTGATCAATGAATGTTTATGATGTTGGTATTCAGTTGTCATCACTTGTTATTGTTGTAGATTTTGTATATATCATCTACATTTTACATGTTTAATGATTCATGTTGTTGATTTGGGGAGATTTTCCAAAGACTAGCATGTGTTTCTAACAAAACCCCCAAATCTGTCCTTGTTCACCTTTTGCCATGGGAAGCATCATCAAACCATGTGAATTGAGACTTATTTCCTTTTTCATCTGTTCCACATCAATTGAGACTGCCCAAAATGGCAAAGAATCTTTACTATTTCTCCCACTCATTCTCTTTCCTACTTTAATTTTACACTCACATACACCAATCAGCTTACTATTCCTCCCACTCAGTCTCTCTCATATTTAATTTTTCACACTCACAAACACCTCCTCACCCTATTTCTCTCTCTTACTTTATCTTGGTTTGTGTTCCAAAAATTTTGGTCTCAATTCACATGAAACGGAGGGAGTATATATTTGCACGCACAAAGTTTCATGCTTATGGCACTTCATTTAGTTGAGTTTTGATGCTTGTTTTCATGATAATGTGACTGTCCAGCAAGATCTCCTATTTTGACCTCTTTGTCTTGTCACTTCCATTTCTCATGTAAAACGTGGTTTTTGGTCTTAGTCTATAAAAGAGTAATTTTTTTTCTAAACAGATAAAGGAAAATGAGCATGTAAATATCATATTTTTACCATGAGTAGAAGTATCTCTTTCCATTTTTTGTTTAAACTCTTCACTCTCAGGTGATATACTTGCTGTTCTGACATTAAAATGTCAGAGGTGTTTTGATATGCTTAAACTTTCTTTATGGACTTGCAACTAAGCATGCTTTATATTAAATATGTTATGAACAGGTTTTATGTTTGGTGTTTTCCCTAATTCACAGGTTTTCATGGTGCAAATGATAGATATTTTGTGGGTGTACACCATGTTTCCTGTTCTGACAGCTTTTTAGTTTATCTTGAATAACTTGTTTGGACATCATAAAATGCTCCTAAAATCAAAAAAGAATTTATAGTTTATTTTTAACATGTGATGAAGGATTACTCACCCTTACTTTCCAGATTGCATGAGTTTTGAGATAGGTACATCAAAAGAGAATGGACAACAATCCATAAACTGGACATGGACATGAACTTGGACATTTATTTTGATATGAGATTTGTCTCCCTTTTATTCATCCTTTGTACATAATAATCTCCCACCCTTTTTGCGCTTTCCTTTACTTGATATGAATGCTAAAAACCATTTTCAAAACTAAGCGAGAGTCCACCCAAACCGACTCTCATTTGTGAGTATAAGCAAACATACCTAGAATAGGAAGACTCCTTTGTATATAAAATTACCATTTTTGTTAAGGCATAAAACAAGGCATAAAATGAACTTAATAGGCATGCATGCTAGAGACCATCACGGGCGAGGAGAGTGCCTAACCCCTTCTCTTCTTGTAACTTATCCCCCGAACCCACTTTCTCAAAATAAAAGGTTTTATCTTCATTTTTCCTAAAATAAAGTGAGGTGCCGACTCTTGCAATTCTTTAAAACTTCAAGAGGAAACCACTGTGTGAAACCGAGCGCGGATCGAGAGGTTCGAGCGCGGGCTATCATAGTGGCGACTCCACTAGGGATGATTTCTTAAGTGGGCTAGACTCTAACTTTGTGCATGCCATGTTTTATATGCTTTGCCTAGTTTGAATATATTTATGCCTATCATCTTTTTTGTAGTGACGTTTCCTTTACCTTGTATGTATATATATGCGTGGTGAATGTTCCCCTTTAAATAAAAAACAAAAAAAATGGAAAAAATGAAAAACAAAAAAGATTTTCTTTTTTCTTTCTTCCTTTCAAAAATCATTTTCAAAAAAAGTGTAGATGCCTCACATACATGCACATTTTTCGAAATTGCGATGTAGAACCGTACAAACCTTAGGTAGTGTCACCCGAGGACATAAGGGAGCTCATCGACTTCCCGGTAGGGTCCGTGGTTGACATTCCCGCCCCACAGTGCGCCTACTTATCGTTGCGATGGGTGTAAGCCTAGCCTTCCCTTCCGAAACCTCGAGTCCATATTTTCAAAATGACACGTCCCAGACTTCATGCCGGTTTTTGTCTAGCAATGTCCCTTCAATCCTATGAGTTCCTAAAAAAGGTTATAAATGACCTCAATTGTGGATATCAGGTAGAATTCTTGGATTGACTTGAAATTACCAAGACCCTCACATAGACCGTAATCGAATGGTGGATCCCAGAAAGAGTATAGGCCCTTCGCTAGGGGCTTGGACGGCCAATAGTACAAGTGAAAAACGTTGGTCCTATACTTTGGAGACGGTATCCACTATTCCTGGATTTTATACGAAACGTGTCAAAACAAAGCAAGGTGCTTGTCCGGCATTCATAGGTTTGTGCGTTGCTTGCGCTTCAAATTTTGAAATTAAAAAAAAAAGCTTCTTTAGTTCGTAATTTTTTCTCCATTTTGCACATAAAGCTTCTTCCCCCAGAAAATCTAAAATATGTTTCCTTTTTCATCCGTCTTGTAGAGGGAGAGTTCTTCTTGTTCTCCAGCGCGACATTCAAGGTCCATTCCAAGCATCAATTTGATCAAATCTCGAATCCGGTCTTCATCGTCAATACGCTCTCTATATCAAAGATGAATAAATGACAAGGGTGTTGTTGTTCATCACCAAGACTTAACAAGTGACCATTCATGTGCAACAAAGCAAAGGACTTCCTGGATCTTCAAAGTCAAAGCTAGAAATGACGTACATTCCACCAAGGGGCTACAAATGAGCCAATGTCCAAGATAGCAAGTCGGGGCTAATGTTTCCCCTCTCTCTCCAAAAAAAAAAAAAGAAATGAGAGAGAGAGGTCCCGTTCATCTCAAAAGAAGTTCACACCAAGGAAGGTTCACCCCAAGAGGTCCATCCCAAGGAGTTCACCACAAAGCAAAGTGATCTACATCAAAAGAGCAACAACATCCTCCGAGACAACATCGAATCAAGCAAAAGACGGCTCATAGCCGAACTACGGCGACCTGAGCTCCTCGCATTTGGGGGGAACGTAGGCAACCTTCGGGTCCGGTCATAGCGTGGAGCACAAATAGCAAATCTCGGTCCCAAAAATGACCGATCCCTTCTATAAATACAATCTTTCCCTAGTAAATCTCGGTCCCATCGATGACCGATCTTTCCTAAACACATTCTCTTCCGATCTTTCCATCGATCGAATCCTACTACCAATTGATCACAATGTTTAAATATACTAAGGCTAATTGCTTGCTCTAATCTTGACTAATAATCAACAAAGTCCATTCAAGCAATCACTTGATAATATTGACTAAGACAAATTTCATATGTCTCGACAAGTCTTTTTTTTCTACATCTTAGGAAAGAGCTAAACACTTATTTCTGTCAAGCAAGGGCTTCCTTCCGCTATGTGTTTATACATCGATCGATGAGCTCACCACAATAAAGGGACACTCTCCTGCCTTTCCAAAAAAGAGCCCTTGCTAGTCCTCTCCACAAAAAAGTATATAGTCTCCGTCACAATCAAGTCGACTGTATCACTCATAAAAAATGTACAAAAAATAAAGGCACTAAAAAAGTAGCCCGCTAGGTTGAACCCGTAAGGGCGGCCTAGGCAAAAAACAAGGTGTACCGCAAGAAAGTAGCCCGCTAGGTTGAAAACCTGTAAGGGCGGCCTAGGCAAAAAATAGGGTGCATCATAAGGATGGGTTCCCACCTCACCTCGAGGAACAAACAATGGGGCTGTTAATACAAGATGCTCCGACAACCAAGGATTGTGGCTACCGACAAACGTCACAGACGAAGATAAACCGAGGTCATCTCACGACGTTAGGGCTTCCCTAAAAACCAAGGACCCAAAGGATATCAAGGTCCTCCAACGACACGGGGGGCTACATCTACAACAACGACAAACAGATTTTCTACCACCAGTTACTGCTCAATGAATGGACAAAATCCGAAGGATTTTATGCGCATTAAACCTCATAGTTAAGTTAAAATAAATTTTTCATTAAAATACTTCTTTGAGAAATTCACCTCTATAGTTAGCATTTCCAAAAAAAAAAAAAAAAGATAAACAAACTTTTGATCTCCATTCAAAAATTTGAAGTTTTAAGCTTTGTCAAGTCCCCCGGAAGGAGAGTGGATCACCTCTTCCGCTAAGTCCTGTCAAGTTTCGGTAAGTCTCCTAGAATGCGAGCGGATCGCCTCTTCCATTAAGCTTTGTCAAGTCTCCTAGAATGCGAGTCAATCATTTCTTCCGTTATGATCATTACGACTCACCTTTTTCACTCAATTAGGTCAACCTCGGCAGTCCTTAGTCGGACGTAAGACCAGTCTTTCCATCAACTCCCCAAAGATGGAGTTGACCCAAGTCAAGCATTGACCCATGAGGTCATTTTAGGTTAAGAAAACCTTTGTCCCCGGCAGTCCACCCACCGGACGTAAGGCCAATCTTTTAAGTCGATGACCCAATGTGGTCACTTTAAGTCAAAGTCAAATGTAGGTTAAAAAACCTTCAACCCCGGCAATCCACCCACCGGACGTAAGGCCAATATTTTAATTCGGTGACCCAATGTGGTCACTTTAAGTCAAAGTCAAATGTAGGTTAAAAAACCTTCAACCCCGGCAGTCCTTAGTCGGACGTAAGGCCAGTCTTTCCATCAACTCCCCAAAGATGGAGTTGACCCAAGTCAAGCATTGACCCATGTGGTCATTTTAGGTTAAGAAAACCGTTGTCTGCGGCAGTCCATCCCCCAGACATAAGACCAACCTTTCCGTCAACCCTCGAAGATTGAGTTGACCCAAATCGAGCTGTGGCCCCAAAATTGCCTTCCCGCGACAAAAATTCCAAGATTAAGTCCACCTTCCAGGTAGGATCCCGTAACAAAATAGGTCCAAGATTAAGTCCACCTTCCGGGTAGGCTCCCGTGACAAAAAAGTCTAAGATTAAGCCCACCTTAAGTCCACCTTCCGGGTAGGCTCCCGTGATAAAAAAAGTCCAAGATTAAGTCCACCTTTCGGGTAGATCCCCGTGAGAGAAAAGGTATTGGATAGGATAAAAGAGATCCACCTTCCCGGTAGACCCCCGCGAGAGAAAAATTCCAAGTTTTGACCAAGGAGGTCAAAATTCAATTTCCCCGGTAGTCCAAATGTGACGTAAGCCCATTCTTTTAGTCAACCGTCCTGTAGAGTAGAGTTGACCAAGTCCCAGTTTTGACCAAAGAGGTCAAATCAAATTCCCCAGTAGTCCAAATGTGACGTAAGCCCATTCCTTTTAAATCAAATGTTTCCTGGTAGTCTAAATGTGATGTAAGCCCATTCCTTTTAAATCAAATGTTTCTCGGCAGTCCAAATATGACGTAAGCCCATTCCTTTTAAATCAAATGTTTCCCGGCAGTCCAAATTTGACGTAAGCCCATTCCTTTTAGCCGGGGTATGCAATGGACAAAGGACAGACATCATCAAACTCGATTGAGGGCCAATCCGACTTTGAGCCGGGGTATGCAATGGAGCAATGATTAGGGAAGCAATTGAAAGCCCAGACAGAATACATGATGAGTATCTTCCAAGGGTATCAAGAGGAAATGATAGACCATGTGACAGCCCTCCGCAGAATGAAGGCCAAATGGGACTCAAAGACTCCCATTCACTTGTTGTTCCAAAAGCCATGACATCCCATGTTCAACCACAAGAAATAGCCACCTTGCCCAAAGATGGAGCCTCTCACCAAGTACCATACACTTGTCCAAACCCCGCTCAAGACACCATCCCAACTTTTACCTCCTTCCTTGAGATGGCCCAACACCCTAATACCAAAACCCACTCCTCATATCTTGGTTTCGGAAAGGGAAAATCCTCAATGGAAAATGCAATGTGTATGACCGAGTTTGAACATGATACAAAGTCTTGGTTCTCAAAATCTCGTAACCAGAACTTAACTTTTAAGAATACTCCCCAATTCTAGCGTTTGCTCCAATGAGGGATAAGTTCAGTTTGAGGAGGTTTAGCCGCCATGATAGTGTAAGTATCCCAATCTAAAATTAACCAACCTAGAGGAATTCTTAGCACCATTCAGGGATAAACTGATAGGCTGGGACCTCACTAAGATAAACCTAAAATTCCAAAATTACTCTGGAATTAAAATTGGAAAAATCCAGAAGCTCGCCAGGCTGAGCCGTACGGATGGTTTAGGTACTAGAGGGCCCAATCCGTACGGATGGTTTGGGCACCCTCAGTCCCTATAAATTTAACCCTTTGCTGATCATTTCAGGGGGGGGAGAAATCATTTGGTGAGTGTAAACTCTGTCGGATTGAGGGCAGGTTAAACACATAAACATATTCTTGAGTGAAAAAGAGAGAAAGAAGATAGGCTTAGAACCAAAATTGGTGAGGCCTCCTTCTCCCCATCTTCTCTTCATATCACATTCTATTTTCTTTTGTTTAATTTATGTTATGTTATGTCTTTATTATTTCTTGCAACTATTATGAAATGGAACCAAGCCTTGGAGTGATCAATGGTGCCCTTCATGCCTAGTGTGTGATTGTGTGTTACAAACCATAGTGATCAAGGCTTGTTATATTTAATGTATCTTTATTTCATTGTCATTTATATTAATGCACTTTACATTCAAGTCTTTACTTTTATTGTCTTTAAATTAATGCAATCTACCTCCAAGTCTTTACATTTATGTTGATTTATTTGAGTTTGATCAACTTTGGATGGTAAAGTCTCAATCTTTACCATTCAAAGTCTTGATCAACTCATAATAATGTCCCTTTTGATGGTAAAGATTCAATCTTTATCCATCTAAAGGTTGATTTCTTGTTTCCCCAAGGTTATCCTTGGATGAATCATTCATTTGGATGTTAAAGTTCCAATCTTTAACCATCCAAATGATGATCTTAGCTCAAAAGTTATGATTCATCAACTTTCTCTATATTTCCCCAATGTTTGCCTTGATCACACCCAAAAATCTTTGTTTTTGGTGTTTAACTAGTGATCAATGGAATAGGGATGATCTAATTCATGTTTTGTAACTAATGAATAAGCTGAACATATCCAAATCAGTCCATTTTTAGCAGAATCCCCTGTTTCTGCCTGAGACTGGACTGATTTCTGAGAATCTGTCAAAACCTCTTGGACAGACTCATAAAGGCGTACGGCTGGTTTGTCCAAGGGGACATTTTTCCAGTTTTACCACTCTCTGTTAAACTATTTGCAGAGTAAACCATTTCTGTTAAATATTTAACTGATTCTGTTAAAAGTCAGTCTCTCCCACTTTCAAAAACACACACACACACACACACACTTGCACAATTTTTAACAAACTTTAGGAAGACTCGGTTTCTTCTGAGGCACTTTGGGTGAACTACTGGTTGAGTTCTTCCCAAAGCGTAACCTGACCTCCGAATCCTTTGTCTCTAACCATTTTTCGTTAAGTTTGGGTTTAAAGTTAAACTAACATGGCGACTCCATTAAACATTGATAAGGTTCTGTGTTTGATTCTCCGGGAAACTTTTTCCATTTTCCCACGGGTATCTTACAGATAGGCATTTTGATGATCTTGATGCTCGAATGATTACGGTTTTTCATGACCTCACAAACAAAGGCTTTCTGAAACCGATGGAAGGATACAAGTGTAAGTACCCCAATCTGAATTAAAACCAACTTAGAGATGTTCTTAGTACTATTTGAGGATAAACCTGATAGGCTAGGACCTCGCTGGGATAAACCAAAAACCTTAGGACTGTTCTGGAATAAAAAGTAGAAAGTTCCAAATATCGCCAAGATAAACCGTACGGATGGTTTGGCCCCGAGGAGTCACCCACCGTACGGATGGTTTAGGACCTCCAGGTCCCTATAAATTAAAGCCCTTGCTGATCATTTTAGGAGGGGGAGAAAATAGTTGAGGATAGGAAAACTCTGTCCAAATTACAGCAGAAACATAGGCACTATAAAACTTGAGTGAAAAGAGAGAGGAAGATAGGCTAAAACCAAGATAGGTGAGGCCTCCTTCTCCCCATCTTCTCTCCAACTCATACCTCTTTTATTATCTTGTTTATATTGTTGCTTATTTACATTGTTGTCTCTTTTACATTCCAAAAGCCTTTACATTTATGTAACCTTATGAATTGGAACCAAGTCATGAGGTGATTCCATGATGCCCTCATGCTTTATGTGTGATTAAGGGTTCAAATCAAAGGATGATCATGACTTGTTATGTTTATGTCATTTAAATTATTGCCTTTACTTTCATGTCTTTACTTTTGGCTTGGTGATCCATTTCATATATGGAGAGAGCCTTGTACATTTATCTTGTATTTGTTTATCTTTGGCCATGATGATCATGTTTGGATGGTAAAGTTTCAATCTTTATCATCCAAACTTTGATTTAGCCTTAAAAATATCACGTTTGGATGGTAAAGACTCAATCTTTATCCATCAAAAGGTTAATTTTGTTGTCCCAAAGGTTTAATCTTGGATGAATCATCCATTTGGATGTTAAAGTTTCAATCTTTACCCATTCAAATGGTTGAGCCATGTTCATCAACCTTCTATAAATTTCTCCAATAATTTCCTTGATCATCTCCAAAACCCTTATTTTTGGCATCCAAATTAATGATCAAGAGCATAAGAATGTTGTTATCCATGTTTATGTATCATACAATAAACTGAAAAGATCACATTTCTGTCCAGTTTCAGCAGACTTCTCTGTTTCTGCCTGAAACTGGACTGTTTTTGATAAATCTGTAAAACCCCAGGACGACCCTAACCATCCGTACGGATGGTTTGTCTAGGGGATGTTTCTTCTGTTTAAACATGATTTTGTCAAGATCTTTACAAATAAACCCCTTTTTCTGTTAATTTTCCAATAGTTTCTGTTAAAAAGGCAGTTTCTCCCATTTTTAAAATACACACACACACACACACTTGCACATTTTGGTCAACAAACATAGGAAGACCCGGATTTCCAGGGCGGATTGGGTGAACTATATTCTTCCCAAGACGTAACCTGACCTCGAAACTCATTTTCTCTAACCATTTTCGTTAAATTGAGTTTAAAATTAATTTAACGTGACGAATCCATTAACTTGTAAAATAAAGTTCCGTGTTTGATCCCTCGCGCCTCCACACGGGTATATTACAACAAGCCACAAAACAACCTGCCCAAGCGATGGGTGTCTATTGCGTACTGCCAGTATTATCAATCAAATGGCCATGACACAAATAATTGTTTCTCTCTTCGGCATGCCATCCAAAACCCCATTGATGAAGAGGTCATAGAGAAGCCCACATCGGCAGCAAAACGGGTGTTTGACAACTTCGGTGCCCCAATGTCTAAAATCTTGCGTGTTTTGGTTGCTCACGGACTTTTGAAACCCATGGAGAAATATCGATCACCACAGCCATTGCCTAAAGGTTGGGACTTCCTGGAGTACTGCAAATACCACCGATATCCGGGACATGATACAGATTCGTACTGGTCTCTTAAGAATGCAATTCAGAACCTCATCGATAATGAGGTGGTCGGTAAACCTCAGACTTGATTGTGATAAGGGAATGTTTTTCCTTGGGGCTCGCAGACTCCCGAGGCCGCTGCTTTTCACTCCAACAGCGTAGGTAATAAACGGACGAACTTTTGGTTTGCTAGCTTGCTAGGCTGCGACACTTTTGCTTACTCTTGGAGATTTTTAGCCTCTAGTGCATGAATCTCTTTTAGCCGTTGACTAGGCTCACCGACCACTCCTAATCATGTCCCTTTTGCGTATTGCTTAGTAATATGCTCACACACCTCTTTTGTCTTCTAAGTCTAGAGTATGTCTTTGCCTTCGTGCTTTTATTTTCTTTCATGTCATATAATATAGTTGTTTTCAGTCAATGAACTTTCCTTATAACCAAGTGCCTTCTTAATCACGTATCTTGTAGATCTGGTCCCGCAAACAATTAATCTCACTTAATCAAAAGCAATCAATGAAATCTGATCAAATTTTAGACTGTGATTAATTGAGATGAGAACTAGGGCCGAAGGCAACCAACAAAGCTCACAAAGGCAATCATCGAAGTCACCCGACGAACGAAGATTTCACGGTGCAATCAAGGGAATATTCAGAGAGGCCAATCTGTAAGGATCCCCCCCTCGGGGCGAGACGGGCTCGTTCGAGGAAGAAATGCCAAACACGTGTAACTTAACAAACTTAACGGAGTCACCACATTTGTTAACTTTTAACCCAACAAATGAAAATGGTTAGAGATTTAAGAGTTCAGAGGTCAGGTTATGACTTGGGAAGAGTTTCACGTCACCCAAGTCGCCTCAGACAAAGCCGAGTCTCCCTTGTGTTTGTTTACGAAAAGTGCATGTGTGTGTGTGTATTTAACGAAAAACTGCAGTTTTAACTGATTATTAATTTTAACAGAACAGAAGATGTTCATTTGCACAGATCTTGACAAAATAAGACAGAAAAGACAAATCATCCCTCTGACCCAACTCAGCCGTACGGCTATGCAGGGTCTTCTTGGGGATTTTACAGTTTGTCCAGAAAATGTCCAGTTTAAGGCAGAAACAGAGCATTCTGCTGAAACTGGACTGAGCTGTTTACTTACAGTCTGAATTTCAACAAACAAACTTTGATCAACATAATTCCTATGCTCATTAATCACCAATTTGACCCCAAATACATGGATTTGGGTGTGATTAAGGCAATCATTGGAGAAAAATTAGAAAAGGTGATAAATGTGGCCTTTGAGCCAAGATGACCATTTTGATGAGTGAAGATATAAACTTTACCACCAAAATGGGATCTTCATCAAGATTAAACCTTTAGGGACAACAAAAATGACATAAAGATTGAATCTTTATGACCCAAATGTGGGATTTTAGGCTAAATCAAGGTTGGGATGATAAAGATTAGAACTTTATCACCCAACATGATCATCATGGCCAAATATGAACAATATTGACATAAAGATGCATGCTTTCACCATAAAAATGGATCATCAAGCTATTTAAAGACAAGAAATTAACAAATCATGATCTTCTTTAGGTTTTAACCCTTTATCACATACATGGATGTGAAGGAACCTTGAATCATCTCATGATTTGGTTCCAAGATACATATAACAAGAATATAAAGTGCTTGAAAGGACAAGACTTGCAATATAAAGGTGCTTGACAAGGGCAAGGCTTAAAATGCAAGTACATAAATAACATGAACAAGAACAAAAGAGTTTGAGATGGAGAGAATATGGAGAGAAGGAGGCTTCACCTATGGTGGTTATGGCCTATCTTCCTCTCTTTTCACTTAAATATTTGGTGGTGTTTCTCTCAGACTATATTTCTGCAGAGTTTCACCTACAAAACTATATTTCTCCCCCTTGAAATGATTAGCCAGGGGTCCAATTTATAGGGACTGAGGGTACCCATAGTAGCCGTACGGCTAGGGATCTCCCGCATCCAAACCATCCGTACGGCTCAGCATGGCGAGCTTCTGGAATTTTCCAATTTTAATTCCAGAGCAGTCCTGGAATTTTAGGTTTATCCTAGTGAGGTCCCAGTCTATCAGTTTATCCCTGAATGGTGCCAAGAGTTCCTCTAAGGTTGGTCAATTTCAGATTGGGGTACTTACAGAGCCCCTCGGCAACGTTGCTTTGGAAAAGCGGGGTTGTCAATAAAAATAAGCATCCTAATCTGACGGGAAGACGGCTTTGACCGATTTGGTTGCATGGATGGACCTAGGGGTATAGGATTCCTACGTATCCCGTTTACGGGGAATCAAGCCTAACGTAGTTCGGGAAGGGAGAGAAGTTTTAAGGCTACCCAAACCTAAGGGCTAGGTGGATATCAATCATCCTTTCCTAGGGGGACGAGCATGACTCTCTGCGAGTTCAGAGGCGGGACATGGTCAACTTGGATCTATGGAGAGGGTTGACTTACAAGGATATAGTCAACTTGGATCTATGGAGAGGGTTGACTTACGCAAGGAAGCGTGACTTTTGGTGAGTCAGAGGCGGGATATGGTCAACTTGGCTCTATGGAGAGGGTTGACTTTCAAGGAAGTGTGACTTTTGGCGAGTCAGAGGCGGGATATGGTCAACTTGGCTCTAAGAAGAGGGTTGACTTACATGGAACATGGTCAGCTTGGCTCTATGGAGAGGGTTGACTTACACGGAACATGGTCAACTTGGCTCTATTGAGAGGGTTGACTTACAAGGATATGGTCAACTTGTAATTGCCACTCTGGGGGACTAAATTTCACTGGGCTTATGTCAAGGATGGCCTAAGGTTTTACTGGGCTTATGTCGAGGACGGCCTAAGGTTTCACTGGGCTTATGTCAAGGACGGCCTAAGGTTTCATTGGGATTATGTCAAGGACGGCCTAAGGTTTCCGCTGGGCTTATGTCAAGGACAGCCTAAGGTTTCCGCAAACTGCCTGGTATTCTTAGGTAAAACGGGCTTACAAACTACCGGGTCAAAAAGTCAATGGGCTTAAGTCGCGTGGGGACCGCCTAGTGTATGTTCGCACTAAGCAAAAACGGGCTTACAAACTGCCGGGTCAAAAAGTCAATGGGCTTACGTCGCATGGGGACCGCCGGATAAAGGCAATGGAAACAAATGGGCTTACGTCATATTGGGACCGCCTAGTGTATGTTCTCACTAGGTAAAAACGGGGTCTTTTCTTTGCTTTAAAGGAGGGGCCTAAGTTCTATTTGAAGAAACTTAAAGGAAACTTTGTTCAAGGCGCGAAGGGCCAAAACTGTAATTTTTGGGCTGAGATTTTCCTCGCCCAAACCATCCGTACGGATTAGGGAGGCGTCCATTCTTTTTCAAAACACAACAGCCATACGGATGGTCTGCTCACTTCTCCAAAACACAGTCGAAAAACAGAGAGAACAGGGACAAAATTGAGAGGGAAAAACTCCATCAATTTTTGAATTTCTTCCCTAGGTTGCTTAAGGATTGTTTATGGTGGTACGGGCACGCATGGGCTACCATAGAGTGGCGGAGAAGAGGCTTGACATGGCTCGAAACTTCCGAGGCTACACCATTGATCTCGGGGATGCGGGAGCGGGTTTCTACAAGTCTCCTACCGTGCATTTGTGCCAAGGTGACGGGGTAAGCACTCCTAAGCCATTCCTTTCTTGATCAATGCATTTCTTAAACCTAGGGCTTATGTTCATGCAAATCGGGGATTTTGGGGTTTTGGCGCAATCTTACGAAATTGGCCTTCTTTTTATGAAATTGGGATCGCAAGGGTCGTGGGCATGTGTTTGCTTCCTCATTCGGGCATGCCTAGCCATGCTTTTGACAATTAAAGTGTGGTCCTACACTTTTGTGCATAAAATGCTTGTACTTTAGGTTGGACTAGCCATTTTGACATGTTTATGTGCATGCTAGCGTTGCCTAGGATTATTTGTTACATGTTATGAATGGGACGGACTTGTTTATGACAACCTTCTTTTAAATGACTATGCAGATTTAAAGAAAGGGGAAAATTTTCCTTCTTAAAACGGCCTTCAAATGTCTATGCAATTTGAAAGGGGACGGAAAACATTTTTCAAAGCAACCCTCAAATGTCTATGCAATTTGAAAGGGGACGGAAAACATTTATTTTTCAAAGATGACCCTCAAATATCTATGCAATTTGAAAGGGGACGGAAAACATTTATTTTTCAAAGATGACCCTCAAATGTCTATGCAATTTGAAAGGGGACGGAAAACATTTTTCAAAGATGACCCTCAAATGTCTATGCAATTTGAAAGGGGACGGAAAACATTTTTCAAAGATGACCCTCAAATGTCTATGCAATTTGAAAGGGGACAGAAAAAATTTATCAAAGTTGACCCTCAATTTTCTATGCAATTTGAAAGGGGACGGAAAACATTTATCAAAGATGACCCTCAAATGTCTATGCAATTTGAAAAGGGACGAAAAGCATTTTTCTCATGTTCACTTCATTTTATCATTAGTATTTTGGACTGAGTTGTTCATACCTTTACTGTGCTTACCTGCAGGGCGGCGATCCCAAATCTCGAGGATCTCCGGACGTTTGCTTTTCTTTGTGGGAGGCCATTCCCGAGTCCCTTGATAGCGCGCCTGGTCCTAGGCAGTGGGTGGAGCGCACCGGCTTGGTGCCTTTTATCGAAGCTGTGGGCAAGTTGGCCAATACCAACAAAAGCATGGGGCTTCTCAATGCCCTTGGTGAGTATTGGTGGGATTCGACCCACACTTTCCATTTGAGTTGGGGGGAGGTGACTGTGACCCCTTCCGACTTCTCAGCGATTACCGGGCTTTCTTTCGACGGGCATCTGGTTGTATGGAGGGATAGGATCCCAGTTGGAGAGGTTGAAGTGCTCATCTGCTTCGTGGGTCCTACCAAGGGTTTGGGCATTCTAGTCCAGAGCGTTGAGAGGGCCATCCGGGAAAACTTTCCAGAATATGCGGCGGGCAGGATTACAGCCGAGCAACTCGGGCGCTCCTACGTATGGCTCCTTCTTGGCAATACCATTTTTGCCAATGCCGACACCACATGTATGTTCCCTTTCCTAGGCTCTTTAACCACACCGGAGACCATTAATGGCATTGCTTGGGGAGAGGCTGGCCTTGCCGAGCTATACATGGAGCTCGACAAGTATAGTCGGAAGGCGATCAAGTCCTTGGCTTGCTTTCAGTTTGTCCTAGAGGTAATTTCCTCTCCTCTTTCATTCTTTTCTACCTTTAATTTACTCTTTCCATTTGGCCTTTACCTCATTTTCTGTGCTGATGGTTTTTCTTGCCTTTTCTTTTGTAGGCTTGGTACTACGAGGTCTTTGGAAACTACCCATGGAGGCTGAGCTTTGACCGAGACCTTACTTTTCCGGCCATGACTTGTTGGGCTAGGGAAGCTCGGGAGAAAAGGGGGTCCAAGGGACGAGTGGCTGTCCGTTACGCCGACGTGAAGGCGGTTTTGAGGGGGGCTATACCGATAAAGCTCAACCTTTTTCCTTGGTCGAGGTATACGGAGATAGGTTTTGACCTGGGCGAGGCTCTGAGAGAGACCAGACAGAGGAGGCTGCTGGTGGGATTTCGGGGCGAGACCTTTTATTTAGGCGAGAGGCTTCTATGGCAGCACGGACTGGGGCTTATGCAGAGAGTGCCCGTGGATCTACCCGAGACTATGTTCATTGATGACCGTGGGGATGACCCCTTCCTTATGGGAGAAGATGTCGCTGATTTGATCACTGATGAGCCGTATGGGCGATTTGTGGCCACGAGGTTGCGGTCGCCGCAGGTGGTGGCTTCTGGGGTAGATCCTCCAGTGTGGGTGGACTATTCCTTAATTTATACGGATGGCAGGGTTCATATGGTGGACTTGTCTGTTGCAGGAGGGAAAGCCCCAGTCGGAGAGATTCCTAGTGATGCAGTATGCTTTTCTATTCATTTGCGCACACACATTCCACATTTTATGTCTCTTCCTTTGCTGAGTTGTTTCACTTCTTTGTGCAGATTGCAGGGCGAGCATTGCTGCGACGGCCTACCTTCATAGGGCGGGCCAAAAGGTGGTTCAAGAAGTTCACGGGTCGTTCTCCCAAAGGGGGTTGGAAGGAGCATGGCTTCGTACCGGGCTGGAGTTCAGTGAGTGGCGAGGAAAGACCTCGCAAGAGGGCATCGAGCGTGGAGCTGCCTCCCTCTTATGTTCGTAGTCAGTCCATGAGCGCTACTGACATAACATCTTTCCGAGGTTCACTGGGGGCACGGATACTCACGAGGCAGCCACGGATCCTTTTGCCCACTTAACCTTAGAGCGACCCGAGCCATCTTCTATTGACCGTATAGGCACTTCTTCCCAATTTGCTTGGCGTTCTTTCTAGCCACCTACTGGTGAGGATATGATCTTGGCAGAGTCTCTTTTCCATTTCGACCCCAGCGCTTATTTCTTTCGGGGACCGGGCATTTCTGATTTGCCACCACCTGACTCGGACCCCGACTCCGAGTAGTTGTACCTATTTAGACAATTTTTTATTTTTTTTTTGCAAAACAATGTGTATGAAAACCTGTAATTCTGCTAATGTTTAAATCTTTTGTATTTGCAAATTCATTTTATGCATAGCTCGGGCCTCATGAGGTTTTTTTGATGTTGTGACTTATTGAGGGAATCTCCAAAACGTGTTTAGACTTAATTAAGTGATTGTATGCTTATTGCCTTAGTTCCATTTTGCGCCAATCTCTAAGCTAAACTTAGTGCGTGCGTATTTACACTTCTGTGCATTCTCCCTGCGCATAAGTGATTGCTTTAAGTTTCCGCTGTGCATTTCACACTCTTGTTGCGGGCTATACTTAGCCAAAATAAGACCTGTGCGCATTAGCCATTATTTTACAAAAGGGTTTGAAAAGAATTTTTAAAACGCTATTCAACCCCCCTCTAGCATTTTTCATACCCTTGTTGCCCTTCTGGGACCAACAAGTGGTATCAGAGCAAACACCTTTATAAAACACTTTTGTTTTTCAAGCTTAACAGCTTGGGTGCCGATTCTAAATGGCAAACTCAAAACCTATGGCAACTGCAAACTACACTCACGTTCCGGTCTTTGATGAAGATCATTTTGACGTGTGGAAATTCAGCATATTGACCCATCTCAACTCAATCGACGAAAGGCTCCATGACACCGTAGTTTATGGACCTTACATTCCGGTTAAAGAGAATCCAAATCCACGCAACAACGCTGCTCAACCTACAGTTCTTAAACCGAAGAAAGAATGGACTGAGGAAGAAACAAGAAGAGTTGCAAATGACGGAAAAGCAAGAAACATTCTCCTAAGCACTTTAAGCACGGCTATGAAACAACAAGTCATGCATTGTGCTACTGCTAATGAGCTATGTGATGCCATTGAAGACCATATAGAAGGAGATACCGTTTACAAGGAGAATAAGAGATACGAAGTACAAAAGAGATTCAACAATTTCTCTCAACTCCCCGGAGAAACCTTAAGACAAACTTATGAACGCTTTTGTGAAATTATCAATCTATGTATTTCACTTGGCATGAAGTTTTCAAACAAGGATTTGAATGTCAATTTTCTCCAAGATTTTGGATTAAGATACCTACATAAATCTAGCGCTCTTGAAGACGCTGGAACTTTGGATGATTGGACTCTAAGAAACCTTTATGCTAATCTTAAAGTTTATGAGCTGAAACTTCAGCGAATTAGTGAAACTGAAGGGAAATCAAAATCTGTTGCAATGGTGGCGCATAGAGAGGAAGCCCAACCTCCTACGCCTGCACCTATTCCGAAAGAGAAAAGTTCTGATCCCCAAATTTTTACTTCTGAGCTATTGGACATGGACGATGAAGACTTCGCTTTATTTATGAAGAGATTCCAGAAGTTTAGAAAATTCACCAAGCCCGGCTCAACTAGCAAATATCAAGGATCTACCAGCAAAGCTCCTACAAAGTTCCTAAGGAGCAATGATTCTAAAAGAAAAGAAGACCTTGTTTGTTTTAATTGCAGGAAACCCGGACACTTTGCATCGAGCTGCCCAATTCCCAAGTTCGAGTATATGCAAAAGAAGAGCAGCCATACTCCTAAATTCACTCCCAAGTTAACTCGTCATAAGGGAATGGTTGCTGAAGAAGAAGCACCAGCAAATGAGCACAACACGTGGATTGAAACAGACTCCGATGAGAGCGATGAAGACTCCGATGATGGACTCGTTTGTTTTGTTGCAAAGATGAAGATGATGTTGAAATTAATGACTATGACTCCGATGACTTTTCAAAGGATGTTCCCGATATGAAAAACTTGAACAAACCAATCAAGAAATCTGCTAGTCACTCTGTGGCGAAAAAGAAGAAAGGACCAACCATCAGTGAGCTAATTGAACAAGGATGTCTTACTCCGGCTCAAAGCGATGGTGGATTATTGTTTGCCCGATATGATCTAAGTGCAAGGAATAAGCTAAGAAAGGGAACTTACATCAGACCACAAGTTGAACCAGTTGCGCCAATTCCTAAAATCAACGATGATGAAATTGTTGCTGAACAGGAAAAGTTATTCAAAAAGGCTGAAAAGGTAATCAGTAGATATGATAATATGAAGGAAGCTTTAGCACTGTCATGTGATGAAATTTCCCAGCTTAAGACGAGAAAACTGTTCTAAAATCTGAACTCACCCTTCTTAAGGAGCAGATAAAGAGCATGACTCCTCTTACTGTTAAAAACACTTTTCTAACAGAACAGAACTCACTTCTTAAAGTTCAAAACGATGAATTGATCGCTCAAATTACTGATCTAAAAAAGATTACAAATGAGTGGTCCAATATTGTGTCACTATGGACAATATTTTAGAGTCCCAAAAAGCCAGTGGTGATAAAAATGGCTTGAGATTCTCATCAACTAGTGACAACTTTAAGTGTGATGTCTGTGCTGAAAGAGATAGTGAATTTACAAAACAGCAAACTTTTGAAATTCCCAAGGAAAAACATTCTAATTCAATGGGAAAAGGACAGGAAAAAGTCAAGAGACAAACATTCCACTATATCTACCCAACGAAGCAATTTGGGAAAGCTAATGGGAAAGATATAGCTACAGATGAATCAGCTCCTAGCAAAATCATTATTGAAACTAAGAGTGCTCCTTCTACTAGTGCGCATTATGCGCCTAGGAGCCATGCGCCTCACCGCCATGCGCATCCTAGCCCTATGTGAACTCCTAGAAAAGGCGCTCTAAAATTTTAAAAGAAAGATTTTGTTAAGGCTGGCTCATCTGACCCAAAGAAGAGTGCTATCCCTAAGAAAAGTAAAGAGTTTGTAAAAACTCATGTGATTAGTGGCTTTCAACATTGTTCCATTTGTGATTGTTTTGGACACAAGGTCGTGGAATGCCTTTTGAGATTCACTCCCAATGCTAAAGGACGTAAAAATCCCAAGGTCAAGCAAGAGTGGGTCATCAAAAGTTGCTAACTCTAGGACCCAAAAAGGAATAAAGGGAATCTGCTTTAAATGTCTATATTTCAGGTTCTTTGCTTCATGGCTGGATCTTCTAAAGCTAGAACGAATGAATAGATTCTTGATAGTGGGTGTTCAAGACACATGACTGGAGATGAATCCTTATTAGAAGATGTCCATGAAGAAAGAGGTCCCTCAGTAACATTTGGTGATAATAACAAAGGTCAAGTTATTGCATATGGAAAGCTCAAGAAAGACAAAGTGTGCATAGAAAGAGTCTCTCTCGTCAAAGGACTCAAGTATAACTTATTATCCATATCTCAATTTTGTGACAAAGGATTAGAATGCCATTTGACTTCAACGCAATGTCTTATCAAAAATGGCAAAACTGGAGCTATCTTACTCACGGGATATCGTAAGACAAATATTTATATTATTGATTTCCATAGTATGAACTCTAGTACTAATCTTTGTTTTGTAGCCAAAAATGTGAGCGAAAATAGTTGGCTATGGCACAAGCGCATGAGTCAATTGAACTTCAAATGTCTATCAAAACTCAGTAGGGACAATCTTCTCAAAGGACTTCCCAAGGTTGCTGATCATCATGACAACAAATGCGCTGCATGTCAACTTGGCAAACAATCAAAGCAATATTTCTCAAGCAAGACAAATCCCTCAACTTCTAGATGTTTACAACTGCTGCACATTGATCTCTTTGGACCAGTTACCACTGGAAGCATAAGAAGAAACAAGTATACCTTAGTTGGGGTGGATGATTTCTCAAGATACACATGGGTGAAGATGATGATTACTAAAGACGAATGTTATTATATTCTCACCTCATTATTTAGACTGCTCCAAACCCAAAAAGAAGATGACATCATTAGTGTTCGATCCGACAATGGAATAGAATTCAAGAACAACGGTGTTTCTCGATATTGCGATGATCATGGGATAGATCACAACTTCTCAACCGCTGGAGTTCCTCAACAAAATGGAGTTGTGGAAAGTAAGAATAGAACGTTGATAGAAGTAGGGAAGACGATGATAGCAGAAGCTAAATTGCCTAAGTATTTCTGGGAGGAAGCTATCAACACAGCATGCTTTACTCAAAATCGTTCCCTCATCAACAAGCGCCATAACAAGACCCCTTATGAACTCTGGTGTGGTAGAACTCCCAACATTGCTTTCTTCAAGATCTTTGGCTGCAAATGCTATATCCTCTACAACGGAAATGAACATAGAGGTAAATTCGATGCCAAAGCCGACGAAGGTATTTTTGTTGGGTATGCTAAACATTCTAAAGTTTTTCGCATTTTTAATAGATCTACATTAGTTATAGTTGAATCTGTAGATGTTACATTTGATGAACATTCTCTCCCACATTTGGCTCCAAATGTTGCTGATGATTCTATTGAGATTAATGAAACAGGTGCTCCTTTTATGTTGCGCCTACTCAAAATCAGAATCTATCAACTCAAGGAAATCCATCAACATCAGTTGCGCAAAGCTATGTCAATAGCGCACCAATAGAACCTTCAGTTGCACCTTACCATGCGCCTAATATGTCCTCTCATGCACCCCAATCTACTGCTGCATCTGGTGTCAATCCCACTTTCAATTCTTAACCAGTTCAACCCCCAAATTTTGATGATTTTGACGCTGGTGAAGATGTACCAATTGAATACCTTCAAGTTACTACAACTCAACCTAAATTTCCTCCTGAAATTCATGAAGTTAGAGATCACCCAATCACTAACATCATTGGTGATCTTCATGTTGGAGTTCGTACAAGGAGAGCTATAAACTTTGATGCTTACACTGCATTCATCTCTCAAGTTGAACCTAAGAAGCTGATAAAGCGCTCTAAGATCCAAGTTGGGTTGTTGTAATTCAAGAAGAACTCAACCAATTTGAACGATGTAAAGTCTGGACTCTTGTTCCAAGACCAAATGATCAAGGAGTGATTGGTACGAAATGGGTGTTCAGAAATAAGATGGATGAGAATGGAACCATCACGAGAAACAAAGCAAGGCTGGTTGCGCAAGACTATAGGCAAGAAGAAGGAATTGATTACGATGAAACATTCACGCCCGTAGCAAGACTTGAAGCTATCAGAATTTTCCTAGCTTACGCTGCTCACAAGGACTTCAAGCTATATCAAATGGATGTTAAGAGCGCGTTTCTAAATGGTGAACTCCAAGAACAAGTCTATGTAGCTCAACCACTTGGGTTTGAAGATTCTCAATTCCCAAATCATGTCTACAAACTCCAGAAAGCTTTGTAAGGGCTAAAGCAAGCACCAAGAGCATGGTATGATACTCTATCCAAGTTTCTCATTGAGAAAGGCTTCACACGTGGTAAAATCGATACTACTCTTTTCATTGCCAAACATAATGATCATAAATTACTTGTTCAAATTTATGTCGATGATATTATTTTTTGTTCTACTAATGAATTGTTGTGCAAGCGCTTTGAGAAACTAATGAAGAGCAAGTTTGAGATGAGCATGATGTGAGAACTCACTTTCTTCTTCGGGCTTCAAATCAAACAAATGGATGAAGGCATATTTATCAACCAAGCAAAGTATACAAGGGATCTAATCAAGAAATTTGGACTAGACAATGCTAAACCATATGATACTCCAATGGCTACCGGCAACAAACTCGACAAAGACTTGAAAGGTAAGAAAGTTGATCAAACTTTATATCGAGGTATGATTGGCTCTCTCCTTTATCTTACTGCAAGTAGGCCATATATTATGTTTAGTGTTTGTGTCTGTGCGCGTTATCAATCCGATCCTAGAGAAGCGCACTTAATTGCTGTGAAACGTATTATACGATATCTCTCCGGCACTGTTAACCTTGGACTTTGGTACACCAAATATTCGAATTTTAAACTTGTAGGTTATTCAGATGCGGATTATGCAGCGTGCACAATTGACAGGAAAAGCACAAGCGGCACTTGTCATTTCCTTGGATATCGACTTGTGTCATGGGTTAGTAAGAAACAAGCTGCAGTCTCTATCTCAACTATAGAAGCAGAATATATTGCTGGCAGAAGTTGTTGCTGCCAGATTCTATGGATGAAGCAGCAATTGGTGGACTATGACATCAAAGAGGAAAATTATCCCATCTACTGCGACAATACATCAACCATTGCGGTTTCAGAAAATCCTGTCATGCATTCAAAGACCAAACATATTGACATCAAGTATCACTTCCTCAAAGACCACGTAGAGAAAGGAAACATTCATTTAGAACACGTGGGAACCGACTATCAAATCGCGGATATTCTTACAAAAGCACTTGATGCTAAAAGGTTCATATTCTTGAGAGGTGAAATGGGTATGCTTGAACTCAGCTAAATCTTGTCCATATGGTTTGTCAATACTAATAATTCTATGCTTTCTTGAAATATTCGAAGTTAGATGCCTAATGCGCACGCCTATCTCATGCGCACATGATGATGCGCACAAGGCAAATAATTTATGAGATTTCTAAGAATCTCTGCGTATTATAAGTACTACGCATATACTTCATGCGTATGCCACGTGAACCTCAGGTAAGTTTTCTCTTCAATAGTTACACCTAGGTCCTTGACTTGCTGAGTCAGCACATAATTTGCAAGGGTACTTGCGTAATTATGTATTTTCCCTCATCATTTCTTTTTAAATTTTCTTGGGAAATTACTTTTCTACCCCTGCGCATGTCCCACCTCATTTAATGCAAAAGCATTGAGTGACGCGCCATTAATGCTTAGTGTGTGCTACTTATGACGAAAGTGGAAGAGTCTCTTCGTGACCATTAATGCCTGACACACGCGCGCGGATAGGACTTCTCACGCGCGCTCCTCATTGGTCCATGTCACCTGCGCGTGCGTCTCTCCTGCGCGTGCGCTTTACTCGCCTTACACACCAACCTCTTGTCAGCACGCCATGACGTAACCTCCCCTTTTCAGCTATAACCATCTGAACCGCCGCCTTCTTCCTCACTTCACTCTTTCAAAATTTCTTCCTCACTCAACCGCCTCACCCTTTTCTCTCTACTCTCTGACATTTTTCTCTCTCTGCACTCATCAATTTCCTTCTCTATTTTCGCACAATATTTCTATATATACTCATGGCTCCCAAATCATCTTCATCTTCAAAGAAACAAGAGGATCCCAAATGGTATGAATCTAAACTCAAGCTTTTTAGTTTTCCGCTATTATCATGCTCGGAGGTCTGAATTTCCCCTTTATGATTTCTCTATGATCCGTTGCTCGTTTTTCAAATTATTTGATGCTATGTGCTCGTTTTACTTGTATCTATTCATTTATGTAATTTGTTTTACAATCAATGATCATTTGATATGATTTCTGTGTTTTTTCGAGTTTTTGGGCTTTTCAAATTCTATTTTGTTTTTCTCAGATATTGGATGCATGTTCTTGTTATTGTTGTTGTGGTTTACTTGTTTGTGTGTGATTTTTTCATTACGAACGTTTTGATATGCTTTTTATGCATTTTGGAGCACTTTGACATTTTTATGTTCTTCGTGTATTCAATACATGTTCTTAATGTTCTTGATGAATAGTCCTATGATGTGCCTTGTGTTTTTTTTTTGGTTTTGTTTCTGTTTTTCGGGCCGATATTAGGCGTGTAGTTTAAATTTTGTGTTTTTGGACATTTTTACCCTTTATTTAATTCATATTTTGTTTAAGTATGGAGTCTAGTTCATGCGCTTCTCTTCATGCGCATGTCCAAACCTAATTCTTAAATTTTGCTTTGCGCAGAACTTAAACTATTTCATTCCCAGTTGGGAAATTGATGCTGAAGATCTTAAGCATGATGCGCTTGGACGCTACATGATGGAGATCATGGACAAGTCTGGCATCCAGCCCCTATTCACTAAGGGCTAGGCTTTCATCCTTCCATCCTACATAGACGAATTCTTCAGCAACGCAGAAGAAGTTGATCGTGTATACGACGACATCACAGTCCTCTGCCTCAAAAGCTCTATCCGTGGGATTTATGTGACCATCAACTATGCGCATATCAAGCAGACAATGGGTCTTCCTGCGTGCAACAAGAAGAAGCTACCTCAGGATGCGCAGGATAAAGTAGCTGAGAAGCTGATTAAGATTCCTACTCTGGTTGGCCAATACAACAACCATGATAGGAAAGAGTTTGGAGAATTAATGTTCCACCTCTGCACTTTGATTGGGGACACAATCAACTACAAGAATGGAAATAAGTCTACTTTTATCAGCAAGCAGTGGATGTGCTGCGCTACCATCTACAAGAAGAAGCGTTTAAGTTGGGCTGAAATCATTTTTGAGGAATTAGTACGTTGGGTGCGCGTATATAAGAAGAAGGCTGCTGATCCCAAGAGACCTCCAAAGTACGAAACGCATTGCAGAATTCTAACTGCAATCTTCATGCGTTTCCCTTCTGTGCGCAAATTGGTGGATGAAGACCCATCTATGAAAGTTGATGTGACTTCCACGCGCACTTATTCTCGCGTCTTCCTTATGAATTTTTGCCGTGAAGTCAACAATTATGATTACTGCATGTACTGGGCTGCAGACCCCATTGAGGTGTTTGAAGATATTCACACTGACGATCAAGAGTCCCCTCCTGTCTCTGGTAGTGATGTATATGAGGCTTCTGCGACTGAATCAGAATCTGAGGAAGAATCATTCTTTGAGCCAGTCCCAAGCAAAGTGGGTGACAAAGAAAAACGCAAGGGTTTGGCTGCTGATGAGCCTAAGCGCAAGAGGAAGAAGGCCAGCAAATCAACTGTTGCGTCTGGTACATCGATCAAAGAGCCTTCTGCGCCTGCTACAAAGCGCAAGGCTACTTCTGATCCAGAGCCTCCCAAGAAATCCAAGAAAGCTAAAGCTCATGCGCTTGAAAAGAAGAAGGATGAGAAAAGGAAAGCAAATGCTGTTGCGCCTGAGGAGAAGAAGAAGGAAAATAAAAGGAAGGAAAAGGTCTCTAGAACCCTACTGGATGAGTCTGATGAAGACGTCCACGTAGAAGATGATGCTGCGCCCCCTCCACCTGCGCATAAGTCAACGCGTGCACCTCCTCCTCATGCGCCCCAAGAAGATGAAGTTGAAGGTGCTTTCAATGACCCTCTCTTAAGCCCTTCCAAATCCACTGGAACTTCAAAGGCTGCACCATCTCAGGGGGAGAAAGCCAAGGAGATACACACGGATACTTCTTCTGAGGATAACATTCCTCTATCTGCTAAGAAGAACACTCCCAAGGAACATTCTATGCCAAAGCGCCGTGTAAAGAAGATTGCTTCCAAGTGTCCCGTGATGGACTTATCTGATGATGGATCTGATTCTCCGCGCATCGACTTAAATGTACGTAAAATTGCCAGAAAAGCAAGGCTGGAATCCATTGCGCAACGGAATGCTACGCAGCAAGCCACAACCATTTTCATTAATGGTGAAGGCTTTGCTTATGATGCGCCCGATCCCACTGTGGACCCTGATGCGCCTATTGTTGAAGATGGTGAAGACTCAAGTACTGAAGATTATGACGTCCATCATTCTCCCATTCCTGCGCATCACTCTCCAGTTCATGCTCAAGAGACTCCTGCTGCTGCTGTAATTCCAGTTCAACCTACTGGGGCTTCTCACACTTCTCCAATCTTTCATGAAGTGCCTCCAGTTACTTCTCCCTCAGATCCTTCCAGTTCAGCAACTGACATGCGCCAAATCTTGTCCATGCTTCAAACTATCCAGGCAAATCAATTTGCTGCGCAAACCCAACATTTCCAGGTGGTTACTGCGCAAGCTAAAATTCAAGAACAGCTGGATGCGCAGTCTGCAAGGCTAGATGTGCAAGCCAGTTTACTTCAAGCTATTGATTATGCCATTAATGGGGAGAGTTCAACAAAGGCAACTGGTTCTGCTGCTGCTGATGCGTCGGTAACCAGTTCTGGAGCTGCGCATATGCCTCAACTTTATGAAGCGTTCCGCCATGACTTAGAGCATGACTTTGGTATTATTACCACTGCGCTCTCAAAGATTCCCTCTATGCATGGTTTGTCTGAAGCTCTGAAAACTTTGGAAAATACTCTCTCAGAGGCAATCCAGATTGAAACAGCCAAAGTTATAAACACTATTGATAACTTTGTGCTCGGTGAATCCAGCTCCTCAACCGCCTCTTTTGATGCGCTTAAATCTCATGTCACTCACTGCTTAGTTCAATTTAGTGATACATTCAATGGCGCAATGAACCAAGCTATGCTGGATATGCAAGCAAGCCAAAATATGGTTCAAGTTGAGTTGACCAAAACTCTTGCGGATGCGCAGAAGGAGATTCTGGATTCTGTTACTTCTGCTCAGCAATCTCTGGCTAACCAATTTGGTTCCCTTGAGAATACTTTCAACAGAGTCTCTGAAGATCTTCAAAAAGATAATGATTTGATGCGCTCCGGCATGAAGACCTATGTTAATCAGGCTGTGGAATACAACGCAAAGTTCCAAGCTCTCAAGATTGAGATAATGGACAAGATTACCAGTCTGCAGAACGAGCTTAGAGAAGCAGTTTCTAGGATCAACATAGACTAGAAGTGTAATTTTTTTTGTTGCGCAAATATTAGTTTTTGATGCGCACATTCTTTTTGCTTTTGATTTTTCTTCCATGTAAAACTTGTACCTGTAACTCTTATATTTCAAGTTTTAATGAGAAGAATGCATCATTGCGCCTTCACAAAACCCTATTCAATTAAAACTTTTCGTTTGTGGAACATTGCATACTTTATAAACTTCATGCGCATATTCATAACTGCTCATATTTCATTGCATGATGTTTAAACATTCAGTTTAAACGCATACTCAAACTTAAACTCATTATATTTTTTGTATGCTCTGAATGATATTTCTGTCTTTCCCATATTATAAGTTATTCGTTTGGATAGACTAGAAATCTATGACATTGGCTAGTGTGTACATTGAATTGAGACATGATTTACCATTTTTCATTTCTATGGACATGTTATTATCAAGTACAATGAATTGCCTTTGTTATAGTAGGTAATGGCATCAATCATTTAGGGGGAGATTGTTGGGTATGCTTATTATTTAACCCTCCTATATATGTTAGAATTGATTGATACCATCACCTAAGTTTATTTTAAGGACTTTAGGACCCTATGTAAGAAGTTTTGTAGCTTCAATTTTAGTTAAGTCCTCTTTATAGACTAGGCTTAGTGTTTAGGGCTGAAGCTTTGGATTTGAGGTCTCATGAGCAAATGTCTAAGTGTGATGCGCATGACCTTCATGCGCAGCACCATCTGCGCATACCTATGCGCATGATTTTCATGCGCAGCGCAGATATACCTTAGTCAAATCTCTTATTTCTTGACCTCACCTTTGTATAGCTTGGAAAGCGTCATGTAAAGCAACGCTTTTTGGTATGAGTCAAAGTGCTGATGTGGACAATCGACAACGTGCACACTCAGCATACACGTTGATGGAGAGACGCGCCTCAGTTTGAAAATTCAAATTGAAGACAGCTGTCACCCTTCTAGAAGATATCTGAAAGCTGTCAACTTGCTGTCTCCAATGGCTATAAAGGACAGCTGCGCACCAATCACATTGTGACAGCACATCGTCCTTGATGAAGCTCCCCAACGGCTAGTTCTTGGAGCTCCACTATAAATAGCCAGCTCTTCCTCATTTTCCAAGCTGCTTGTGCTTTTGCTTTTAAAGAGAAAGATTTGAAGATTTGAAGATTGCTTGCTTATTTCCAGAATTCCCAAGAACAACCTTCATACCTTCATACTCAATCCAAGCCCAGATCCTATAAGCCTCTGTAACACCAGAATCTTGTGCTTTCCATCTCATAGATTCAAAGAGCCCAGATTTCTGATACACACACACACCTCTTGAAGTTTCGATCTCATCGATCTTACTTCTAGAGATACACCGGTTATTGTCTAGGATTTTGTTCTTTCATAGATTATAGATCTTTAAAAAAGTTTTGTTCTACATCTTTGTATCTTGTAAACTCTCTCATATAATAAGATCTTCATTAGAAATCCAAGACTAACCATCTTGGTAGAGGACGTAGATCTTTTCCCGATCGAACCTCTCCAAATAGCGTGTTTATTTATTGTGCTTTTCATTCTACATTTAAGCTTTACTTATATATTATTTTGTTTTATCTTTGTAGATTGTCTTGCTTCGATAGAATTGTGCTTGTATGCTTATTGCCTTAGTTCCATTTCTTATGTAAAAAGCAGTTTTTGGTCTTAGTCCTTAAAATAGTTTTTGTTCTACACAGATAAAGGAAAATTAGCATGTAAATATCATATTTTTACCATGAGTAGAAGTAGATCTTTACATTTTTTTGTTTCAACTCTTCACTCTCATATTGATATACTTGCTGTTATGACATTAAAATGTCAGAGGTGTTTTGTTATTCTTAAACATGCTTTATGGACTTTCAACTTGTCATGATTTATAATAAAGATGTTATGAACAGGTTTCATGTTTAGTGTTTTCCCTAATTACCAATATTTCATGGTGCAAATGATAGATCTTTTGTGGGTGTACACCATGTTTCCTGTTCTGACTGCTTTTTAATTTATCTTGAATAACTTGTTTGGACAACATAAAATGCTCCTAAAATCAAGAAACAAATCATAGTTTATGTTTAACATGTTAGGAAGGATTACTCACCCTTTCTTTCCAGATTTCATGAGTTTTGAGACAGGTACATCAAAGGAGAATGGACAACAGTCCATAAACTGGACATGGACATGAACTTGGACATTTATTTTGATATGATATTTGTCTCCCCTTTATTCATCCTTTGTACATAATAATCTCCCACCCTTTTTTACTTTACTTTACTTGATATGAATGCTAAAAACCATTTTCAAAACCAAGTGAGAGTCCACCCAAACCGACTCTCATTTGTAAGTATAAGCAAACATACCTAGAATATGAAGACTCCTTTGTATATAAAATCACCATTTTTGTTAAGGCATAAAATGAACTTAAGAGGTACGCATTCTAGAGACCATCACGGGCGAGGAGAGTGACTAACCCCTTCTCTTCTCGTAACTTAGCCCCCGAACCCACTTTCTCAAAATAAAAGGTTTTGTCTTCATTTTTCCTAAAATAAAGTGAGGTGGCGACTCTTGAAATTCTTTAAAATTTCGAGAGGAAACCATTGTGTGAAAACGAGCGCGGATCGAGAGGTTCGAGCGCGGGATCTCACAATTACACAAGATTTACCAGAGACATACACTAAAACATCAGAATCATGAATCAGTTGAGAAACAGGCTATAAATTGCAATTGAACGTCGGAGCATATAGCACATTTTTAAAGTCAACCCTGTCCTTATTGTCAACATCACCTTCCTTTGTGGCCACCATATAATTTCCTTTGGGAAATCTTATAAGGTTTGCCTTGATTCCATGAACATTTTTTAGTAAATAGATTTATTGTCTGTCATGTGTGGACTTGATCCCCTATCAACGAGCTAAGGCTCATTATCTGTCTTACCAATTATGTAGTCAGTTGTGCATCAACTGAATGCGCTTGTGTCTGCACATACTTTGGAATATGACTCCATTATTCAGGTGTGAAGCCCATCATACGAAGCACATTGAGCTGAGGTTTCACTACATCAGGCATCTCTTGGAAAGGAAGACCTTAAGGCTAGACAAGATATTGGGATCGGAGAACCCGGCTGACATGTTAACCAAGGTGGTAAACCTTGATAAATTGAAGCTATGTACAGCTTCAATGGGGCTTGGAGAATAGGAGAGGAGGAAGGCACTACCATGATTGAGGTGAGCACTAGGACGACACCAATGATGAGTTGAAGACGGATACGGGGTTTGTATACGCGGTTGATCTCTAGGTGGGAGATTGTTGGAGTAGAGATCCTAAAGGAAACGAAGAGAAGAAAAAAACACTGTAGACAAGCGAGCGGGCGCCCGGGACGGACCACGCGGGCGTTCAAGCGGGCAGGGAGTTCGTGATTTCTGAAGACTTAATTCAGGCGGGCGCTTTGTGCCCCGATGTGAATTCGGGGAATTGCAGTTTTGACGGGTTTTCTCTTATATTTAGGTTTAGGTCTCATTCTAGGTTTGCTATATAAATAAAGTTCCGCCCCATAACTCATTGTAACTTCATACAAACATATTATAGTGCAAGATCCTGGCTTGGTAGTGCCCCCAGACGTAGTCAAACATATTGACGAACTGGGTTAACAATTTCTGTGTCTTTTCTTCTGCTTTATTTCTTGTGCTTGTTTGTGGTGCCATTATTTTCTTGGGATATTGCTTGGGTGTTGGAGGGTCAATTCCACAACAATAATTACTTGTGTGAGCATTACATTGTAAACATAAATAAAGGTTAGAAACCATACTCAATTGACACTATATATGTATCAATATATCTACATAGATATGGAGAGGTTATATATATATATGTATATATATATATATATATATGTATATATATATATATACAAGTGTATACGTCAGTGGACTGCTTGCTCTACGCGACACTTGAATTATTTGAAGTCTTGATATAGTCCAAGCATGATTCGTTAACAATTCATTTGATTGTGAATTTGGTTGTGTTTATAAGATTGCTCAGTTATACAACAATTTTTATACATGAGACGAGTCTCTTCCTTGTTTAGAATACCATCACGCAAAATGTTGCATTGGAATTAATCAATAAATTGTTTATTTCAAAAATAAATAATTAAACTGGTTTCTGCATTAAAAAGTAAATCCGTCCTATAATTCATTTTTGATTTTATAATAACCAAAAATTGGTTTTCTTAATCCTCCTCCATCAAGAAAATATAGTACTACCGTTTAATTTTTAATGGTCACTACAAATGGATTCTGATAAAATATCGATGTTAATATAATCATGCTAATGAATGTATTAAAAAAATAAAAAGTTGATAATCACTTAATAATTTATCATTAATATTTTAAAAATATTTATTAAGATAATAAATTTAAATTAATATTAGTATTTAATTAAAATTCATTTGTATTAATTATAAATCAATTGAGTCTATATTTTTTAGATATACTGTAGTAAGATTTTGTGAAATATATAGAGCTATACAGTAATTTTTTAAATACAATTTTAGTAACTTGAGGGTTTTTGGTTTCAGTGGAATTTCAACACTCTGAACCTCGTTCCATGGATGGCACAAGTGACTGAGGTCATTCCCACCCTTGGGCGCCTCCTCCTTATGACCAACAACCCTAATACACCTATTACATCGACCGGAATCTGCCGATTTCAATCAGTCGCCGGCGATACCTCAGTCTAACCCACATCGGGGTTTCCGTTGCTCTTAAATCCGAAACCCAAAAATCCAATCTTTTTCCGTTCCCATCTGACATGCCTTTGCAAAATTCGCATCGATTTTAAAGATTATACCCTTTGAAATTGGGAGGGCGCCGGGTTTGGAAATAATGCCATTTTGGAGCCTCAATCATTTGCCAAGAGCATATCGCCAAGCCTTCCACTTCATCAGTTTCCCTAGGTTCCAATCTAAGATTGTCTGCAGGGCAAATTTCTGTTGTTCCACTCACACAGAATCTGGTGCCTCTTCTCGTGTTTGGTTCGTCAAAGTAGTATGCACATTATGTGTTCGATGTTCGTCCTCACTGAATATTTTTTCTTCCAAGTACTTTCGCAATAATATAGATTCTTTGATTGCTTTTGATGTTATTAAGCATGTAATCACTAATTTCAACAGCCCTAATTTAGCTCTTAGTTTCTTTCAGTTCGCTAGGTTGAATTCGAATTTTGTTCATTCATTAGATACTTATAACTTGCTCCTTGGGTCATTTTGTCAAATGGGTCTTCATGATTCTGCCAAATTGGTTCTTGACTACATGAGGGTTGATGGTTATTTTCCGGATTGTTCTCTTTTAGGATTCTCGGTCTTGTCGTTTGCCAATGCTGGCAGGTTTGAGGTTGCCATGGAATTATTGATTTGTTATGCTCAGTCTGAGAATGGGAAAATTTCGCCAGTGAACTTTCTGGTGTTCAATAACTTGTTGAGTTTGTTGGTAAAAAGAAACAGGGCAGATGAGGCAGCTGCCTTCTTTAGAAACCATATCTTGTCCTCGAACTGCTATGCCCCTGATACTTGTAGTTTTAATATTGTCATTCAGGGTTTGTGTAGGTTGAGAAAGGTTGATGAGGCATTTGAGTTTTTTAGTGATATGGGGAGATTTAATTGTTTGCCTGATTTAATTACCTATAATACTCTTTTGAATGGGCTTTGCAGAAGAGGGAATGTGGATAGAGCACATGAGTTATTGAGAGAGATGTATTTACGAAGTGGGTTATCTCCTGATGTTGTGTCATATACCTCACTTATATCGGGGTATTGCAAATTGGGTAACATGGAGGATGCGTTGAATCTTTTTGATGAGATGATTGGTCATGCAGTCAGACCTAGCTCGTTCACTTTTAATGTTCTTATCGATGGCTTTTGCAAGGCCGGCAATATGGTGTCAGCACTGAGCATGTATGAAAAGATGCTTGCCTATGCTTGTCATCCTGATGTTGTTACATTCACATCTATTATTAATGGTCATTGTCGCTTGGGAGACCTACATCAAGGATTGAAAGTTTGGGATGAAATGAAAGCTAGGAATTTTCATCCGAACTTATACACCTTCTCTGTTCTTATTTCTGCTATGTGTAAGGAAAATAGATTGACTGAGGCTCGCAACGTATTGAGGGAGTTGAATTCAAGAGGGGATATAATCCCTCAACCATTTATTTATAACCCTGTAATTGATGGGTTTTGCAAAGCTGGAAATGTTGATGAGGCAAATGTGATTGCTAGGGAAATGGAAGAGAAGAGATGCAATCCTGATAAATTGACATTTACAATTCTCATAATTGGGCATTGTATGAAAGGAAGAATGTCCGAAGCGATAAGCATCTTTAATAGGATGCTAATAGTTGGTTGTGGCCCAGATATGATTACAGTAAATACTCTAACATCATGCCTTTTAAAGGCTGGGATGCCTAAAGAAGCCTTTGAAATAAGGAAAACTGCAACAGAGGGCCTGAACTACTTGCCATTTACCAAGAGAAACACTGCATTCAAGACGACTATGGATATTCCTGTAGCCGTTTGATTGATACTTGTGCACCTAAGTAGGAGTTGCTTGAGGCCCTTTATGTGATTTGCCACTACAAGGCACAAAACAGTTAACTCACGGCATCAAAAGCTGCATTTGGTAAGTGTTTTCCCTCTTATTATCTTAATGTATGTTGTAGTTAAGTTCCATCATGATTTATGTGTTTTCTAACCTTAACTTGATTTTAACCCATTAGAATACCTGGTGATCAGACACAGATGAAAATGTTACTTTTGTATAAAGGCAGCCCAGTAAATCTGCCCAACTTTTACCATCTTATGTCTTGGCCTTTTAGAGTTTTTGGTTCGTACGGCTAGTAGTACTATATTCTCTTTAACTTAGACATAGTTGTGTAAAATTCACCCAAGCTCTTTGTTGGTGGTCAAACCTAGTCGATAAATAGAACTATTAACCACTTTAGTGGTTTTCCATGTTTGTCTACTTCTTTGCTCTTGCTCTTGTCTGGTAGTGATGTTGCATTCATACCAGTGTTTCGTGTGCCTGTGGAGCAGCATCTGCCTGCTCATATCAGGATCTACTGGTTTGTGATAGATTCATTAAATCCTCAACATTATATTCATACCACGAGGGAGTTGATTTTGAATACAGGGAAAGTGTAATTGATCAGTCCCTGATTCTCTTAAAGGGGAGCTTTGATACTAGGTCAAGAGCTAATTAGGGATATCGACATTCTGATCAGTTAGGGATATTCAGTTCATATTTTGTAGCAATCTTAACCATCCTACTTCAGGTTTTCTGGGGATAGTGAGTGTGTATTCAAAGTACAATGATTAAAATAGCTAAAAATAAAAAGTAAAGAAAATACACGGATGGTATATATTGAAATTTGAGCAAAGTAAAAGATGGTTCAAAATGTTGATATCACAGTTTGTTATGTTAACTACTAGTCATCTCTATGATATGCTGAATGGGTGCTAACATCTTGTTACTTCATTTGGCGGCCATCTCTATATTTGGCATCGTAGCTAACTGTAGCTTATAATTGTCATCTCAATTCGTTATTTATCTATATTGAAATTTGAGCAGAGTAATAGATGGTTCAAAATGTTGATATCCCAGTTAGTTATGTTAACTACTAGTCATCTCTATGATACTGAATGGGTGCTAACAACTTGTTACTTCATGTGGCGGCCATCTCTATATTTGGCATCGTAGGTAACTGTAGCTTATAATTGTCATCTCAGTTCGTTATTTATCTATGTTGTTATTTTAAAGTTGCCGTAATTAGTTGTGCTTTGAGCGCTGGAAAGCTGTATATTTCAGTTTTACCATTTTACTATTTTTTTTTCCCCCATAAATCCATTCTACTTCATTTATGACTTCCGTTTTAGGCCAGACGTTAACGACGTTAGCTTAACTGACATATTTGGTGACTTGAATTTCAACGTAAGATGATAAAGTTTTAAATCTAACCCACACTAGAAATTTCACGAATCAAATGGCATTTATTAAAAAATTGCAATGGCTTCGTTAGAAAATGCTAACTTCTTTAGTACTGTCCAATTTCAAAATAAACCCGTAATCATCTTCAACACAAACTCATTTTTATACAAACTCATTATCATATTCCCCAACCCGCCACCCAATTTCTCCAAGAAACTAAAAAATAATTTTAATCTTTGGAGAACAAACCTAATATCTCAAGAACAAAATCTTCCAAAATCAAATTCAAATTTCAACGTAAGATGATAAAGTTTTAAATCTAACCCACACTAGAAATTTCACGAATCAAATAGCATTTATTAAAAAATTGCAATGGCTTCGTTAGAAAATGCTAACTTCTTTAGTACTGTCCAATTTCAAAATAAACCCGTAATCATCTTCAACACAAACTCATTTTTATACAAACTCATTATCATATTCCCCAACCCGCCACCCAATTTCTCCAAGAAACTAAAAAATAATTTTAATCTTTGGAGAACAAACCTAATATCTCAAGAACAAAATCTTCCAAAATCAAATTCAATTTCTCAACCGCCAACTTCCCCAACCCTAATGTTGATAAACTCACACTGATAGAACTCCAATTTGATGGATTACAGTTGCAACGTCAATTGGTGGAAGCTCTGCAAATGAAATCAAATTGCTTTGCTGTTCGGACTAAATGATGATAATAATCTTGGGTTTGGAATGATTATGTCTTGGGAGAGTCAATGGAGGATATTTCTTCTTTGCCTAGATCACAGCCTCGGTTTCAGTGTCCATTGGTGGAAGCTTTGCAAATGAAACTAAAGTTTTGGGGTTGGGAAATCGCTTGAGGGAGATGCATTTTGCAGTTTTGAGTGAGGGAGAAAGATTGAGGTGGAATGGGTGAAGTAACGCTGCCACAACAATGCTGATGGCTAAAGATGGTGGAGGGGACTAGGATTATGGTGGAAGATGGTGGACGGAGATGCATTGCAATTTTGTTTTAATTAGATTATAAACTTTATCAGCGTGGACATCCAAGTCAAGGATTTCGTCAAGTTTAGTTAACGTCGTTAATGTCTGGGGCTAAAATAGAAGTCACAAAATGAAGTACACTGGATTGTATGCGGAAAAAAATTGTACTCCCTCCGTTGCAAAATGAATGTACAAAAAATTTCAAATTTGCTCTTGAATCTTGATCAAGAACAAATTTTAAAATTATTGGACATTCATTTTGGGACGGAGGGAGTACAATGGTAAAAGTGAAACACTCTTGAATGTAAGTGGACTAATCAGAGTTAGGCCTATTTTGTTAGATAAGCCTCTTTTCTTGAGGTTATTTGCATTTCCATCAAGTCAAACTTTTTCGATAGATGAGAAACAGAGGTTACTATTCTTCTAAATGATTAATTAAACCCCCCCCCCCCTAATAATTTTATATTATACTCATGATGTTCGACGTAATGTGGTGTTAATGTTTGTGAGTGCTTTGTAGGCACATGGTGAAGGAACCTTTCAGCTGGCCTAGTTCTGCCCCAAGTATACACTTCTCCTCCATTGAGGCCAATGACGAGGTAGACCCGGTGTGGAGTTTCCCTTCTAGCTGTTTCTGTCATTTTTTCCTAGAAAAAAAATGTTCTTTAGAAAAGTTTATCCCCAAACAACACACTTGGAAAAGTATTGTCCACAGCAATCAATTTTTATTTTTTTAAATGCGCTATTGGCAGTAGCGAATTTAGGTTTAATTCGCTATTGCCAAACCGAAGTTAGGTTCACGGGTTAAATTCGCTATTGGCAATAGTGACTCTAGGATTTACAGAAACCTAAATTTGCTATTAGCAATAACTTATTTTAAAAAAAGTTGGGTTCTTTGGGCAATACCTTTTCAAGTATGTTGTTTAGGTATTATTTATTTTTATTTTTTTTAAAAGTAATATTTTGAGAAAAAGGTCCCCTTTTTGCTTTCAATACTTTCTGTCTATATTTCTTTCTCTCCCCCCTTGATGTACAACTTCAATAAAATTTCTACTCAAAATCCCCTGCTCCAATAAATCTTCTGCTTCATTCTTGAAGTAGAATGGCATGATTTGTAAATGGGTGATCTCTTACACTGACTTATGATAATATCTCACATGAGAAATCTCTGACACTGACTTATGATAACCATCTACATTATGAAGAACATTTATGTACTAACAACGTACTGCTCCAGCCAGGAATACACATGGAACGCCTAGTCTGGCCTTCATTTTTGGAGAGAGATGAATTGCAAATGCTCTTCCAAGGGAATCCACAATCAAGACGGTCCCGTTGACAAAACATCTAGAATTTGCTACTCGTGTTTATTTCCATTGGTGACAACACAAGGTAGCTTATCATAGCATATGTTTTTTTAAACCCCACTGTAAAATAGTGACTATATTTAGTATAATAAACGAACAAACAAATGATAAAATTACTTATAGAAACCCAGAATTGGAACTGTGATATGGATGTTTAGAGATTAGAAAGAATGTCAAATCTCCATCTTCCAATTAAGAACAATCCCTAGTTCCCATTTCCTATTAAACCCCAAGTGAGATCAATCCACTCACAAATTGATTTCCCCAAACCCATTTTCCACTGTCGTTTGTCTATTTGTGGCTCTGTTTGTAAGCTCGCTCGTGTCTATGAGATTTTGACGTGATTGCTGCTTTTCCCTTCTGTTGCTTTCCTTGCCTGGTTTCCCTTTGTTTTGGAGTTCCAGATGTGGATTTTATTTAACTAAGCATTCAGCAGAGGTCAAGAAAGAGCAATGTTAACCACTAACCTTAGTCTAAGGCAAAATTCGTGGAATTTCGTGGACGACTGAAGGAGAGTGAATCTCCATATTTGAAAATTTATGAGTCCCATCTCCCATCCTTTTTCCTTGTTGACAATAGTAGAGTTGGTTGTGCAAATTGCGATTCCGAAGTTATAATGTGATTTTGATCTTTAAATTGCAAGTTTGGAGTGTTTTGATAGGTGGTTGAAATTAAGAGAGTAGACAGTGTTGGTGAAGAAGAAGGAAGAAGATGAAGGAGAGGTGGGGATATGTTTATACCAATTTTCCTATTTTACCCTTGAAAATTAGGTCACATGCTCATTTAACTGGAAAAAATGGATGTCATTAGCTAGTCTGAGGTACCTTGGATGCAACAAACTACGCACAATCTTCTGCTTCATCCTTGATGTAGAATGACATGATTCGTAAACGGGCGATCTCTTACGCGGCTTATGATAATATGACCACACGCGAATTCTACTCTTGTCGGAACACTCGCAACTTGACAGTACTAATTGAGTTCTAGTAGTCGCTTTTTATCCAAGTAAGTTGACAAAGTATAGTTTCAATGAAACAAACAATATAAAAAATTGCGTCCTAGGCCTTTGCAGCTCCCTTTATGGCTGGCTCGTCTGAGTCACAAATCTAGTTACAATCAGTATTTCATATTATAGTGATTGAAAAGTTTGAAGTTTCCCTCCCTCACACGCTTGACTATTCGGATTATTGTAGTTCTGTGTGCTGTATGATACTTTAATTACTCCCTCCGTCCCAAAATGATCTTCATACTTTTTTGGCCGTTACTACGAATGGACTTTGAGCAATAATTTTAAGTTGATTTAACTATCCTAATGAAAATTCAAAACTTGTTATTGATACACCATCAACAATAATATCATTAACAGTTTTTAGATTTTCATTAGGATAGTTAAATCTACCTAAAATTATTGCTCAAAGTTCATTCGTAGTAACTGCCGAAAAAGTATGAAGATCATTTTGGGACGGAGGGAGTATGTTTTATGGTTTGCTACTTTGCTAGTTAATCCAGTAATCACTTTTAATACAAAAATCTACTGTTTTACCTATGATCTTTGGCTATTTCTTCTTTTCATCCTTCACGTGTATTGTTACATATCTGGGATTCTGGATATTTGATTGCATCAAAATGTTTATACTGATTTGATGTCAGCATTCTAGAGCACCAAGTATTGAAGCACAGCCTTATGGACTTAAAGATAATCGACTGCGTCAAGAATTGGTCCAAAAAACAAATGCACCTGTGATTGTCAACACAAACACTGCAAAATACCCATTACAACAATAGTCAGTGTTCAAGAACAAAAGAAAGATGTATTCAGTCCTTGTTGTCCCCTAATTTGTTCCTTGTTAACGTATGTCTTGCACATTTCATCCTTATTTCCATTTGTATCTAGCTACGTCCACCTTTTTTTCTTTTTATTCATTCATATTCGCAAAATCCCTAAAGTTTACCTTGTTCCTGCATGCATATAGGTTGCTCAAAAGCATGAAATGTGCGCAAGCGAGGTTCATTTCGTCCATCCCCATCGATAACCGTGTGTGGTGGTGAAGACAGAGGTAACCATTATATGGATTGATATAGTCCAAAACATCCAAATTTAGCTGGTCATATTTATTTATGTACTAACAACATCTATGGTTTTTGAACAACATCTATGACTAACGAAATATTGGTCCAAGAATCTAGCCTTCCTTTTTTGGAAAAGGATGAATTCCTAATGCTCTTATGAGGGAATCCGCCATCAAGATGGCCTGTGACAAAACATCTAGCTGGTCATATTTGTTTCCATTGTCGGCAAACAAGTTAGCTTATTACAGCATACATAGTTTTTGTAATACCAAAGTAAACTAGTGACTATATGTAATATAAATCAAATTAACAGATGATAACATTACTGAATATAGATGTTTAGAGATTACAAATGAGACTATTGTTTTTGAAAGGAAATAGACTTTTCTTTTTTTCTTTCAGATTGGCCAGTGATTTTCCTCTTCCAAGTGGCAAGTGCTATTCTATGCACAATACATCCTCTCCAGTTTTTTTTTTTTTTTTTTTTTTTTTTTTGCAAAATATTTTGGACGCTGGTGATTATGGCAATGTGATGGTGACACTATGGTGGCAGTGGTGATGGTTACTGTTTATACTAATGATGGGGTGCCGGTGGTGGAAATACATATAGGGAGGTGGCGACGAGGTTGTGAGGATGTGGGCTCATGATCCCTGTACTTCCATTATGCGCAAGTTGGTTAGAAATTTGACTGAAAATTTATGTTAGTTTATTTTGATTAAGCAAGTTTACTTTGGCGAAATACCAGTAATGAGAATTTTAATGATGTTTCGCAAGCTGGCAATGCTAGGGGCACAAAAGAAGTTAACAAAACCATGGATACAAAGTGAGGTGGCGATATTTTATTGGTTACGTCGATTGTGGACCCGGCATACTCTAATTAAAAACACTAATAAAATTTTGACACATCATTTTGTAAGCCACATGGGCGCCTAGGGCCGAGAATTCAGAAATAACTATAATATCATAGACGGGACCTAAGCGTTTCATGAACGCCTAGCGCCTAGGCGGGTGTCTTTTAGAATACTGATGACAAGGTTACTTGTTCACCCTTAAAAAAAAAAAAAAAATGTTACTTGTTCACCCAAAAAAAAAATTGTGTTAATATATACTCTTCGTCTCAAAACAACGTACATCATTTTCCTCCCATTGGATTGGCTTTCTCCTATACAGTTGTTTTGGTCAAATTTCTCAATTCAACTTTAAGCAAGATTATTGGGCACAATGGAATGTAATTGCAAAGAAACTAGAGAATGAAATGAACACAAGAATTTAACGAGGAAAACCCTTGAACAACTTGTTCGCCGGCATAAAACCTCAGGAAGAAACTTCGTTAGTATTGATTTTGAGATCAAGAGAATACAAGGAGAGTACGAGAAAATTTTAATGATGTGAGTGTGTGCATTATATTTTTAAGTGTTTCTATTTATAATAAGATAATAAATCAAGAACTAAGTAAGTGACCCTTGTTTTTCGGGAAGTTGGTTGAGGCGTTGAGGCTTATCCACGTTTGAAGTCGATCACTAAGGCTCCTTCATTGACCTAGTCTTTAATTAGGTCACGATTTGTTATTGATCATGCCCCATAATTTCCGCAATAGTTACCTGAAAAATAGGGATAAACTTACCTGCAAGGAAATCATGTGTAAATAATCAAATTGTTGTTACCGTCAGGTTGCAAGTTGCTGGACAAGATGAAGTATTCAAGATGACTCGGAACTCTCAACATGCTGAGAAACAGAGCAAATTTTCTCCCCAAACAATTGCCCCCAATTTTTTGAATTTTAAAAGGGAAGCGTAAAAGTCGAAAAATATTTTAAGTGGTTGAAACGTGGACGGTTAGGGGTGATTTAATAGGAGTCTAGGGCCTACGAATCTCGAGTGGGGCTAGGACTCTGGAAGCGTCTACATCCGTTCCTTTAAGACGTCTTTTTCATTCATCCTCTTCATTTACGCAGCAAAGAGGATTTCCCCAATTTCCTCCTGGTGAGTTTTCTTTCGTCTTGTTCTTCTTTGTTTCTAGGGTTCAAATGGTTAGGGCTAAGAAAACCGCTGAAGTTCCTGAAGATTTTAGATGTCTAAATTTAATCGCTCACCCTGATGAAGAGAGATGTCAGCTTACTCCTTCTGATATCGAAACCCTAAAGAAGGCTTTTCCTGCTGGTGCTGAGTTTTTAGTCCCGAATCCCCTTTTTTCCTCTGATTTCGTCTCTGAAGAGTGGGTAGGCTTTTTTGAGTACCCGTTTGCCTTAGGTCTGAAATTCCCTTTCCCTCCTATTATTACTCGCTTTTTCGAACTGTCTAACTTGGCTTATACCCAATTGATGCCTGTTGGTTGGAGGCTACTAATTGCTTTAGGAAGATTAGGCAAAGAAACTGGTTTAGAGGTTGGTTTAGAAGAGTTAGCCTTTTGCTATGTTCTAAGAGCTCATGGAAATTCTAGGTATGGTTTTAGGGTTAAGAACAAGGCGTATAGTTTGGTAATTGAATCTGTTGATAAGGACAGGGGTTGGAAAAATAGGTTTTTCTATGTTAGAAAAAAAATACTCTAGAGGGAGGTGAAGGCTTGGTTTCAGAATGGAAAGGGAAAGGTAGTTGTATTGCTGTCTTCTTTCTTGATTTTACTGTTTTCCCATAATTTGTAATTTTCTGCTCTCCTATTCTTGCAGTTACTAAATTGGAGGAGCTGTTCCCAAAAAAGGCGGATACGTTGGCGAATGTGGAGAAGATTTGTGCCTTGTCTCCCAATAAGCGCAAGTTTGCTAAACCTATAGAAAGCTCAAGTGGTGAAGAAACGATTCCAGAGGACACACAGGAAGATTCAGCTTGTGCCCATAAGATGTCTTCAGGTATTTATCAACTTGGCTTGCCTCTTGGTTTTGAAACTCTGAGATGTTGATTTCTTATGAATTTCCCAGTTACTCATTCCCAATCTGGCTTTGGTGCTAAGGATTTGATGGCAATGGTGCGTGGCAAGGTGAAAGTTGAAAGTAATAAGCCTCTGGTGCCCAAAATGGACATAGATGAAGATAAATTAAGGAAGAAAAGAAAGTCCAAAGAGATTGTGGATGTGGAGACTGCTGTACCGGTTGAGAAAAGATATGAGAAAAAGGTAATTTCAGAGTCATTCTAATATGGATTGGGTCCTTGTTTATCTTTAATGAATCTCTTGGGTCTGTTCTCAGGTCGTCAAGGCTGCTGGGCTCCTGGTTGGTGAGGTTCAGGTTTGGAAGGATAAAGCAGAGGCTTCCTTCAAGAAGATGTACGAAGCTGAGGAAAGGGCTAGAGCGGCTGAGAAGGAGTTAGAAGAGAAGGACAAAGAAGTTAGGGACATGACTCTCAGGTTGGTGAAGGTGAATCAGGATCATAGCAAGGAGATGTAGATTATGCATAGCCAGTGTATGAAAGATGCTGCCAAGTCCATGTTTGAAATGAGGATACAAATGATCAAGGAGCATCAAGCAGGCAAGCATTCTGAATGGAACTTAGATGAGGAATATGAATCCTTGAACAATATTACTGGTGAAGCAGTTGATGGTGAAGAGGTTACTTCCAGGGTGCCTGTTGCTGACAAGGTGGAACAAGTTGATGACAACCAGGAGGGGAAGGTTGGAGATGCCGCCTGAAAGGTAACTTTTTTCTTGTTTTGTCCTGCATAGAACAATGTTAAGAACAATCTTTCTTTTTATGTTTTATGGTTTTATCAACGAGGGGGATGTCCTCGTAAACAATTTGGATGAAATAGGGTGTAAATTGGTTTTTTGGACAAGTTTCAAGTTTTTGTTGTAGTCAACTCATGTCATGCTGCTAGCATGAGTTTGACTTTCTGGATGTTAAGAATAGTTTGGTTTGTTTGAACCTTCTTTGATTATCTTGGTTGCAAAAATAGTTGATTTTTGATAGGTTGGGTAAAAACAGGGTTGCAACTTGTTCAAGTTGGCCTTTTTACAACAGGTTTATGCTATCAGTTATGATTGAAATGATATCTTTTAACCTTTTATTTTTGGTAACATGTTAATGCTACAACCAATCTGTAAATGACTTGAGTTCACAAGTTGTCTGAGTGCAAGATGGTAATCAATATGTAATAAATTACACTGGCCACCTTACAACTTATACAAATGTGAAAAACGTGCGCACGGGCGAATGTGTATGAACCTTAAACTTATGAAAGATGCATAATCTTTTAACCTTTGAAAGGTGAAAACCTTTACAACTTGAGTGCAAAGTTCTAGGAAAAGATGCATAAAATTCACCATTAAAATACTTACTTGTTTATTTGAACTATTCAAACTTTCATCCAGCATTTTGCGAACAAGTTAACGACCTTCATCCTGAATAATTCAAGTTGTTAACATGTTGACCATGTTGCCCTAAGTCGAAGTTTTGAGTATCCTTGCAAAACAAACATATGTTAGGGGTGAGTGTTAGCTTAGCTAACACCCCTCCGATGCTTAAGTTAGTAAGTGTTCAAAAAAAGAAAATAAATAAATTGTAAATAATAGAATTGAAATAAAGCTTAATTAAATCATACCTGATTCTTTGGAATTATTGAATGAACAAGCTACAACTTACATATAATATGCTTTAAGATGGATTGCATTCCAGCTTCTTGGTATTCTGGAACCATCCAAGGTAGAGAGCCAATATGCACCCTTACCAGCTTCTGCATCAACTAGATAGGGACCTTCCCACTTGCCGCAAGTTTGCCAGCATTCAGCTCCCTTGTGTTTTGGAAAACTTTTCTGAGCACCATGTCTCCAACCTGGAATCTTCTAACACGGACATTCTTGTTGTAGGACTTAGCAATTCTCTGCTGATATGCCGCCATCCTGATCTTGGCTAAGTCTCTTAGTTCATCAATAGTATCAAGATCTTCTGCAAGTATAATCTGGTTGTCCTCTGGAGTTATTAAGCCATATCTGGCTGTTGGGATAGAGAACTCAGCCGGAATTACAGCTTCAGTTCCATAGACCAAGGAGAAGGGGGTCTGGCCAGTTGCATTCTTAGGGGTTGTCCTATCTGCCCATAATACAAGTGGCAACTCTTCAGCCCATCTTCCTTTCTTTTGATCAAAACGTTTTTTCAGGTTGTTCACGATCAACTTGTTGCTTGATTCTGCTTGACCATTGGCTTGAGGATGTACTGGTGTAGAAGTAATCAACTTGATTCCCCATCTTGTACAGAAATCTTGAGTCTTTTTGCTGATGAACTGGGAACCGTTATCACAAATAATTTCTGAAGGGACTCCAAACCTGCTGATGATGTTTCTCTTCAAGAATGAGATCACTTATTTATCTCTAACTTGAACAAGAGCTTCCGCTTCTATCCATTTTGAGAAGTAATCAGTCATGGCCAACATGAACACTTTGCCCCCTGGTGCCTTGGGAAATTTCCCAACAATGTCCATTCCCCACTGCATGAAAGGCCAAGGTGATAATATAGGGTGAAGAGGTTCGGCAGGTTGGTGCAAGATGTTGCTATGTCTCTGACAAGCATCACATTTCTGAGCATAACTGATGGCATCCTGATGTATAGTTGGCCAATAGTATCCAGTTCTCAATGCTTTAGAAGATAGGGACTTGCCCCCAGAATGATTGCCGCATTCGCCTTCATGTAGTTCTCTTAAAATTTGTTCAGCTTGTTGGGGATCTAAGCATCTCATGTACAAACCTGTAAATGACTTACGAAATAGTACGTTATCAATTAATACAAATCTTGATACCTTCATCCTGAAAGCTTTCGTATTTTTGACATCTTGTGGCACTGTTCCCTCCTGCAAATATTTTATTATGGGCAGTGTCCAAGATGTCTCTTTTGTCGAGGGGCTAACCGATACATCTGGTTGATCATCGACTTGGTTCGTCTCAGTCTGGTTAATCGCAGGATGTAGGATGTGAATTATAGGTATGGCATTATTCAACATGCTTCTGCAACTTGATCCCAAATTGGCTAGTGCGTCAGCCTCAGCATTCTCATCCCTTGGAATTTGTTGGAAAGTAAATTCTGCAAATTGTTCAGCCAAGGACTTAACATGTTGTAGATAAGTCAACATCCTGCTATGCTTCGCTGTATAAGACCCATTGAAATGGTTAACCAATAACAAGGAATCACTATAAACATTGAGATATTTAACATTTAAACTTAAAGCAGTAATCAAACCCATGATGAGGGCTTCATATTCAGCCTCATTATTTGTAGCTTGGAACTCACAAGCCACAGCTTGAGGGATCAACTCCCCATGAGGGGATCTCAAGACAATGCCCAAGCCTGTGCCTCTTGCATTTGATGCTCCATCTGTATAAAGCGTCCAAAATCTAGGAGAGTCTGAACCTTCAAGTTGTTGGACTTCGAGTTCAACTTCAGGTTGAAGGTCAGGGCTGAAGTCTGCCACGAAGTCGGCCAAGGCTTGTGACTTGATTGCAGTCCTTGCCTCATAGTGGATATCATATATACTAAGTTGAACAGACCATTTTGCCATCCTGCCTGACATCTCAGGTTTTCTTATCACGTTCCTGATAGGATAGTTAGTCCTCACAATAATAGGATGAACTTCAAAATAATGGCGCAATTTAATTGAAGCAGTTATTAAAGCAAGAACAAGTTTCTCGAGATGGGAATACCTGGTTTCAGCATCTAATAGGGACTTACTTACATAATAGACAGGAAGTTGTGTACCACCTTGTTCTCTTGCCAAGACCGCGCTGACTGCATTTTCTGATACTGAGAGGTACAGGTGCAAAGCTTCACCAGTTTCTGGCTTGGAAAGTAGAGGAGGAGTTGCCAAATAATCTTTAAGCTGGTTGAAGGCTGCTTCGTGTTCTTCTGTCCACTGGAATGATTTGTTCTTCCTTAACACATCGTAGAACAACCTGCACTTGTCGGATGATTTGGAGATGAACCTGGTCAGGGCCGCCACCTTACCTGTGAGCTTTTGCACTTCTTTAATATTCTTTGGAGACTTCAAGTTGATAATTGCTGTTATCTGTTCAGGACTTGCTTCTATGCCTCTTTTGGTTACCATGTAGCCCAAGAATTTCCCAGCCTTAACACCGAAGTTGCATTTTGATGGGTTCAGCTTCATGTTGAATGCTTCCATGATGTCAAAAGCTTCTTTCAGATCTCGTGCATGATCTTCAATACACTTAGACTTCACCACCATGTCCTCAATGTATACTTCCATAGTTTTCCCAAGCTGGTTCTTGAACATCATGTTGACTAGTCTTTGGTAGGTTGCCCCTGCATTCCTTAACCCAAAAAGCATGACAATGAAGCAATATATACCATCTGGAGTGATGAATGCCGTATCTTCCTGGTCTGAGGTTTCCATCTGAATCTGCTGAAATCCTGAATAAGCATCCATAAAGGTTAAGACCTCATGGCCGGCTGTTGCATCAACTAGGGCGTCAATGTGAGGCAAAGGAAACGGATCTTTAGGGCACGCCTTATTCAAGTCCGTGAAGTCCACACAGACTCGCCACTTCCCATTCTTCTTTTCTACAACCACCACGTTGGCCAACCATCTTGGGTAATCAACTTCTCTGATCATGTTGGACTTCAGCAACCTTTCTACCTCTTCTCTAATGATCTGATTGCGTTCATGAGCAAATTTCCTTCTTTTCTGGTGGACAGGTTTGGCATTTGGGTCAATGTTCAACTTGTGGGTGATGACATCCTTGCTGATTCCGGTCATATTTTCATGCTTCCAAGCAAAGCACTTCATCCTGCTCCTCAAAAATTGAACGATCTCTTCCTCTATATCAGGTGGTAAGTCTGCACCTATGAGAACTTTGACATCGGGATTTGAAGGATCAAGTTGCACCTCCTTAATATCGAATTCCGCAGTTTCAAGTACATCCCGTGCCTTTCTCTGTAATTGCTATGCTTGCCTTGGGCTACTGGCTGCCTTCATGGACACCTTGTAACATTCTTTAGCTGCTTGCTGATCTCCTGACACCTTGACCACTCCCCAAGGTGTTGGCAACTTGAGGCACTGATGGTAAGTTGAAGGTACAGCCTTCACATTGTGAATCTAAGGTCTACCCAGTATGATGTTATAGGATGACTGACATTCTATCACGCAGAACTTCTCCATGGAGTTAATCCCTTCAACATATACTGGGAAAGTAATTTCTCCAAAGGTATGCTTTGTCTCCCCACTGAATCCAACCAAGACTGACGAGCTCTTAGTTATATTCTCAAGTGGGATCCCCATTCCTTTCAAGCCATCCGTTGTTACGATGTTAACTTAACTTCCATTATCGATCAAGATGCGCCTCACCAAACAGTTTGCAACTTGTAAGCTTACAACCAAAGCATCATGATGTGGATCCTGGATGGTGACTCTATCATCTTCATCAAAAGAAATTTCCTGGGCCTTATCCTTTCTGACTGATCTTGAGGGCAAATAGGACCTGTCCTCCTTTGCCTCTGCAGCACGACGTTTGGCTGCTGAATAGGTTGTACCACAGATATCTGAGCCTCCAGTGATCATGTTGACCACTCTGGTCGGAGGTGGATGAGATGGTGGATTCTCAGGTTGCTTTTCTTGGTCAACTGCGCGATCCTCAGTACGCCCATGCCTTCTACCAAGTAATTCTCTGAGGAGACCCTTGGATAACAAGTGGCTGATCTCCTTCCTGAGTGCAATACAATTTTCCGTAGTGTGCCCAAAATCTTCATGATAGGCGCACCACTTGGACTTGTCTTTCCAAATCGAAGGCTTGTCTGCTTTCTTGGGCCACCTTGCTTTCTCCCCCAGGTTGTCCAAGGCATTGATTAAACCTGCAATATCGACGGAAAAGCAATAGTCACCAATTCTCGGATAGGAAGAATCATCATCCTCAACATTATCATCAACCACATGAACTTTAGAAGAGTCAGGTTTAGAGTAGGGTTTTCCCCTATTAGATCTGGCGTGAGATGTTTCCATCTTGCCACCAGAATGAGATGAATCAGTTCTGCCACTAGAATGTTCTGGAGTTGCATTCTTCTTGGTTGTTTTATCCTGGAGCAACTTGTCCTCCTCTAGCCTGATGAATTTAGAAGCTCTAGTTCTGATCTCATCCAGCCTTCTGCATGGTGTCATCACTAAGTCATCATAATATGGAGAGTCTTTCTTGAGTCCCATCCTGAAGGCTTCAATTGCAGTTACGGTGTCCAGGTTGGTTATGTTCACTGCCTCCCTGTTGAACCTGCTCAAATAGTCCTTTAGTAACTCATCAGGTTGTTGGACCACCCTGTAAAGATCACTTGTCAGCTTTTTGAACACCTTGTTGCATGAAAACTGATTAGTGAACAGGTTAATAAGTTGAGCATATGATCCATTGGAACCCAATGGTTGGCTAATAAGCCATCTCAGAGCTGCCCCTGTAAGAGTCGAGCCAAAACCCCTGCAAAAGCATGCTTCCTTGTATTGGGGTGGAATATGGACAACATCCATCTTCTCTTGATACAATGCAACATGTTCAGCTGGGTCCGTCGTTCCGTCGTATTGCTTCATATGAGGCGGGATGAACTTCTTCGGTATGACCACGTTGGCTATGGCTGGAGCAAAGCGAGATTCATTGTAGCATGTTGGAGATGCCTGGCTGTGTGGCATGGTCATCCCTGGTACGCTCATGACCAACTCTTTCAGCTCTTGCATTTGACGGCTAAGCAAGCTACCTGCATCATTGTTAGCAACAGCAAGTTGATAATTATTTAAATGATTGAAATCAAGTTGAGGGTTAAAACTGCCTGCCACCGCTGTTGAAGGGGCCAACAATGTTGTAGAAGTTGGGGCGATAGCTTCAGGATTAACAACGGTACTATTGGTCAGGCTGGCTACCGGTGTGAATCCACCGAACCCAGATGGTCCAGTAGTGTCTCCCTCAAAAGTAAGCCTTCGAGGTTGATAAGGAGAGTACAGGTTGGACGGCGCACTAGGAGCAACAGACTGAAAGATGCTAGGAAAGCTGGTATGTTGCACCATTGGTGTTCCTCCCTGAAGAGAAGATACTTCCTTCTGCAACCTGGCAACTTGATTCATTAGCATGGTGGAAGTATCATTCTGGACTAGGATCTGGTTTCTCACTTCACGCATCATGGCGGTCAAGTTGGAGGCTATGTCAATTGCGACTTCTTGGGTCGTAGTGACAGGAACACCATCCTGGATCTGAATTGGCTGTGATACTCCACCAATGTGCTGAGTTGAAGGCACCACCGTTGATGAAATCGGGTTCGTCTCCACTGTCGAACTCGCACCCACTGAAGTCATAGCTGAGGACATTGCTGTCGACATCTCAAGTTCTTTTAACAATTATAAGACCAAAGTTTCCCACAGACGGCGCCAAATTGTTTTGGTCAAATTTCTCAATTCAACTTTAAGCAAGATTATTGGGCACAATGGAATGTAATTGCAAAGAAACTAGAGAATGAAATGAACACAAGAATTTAACGAGGAAAGCCCTTGAACAACTTGTTCGCCGGCATAAAACCTTGGGAAGAAACTGCGTTAGTATTGATTTTGAGATCAAGAGAATACAAGGAGAGTACAAGAAAATTTTAATGCTGTGAGTGTGTGCATTACATTTTTAAGTGTTTCTATTTATACTAAGATAATAAATCAAGAACTAAGTAAGTGAGCCTTGTTTTTCGGGAAGTTGGTTGAGGCGTTGAGGCTTATCCACGTTTGAAGTCGATCACTAAGGCTCCTTCATTGACCTAGTCTTAAATTAGGTCACGATTTGTTATTGATCATTTCCCATAATTTCCGCAATAGTTACCTGAAAAATAGGGATAAACTTACATGCAAGGAAATCATGTGTAAATAATCAAATTGTTGTTACCGTCAGGTTGCAAGTTGCTGGACAAGATGAAGTATTCAAGATGACTCGGAACTCTCAACATGCTGAGAAACAGAGTAAATTTTCTCCCCAAACAACAGTAATTGAGGAGAGCATATATCTTCAGAAGTATAGGTATTGTGAGTTAAATGTATATAAAGTCCAAATTTATTGCGAGTAAGAAAGTAATTGGGACTCAATTTTTTTATCTTTTGCTTCTGGAACCGTTTTCTCTCCCCCATCTTCTTCCTTTTCTCCATTCTTATTCAATTTTAAGAACATCATCTTCTTCCTTTCTTCTTTGTTTCAATCTCCAACAACACAATTGTTTGTAATTTCAATGTTGTTTTATATTATATTTAGTTAGTATATAATACATTTCTCTTCTAAGTTGAGAGCCGTTGTTTTCTCTCCTCGTTGAGAGCCTATGTTTATTTGTTTGTTTATGTGTTCTTGTTTTTGTCTTGTAAATGCGATGAACCTCGCATTCTATCACAATGAAAAGATTGTTATTGTTCTTACTACACAAGAATGTTTCACGGATTTGAGATGTTTGGTGGCCGTCTCTTCGTTAACCCGGATCCTCCAGTAAATCAACTGCTCAACGCAAAATATTATCCAGTGTCGGATTTCTCAAAAGCCGGATGTAGGCATTTTCCAAGTTGTATATGGAGTAGAATCTGCATGTCTCAAAATTTGGATAAAAAAAATTCTTTCTTGTAGTTTAGGGAATAAAACATCTACTCATATTAGGGATGAACCTTCGATCTTTGTGGAGTGTCATCTCTTTTATTATTGTAAATGAATTTGATTTGTCGTTTGTTCAAAAAAAAAAAAAAAAAAACGAGAAGAAAGTAATTGCGAGTATGATGATTTGAGAGCCACAACCCACAGTTTACGTGTGTGTATGTATTACTAGACAATTGAAAAAAGTGAGACTTACCAAAAAGAAATGAGTGTGTTTTGGAAGAAACTAGTTCCTCCATAAGTTATAAAAAAATCTTGTTTTTAACCCTTATACCTAAAACCCTACACCCTAAACCCTATAAAAATAGGATTATTTTATAACTTATGGAGAAACTAGTTTCCCCCAAAATACACTAAAGAACATTTACTAGTAAGGAATTTAAAGGAATCAAAGTGAGATAGACCTAAACTGCAATCAAATACAAATGTCAAATGCCAAAATACCTATCTAACTATAGAGATGAAAATAAGTAAATCATAAACCAAACTAGAAAAATCACACTCAACCCAAATGGAATGACAAGTGTACAAACCAAAAAATCATGCCAGAAGGTCTCGAGCATTACCCTCCAGGAACTATCACAATGTTGCTTCACCTTCTTGCCGATTTTGGAATAGTGTGACCTCCGAAGTATGCATTTCCTGGAAAGAAATTTGAAGTCATCAAATACTTGAGAGTAAAATGGAAATGGGTCCGGAAAGCAAAAAACTTTGGATTCGGTTAGAACGCCAACATCCCCCAGGTGCTTAAGGAGGCTCGACATAAAACAAACATAATCCGTGATATAACAGTCGGGACCGCCAAAGTATTGCTCATACACAATTAAGTTTAGGAAAAGAGTTCGAATACCGGCTTCAATCACTAATGGCGGAATTTCCATTACAGCATTAAATCCGAACCGTATTTCCAACAAACTCTTAACATTGCTACGTTTATTGAATCTAATAGCAGCTTTTTCTTGTAGGTCTTGTGCGCCATACTCTAGCTCTATTATTGACTCATTCTCGAGTGTTTGGATTACGGCTAATGATGGTGCATATCTTTGGCATATAAGGTCAAGCAAATGCTTAACGTCAACACAACCTCCTGCTGCTGCTGCTGGGATGACTTGTCCAGGAGGCATTATGAGGTTAAAGAAGTTAAGATCCAGTTCCACTAGAGAGGGTCCTCTGTTAAGCCCTCTAGCCATCTTGAACAACAACTAGAGAACAAAGAATGGTATTTGGTTTTCAAGGAGCAGCAACTCACGGCGTACAACATTCAGTAACTTTACATCAGTAAAAATAAGGTCATTTGGAGATCTTGGGACCAGCATGTTGAACATAAAGAATAGAATGATAATAAAACACCCATCAACCAAGAGGATTTCCCTCAAGGCATTACTATTGCAAATAAGTCGCTCACCATAACACTTGCGACTTTTTCCCTCCAGATTGCAAAGTGCTTCGACTCTTTCCTTTTCATTCAACTCTTTATTCAGTCCGAAAAATTCATGTAAGTAGCAAGCTTTCAGATACTCCAGATCTTGTCCTTGTGAGGTTTTGATACGATGATGCAAAGGGCCAATTGAAACAACTTTCGGAGCGTAAACTTCCCTCACATCCTGCTTATGTTTGTCAGGTACCCTACAGATACAACACTTTGGATCTGCTAAATGCATATCCTGCCATCTCCTTTTAATACTTGTAGCCAATATCCGATCCATGGTGTCCTCCATTAGTGTTGCGGAACAAGTGAAATCTCACAATGGACCTAATCGATTAAAAACATCATCATGCGCATAATCAGCCGACGAAAGAAACAACTTTGAAACTACTACCAAATTAGGGAGGAGGGCAAGGGACCATGTAAATAGAACACATATATTTTCATAAAAAATGAGCAATGCAAGATTAATTTTCAAGTTTAGTCAAATATTATAGTTAAAATCATTAGTGGTTAATACAAAGAAAACCACACTTTCTAACCCAATCCTACCTACCACTCTATTTCTCGAAATGAGATCCCAGATTATTATACACCCCCCATCCCAGTGATGAATATTTCTTTTTATTGCTGATCCTAATACGTGTTTGAATAGAGGACCAACCGGGACTAGATTTCGGAGCAAAAATGAAGAAAATCGTCGGAGGGACTGTTGCTTTGGGCGGCCGCCCAAGGTAATGGTGGGCGACCGCCCACTTAATTAGACAGTTCAATCCGGAGAGCAGTTTTATGGGTGACCGCCCAGGACCAAAGTGGGCGACCGCCCACTTGTCGGGAGAGGCAAAAACTGGTTCGGATTTTAGGCCAATTTTCGGGTTCCTTTGTCCATCTAGGGTTAGGTTTGTATTCCTGGGCACATATTTAAGTAAAGTTCCGCCCCTAAACTCATCGTAACTTCAAGATAACATATTATAGTGCAAGATCCTGGCTTGGTAGTGCCCCCAGACGTAGTCAAACATATTGACGAACTGGGTAAACAATTTCTGTGTCTTTTCTTGCTTTGATTTCTTGTGCTTTGTTTGTGTGCCTTTATTGTTCTTGTGGGTTTGCTTGGGTAGTGGAGGGCCATATCTACAACAACTGGTATCAAGAGCTCTGGTTCGATATCAGGTTTAATCGACCGATTGGTTCATCGAGCGATTGGGTGTTGTCAAGCAATCAAGAATGGGCAAGGACAAACAGGCGGTTGAGAAATTCGATGGGTCTGACTACGGGTTTTGGAGGATGCAAATAGAGGATCTCTTGTACAACAAAGATCTCTATAAGCCTCTAAAGGGTGTCTGCTGCAAACAAGGTTGATTTGATACGCAAGATGGGTAGTCTCAAGATGCAAGAGGGAGGATCCTTAGCTAAACACATCGATGAGTTTATGGATGTTATAGACTCATTGACTGCGTTGGAGATTACGTTTGATGATGAGGTTCATGCGTGCTTATTGCTAGCGTCTTTACCAGGAAGTTGGAGCGGGACGGTGACAGCGATCAATGCTTCAGCAGGTAAAAACAAATTGAAGTATGATGATGTTAAAGACTTTCTCTTGGGCGAGGAAAATCGCATGAAGAAGTTGGGGACATCGACTGCTTCGGGATTGGCCTTAGCTACTACTAGCAGGGGAAGGCCGGGTACTAGCAAACAAGGGAGAACTGAATCAAGGGAAAACGTAGTGGGTGGTAAGGGCAAGGCCGTGGAGATCAGAGATAAACCAAGGGTTGCGAAAGGATCGGTGCAATGTTATCATTGCAAGGAGTTAGGACACTACAAGAAGGATTGTCCCAATCGTGGGGGCAATTCGGTGAATGTGACAGTCGAAGGTGATGATGTACTGGTTCTGAGTGTTAGTAGTGCACTAGAATCATGGGTGCTGGATTCGGGGGCATCATTCCACTCTTGCGGGCATGCAGAAGAGATGGAGAATTATACTTTCGGTGATTTCGGTAAGGTCTATCTGGCGGATGGCGAGCCTTTGGAAATCAAGGGGAAGGGGGATGTCAGAATAGGAGCATCGGACGGGAAGGTCTTACATCTGAACGGGTCAGGCACATTCCGGGTTTGAAAAAGAACCTATTATCAGTTGGGCAGTTGGACGAAGAAGGTTACAAGGTAACATTCGCCTGCAGGAACTGGGTTATTACCAAGGAGGATTCTGAGATCGCTCGGGGTAATAAGGAGGGGACATTGTATTTGGCGAATAACACCAAGGCAAGTATCGCGGTGGCGTCAGCCAAGGGTGATACGGATTTGTGGCACTGTCGATTGGGTCACATGAGTGAGAAGGGGATGAAAGTACTTTGCTCAAAGGGAAGACTACCGGGTTTGAAGACAGTCGACGTGGGGATCTGCGAAGATTGTGTGTTTGGCAAACAGGCGAGAAGTAATTTCTCAAGGACGGGTAGGGCTTTGAGGGAAGCAAAGTTGGATTTGGTCCACACGGATTTGTGGGGGCCGGCCCCGGTAACTTCTCTAGGTGGTGCGTCATACTACATGACCTTTATTGATGATTCAACAAGGAAAGTCTGGGTTTATTTCTTGAAACACAAAGATGAGGCATTCGAGGTGTTTAAGAAATGGAAGGCTTTGGTGGAGAATCAGACGGGACTTAAGCTTAAGTGCTTGAGGTCAGATAACGGAGGGGAGTATGAGCTCGGGGAGTTCAAGGAATATTGTGCAGCGAATGGCATTCGCATGGAGAAGACTCCAAAGGGCACACCACAACACAACGGGGTTGCAGAGAGGATGAACAGGACATTGAACGAGCGGGCTAGAAGTATGAGGTTGAAGTGTGGACTTCCGAAGACGTTCTGGGCATATGCGATTGACACGGCTACTTTCTTGATCAATAGGGGACCATCGGTACCATTGGGGAATGAAATTCCAGAAGAAGCATGGAGTGGCAAGCAGGTAAATCTGTCCTTTCTTCGCATATTTGGCTGCGTTTCATATGTTCATATTGACTCTGTTGATAGAACTAAGTTAGATGCAAAATCTGTAAAATGTACGTTTATTGGGTATGGTGGGGATGACTTCGGGTATAAGTTTTGGGATGACCAAAACCATAAAATTATTCGTAGTCGAGATGTGGTATTCAATGAACAGGTATTGTACAAAGACAGAAAGGGGGCATCAGATGATATTAGTTCGGAACCGGAGGTTGTAGAGGTGGATATTCCAAACTCGGGTGGGAGCAGGACGGTTCATGATGACCATGGTCAGGGGGTCACTGAAGATGAACCACATACTCCGGAACCGGATATTCCGCTGCGTAGATCCAGCAGGTTGCGTGGATCACCTGACAGGTATACTCCTTCAAATTACTATTTGTTGTTGACAGATAGTGGGGAACCAGAATGTTATGCGGAGGCTGTTCGTAGTTCACTTTGTGATAAGTGGAAAGCTGCGATGGATGATGAGATGGACTCATTAAAAGCCAACAAAACTTGGGAGTTGATTAGACTGCCTAAGGGAAGAAGGCATTGCATAACAAGTGGGTTTACAGGATTAAGGAGGAGGCAAACGGCAGTAAACGTTACAAGGCAAGGTTGGTTGTAAAAGGGTTTCAGCAAAAGTACGGTATTGACTACACCGAGGTATTCACTCCTGTTGTGAAGATGACCACTATCAGAATGGTTCTGGGGATAGTAGTGGCGGATAACTTGTTGCTGGAGCAAATGGATGTAAAGACGGCTTTTCTTCATGGGGATTTGGAGGAAGAAATTTACATGGTACAACCAGAGGGCTACTTGTCTAAGGGTAGCGAGGAACTGGTTTGCAGGTTGACTAAGAGCTTGTATGGCCTTAAACAAGCTCCTAGGCAGTGGTACAGGAAGTTCGATGGATTCATGCATGACATTAAATTTGTCAGATGTGAGGCGGATCATTGTTGCTACTTCAAGAACACGGACAATGGGTATATAATCTTGCTGTTATATGTGGATGACATGCTAATAGCGGGCTCTAGCGTTAGAGAGGTAAACAGATTGAAGGCTCAGTTGTCAGAACGGTTCGAGATGAAGGATTTGGGGGAGGCCAGAAAAATCTTGGGCATGCGGATTGACCGGAATAAGGAGTCGGGTAAGTTGGTTCTTTCACAAGCATAATACGTTGAGAAAGTCTTGGCAAGGTTTTGCATGGAAGAGGCGAAGCCAACAGGGACACCATTGGGTATGCACTTCAAGCTATCCGAGAAGGACTCACCTAAGGGCAAGGAGGAGTGTGACAAGATGGAGAGGACTCCATATGCTTCGGCAGTGGGGAGTCTAATGTATGCAATGGTGTGTACAAGGCCGGACATTGCACATGCGGTGGGAGTAGTCAGCCGGTACATGGGCAATCCAGGGAAGCAACATTGGGAAGCGGTTAAATGGATCCTGCGCTACTTAAAGGGTACTTCTGGTAAGGCTCTATGTTTCTCAAGTAAGGAGGTCGTGTTAGCGGGTTATGTGGATGCGGATTTGGCATCAAGTGATCTAGACAAGAGGAGAAGTACTACGGGTTATGTTTTCACATTGGGTGGTACGGCAATCTCCTGGGCTTATAAATTGCAGAAGATCGTGGCTCAGTCGACTGCGGAAGCAGAATATGTGGCAGTGACAGAGGCAAGCAAAGAGATGGTATGGTTGCAGAACTTCTTGGGTGAACTTGGGAAGACGCGAAGTGGTAATGCTCTCTACAGTGACAGTCAGAGTGCAATACATTTGGCAAGGAATCCGGCGTTTTATTCCAGGACGAAGCACATTGAGCTGAGGTTTCACTACATCAGGCATCTCTTGGAGAGGAAGATCTTAAGGCTGGAGAAGATTTTGGGATCGGAGAACCTGGCTGACATGTTGACCAAGGTTGTAAACCTTGAAAAGTTGAAGCTATGCATAGCTTCAATTGGGCTTGGAGAATAGGAGAGGAGGAAGGCACTACCATGATCGAGGTGAGCACTAGGACGACACCAAGGATGAGTTGAAGAACGGATATGGGGCTTGTATGCGCGGTTGATCTCTAGGTGGGAGATTGTTGGAATAGAGGACCAACCGGGACTAGACTTCGGAGCAAAAAGGAAGAAAATCGTCGGAGGGACTGTTGCTTTGGGCGGCCGCCCAAGGTGATGGTGGGCGAACGCCCACTTAATCAGACAGTTCAATCCGGAGAGCAGTTTTATGGGCGACCGCCCAGGACCAAAGTGGGCGACCGCCCACTTGTCGGGAGAGGCAAAAACTGGTTCGGATTTTAGGCCAATTTTCGGGTTCCTTTGTCCATCTAGGGTTAGGTTTGTATTCCTGGGCACATATTTAAGTAAAGTTCCGCCCCTAAACTCATCGTAACTTCAAGATAACATATTATAGTGCAAGATCCTGGCTTGGTAGTGCCCCCAGACGTAGTCAAACATATTGACGAACTGGGTAAACAATTTATGTGTCTTTTCTTGCTTTGATTTCTTGTGCTTTGTTTGTGTGCCTTTATTGTTCTTGTGGGTTTGCTTGGGTAGTGGAGGGCCATATCTACAACAACACGAAACATTCAGTTTGTGATGAAGTGTAATTCTTAACATGTCCTTCAAAATGCACCAAATGTACGTGAATGACATATGACACTAAAGACCAACACCACGATCTGAAATGTTGAGGTAATTTTGGGGAAAAAGACAATAGAACCTTAAATCTTATCCTTTTCAGAAAGTAAACTAAAGGTAGAGTGATAGCCCTAATTTATCATCGGGATTGAGGGGTAGCGTGGTGCCTTGGTTCGTAGCCCTAATTTATCGTCGGAATTGAGTGGTAGCGTGGTGCCTTTACTGGTTCCTCTGTCTCTCGTCTCAGTTTCATTGCTTTCCTCTGAATTCGTAATCGCTTTTATATGTCGAGGTGTTCGGCATTCTGGTTGTGGGATGGCAATTTAGTCTCCTTTACTCCAGGCCACAGTTATAAAAAAATAATAATAATAACTTTTTGGGACTTAAAATGTATAAATAGTTGGTCAATCAACATTTTTAACCCTTATACTTTAGTTAAGCTTCAGTTTTAACCTCTCTTGTATTTTTTTAGCAGTTTTAACACTTGTACTTTAGATAAGCACTCTTTTTATAACAAAACGCCAAAGTACAAGGGTTAAAAATGCTAAAAAAAAGTGGCTTGAATTTCATCACTTTTGGGGAAAATGAGCGCATATAAAAAGTACAAAGGTTAAAACTACAAAAAAAAATACAAGAGAGGATAAAACCGAAGTTTAACTAAAGTGCAAGGATTAAAAATGTCGATAGGCCTAAATAATTTCATCAATAACAATGCATAATTTGTTTATCGGTTTTTCTAACGTATGCCATAAAGGCACATGTTAAGATTATAAATAAGGTAAATGATGTATTTATCAAACTTACTTTAACTTATTCATTTCCTTAAATAAAGCAATCAATATATTTATTTACTTCCATAAATATGTAAGTTTACATATATAAATAAAAAAAATCGATAATTATGGAAATGAACATGTTAAAAGTAGTTTAATAAATATATCAGTTGCTTTATTTATAAACTTAACATGTGCTCTTAGGGCACACGTTAGAAAACTCGTTTATTAAATATAATTGTATCTAGGGAGGGGCTATTGTCACTACAATAATTGTTCATCCACTACATTTTTCGTAAATAGACATAAAATACTACTCCCTCCGTCCCAGAGTAAGTGTCCACCCTACCATTTGCACGGAGATTAAGAAAAAGTGGAAGTGGTGTAAGAAAAAGTGTAAGTGTTGTGAGTATAAAAAGTGATAGGAGAGAGAAAGTGGGGTAGGGAATAGTGAATTGAGTGGTGTTGTGAGTGTAAAAGTAAAGTATTAGAGAGAATGAGTGAGATGAATAGTAAAAATTATTTTCCATTTTAGGAAGTGGACACTTTGGGACAGATTAAAAAGGAAAGGTGGACACTTACTCTGGGATGGAGGTAGTATAAAATATGGACTACATATTATTAACGGAATTTAATTAATTATGGAAATAAAACTATTTGCATTCAATATACTTACCATTAATAAAATTTTGAGACTAACATATCTATTTTTATTTTATAGTTCTTAATTTCTCTTGAGTTTATGAGTATGTATTGTGAAAAACGTGTTTTACTTTAAGGAATGGAAAAACGTGTTTTTCAAAGACGCTGTCCCTTATTCCTAGAAACAAGCGGTGGCATTTTCGTAAATATTGGCAAACATTGTAAATGCCGGTGTTAATATTACAAAAAGCCTGTGATTTCAAAAATGGCGTTTATAAACATTAAACTGACACTTTTCTTAAGTGCCAGTGGTAGTGTTTAAAAGTGTCAGTGTTTACACTAGCACTTTTATAAATTGATACTGACACTTATTAAAAGTGCCAGTGGTAGTGTTAATAAGTGTCCGTGTCCATGTGCTGGCACTTTTTTACACAACCACTGCACTTACGACCAGCGCTAAACAACTTCTCGTTAATTACAAAAATACCACCGCGCCATTTTAAAAACACGTTGTACGCGAACCTTAGGGAAAAGCACGTTTTTTCTCAGTTTCTCACTGAATTTATAATTTTTAACGTTTCATTGTTCATACTAAAATATATAAATCAACACCATACATTATCTTTCATTCTTTTTTAACAAAATAAAAAATAGCGTTATACTCATCTTACATTCAAAATGAACATCTATCTTTTGAATCCACTACCTATTCTAATTCGAATTATTCTAAAATATATTTTTGTCCCTTGGTGTATTACATTCAACTCTATATTAAACTAGTAGGTAACCTGTGCTCCGCACAGGAATCTATTCCGTTAATGTTTTTGTATTTTCATTTTTTGATTTTTTTAATTGATAAATTAACATAATAATTTTATTTGAAAATATATGTATATTTTAAATTAATTAAAACATTTTCATAGCTTTGGTTGTACATAGTTGTAATAAATATGTTTTTTAATTAATTTAGAAGTATATTTAAGTTTGTTCTATGAATATTTAAAAAACTTAATTGTATTAATAGTATTATTAACATATATATTAACTATTATGATTAAATAATATAATTAATAGTAATAGTTAATATATATTATAACAATTATGATTAATTAATACTATTAATAATAATAATTAATTTATATAGTAACTATTATAGTTAATAATTATATTTAACTATTATAATTAACTAATACTATTAATAATATTAGTTAGTTATAATGGTTAAATATCACTCTCTCCGTCTCGGAGTAAGAGTCCTACCTCCTATTTGCACGGAGATTAAGAAATGATGGAAATAAAGTGTTGTGAGTGTAAAAGTAAATTAGGAGAGAAAATGAATGGGAGGAAATAATAAGTTGATTGGTTTTGTGTTAATTTTTTAGTAATAATTAAAATAATTATTATAATTAACTAATATTATTAATTGTACTTATTAACATATATAATAACTATTATTGTTCACTAATAATACTAATAGTTATAATTAACCTCTATATTAACTATTATAATTAATTAATACTCCCTACGCCCTAGAGTAAGAGTCCTACCTTGTTTGTGCACACTTATTAAATACACAATAGAAAATTGGTAAACATTGCAAATGTGTTGAGGTTATAATTGTCCAACGCACTATCCATTCTTTCTCATCATTTGTCCTTTTAGGAAATAAACTTTTAGTAGGACGTACAAAAATAGAAAGTATGACTCTTTCTCTCGAACGGAGCGAGTACTATTAATATTAAATATTAACATTTATTGTGTAATGATTAACTAATACTATTAATAATAATAGTTAACTTATATAGTAACTATTATGATTAACTAATAATACTATTAATAGTAATAATTAATATATATAGTAACTATTATGATTAACTAATACTATTAATAGTAATTTTTATTTTATTTAATAGTTAATTATAATAGTTAAATATAAATTGGGACACACCAAAAAGGAAAGTAAGAACTTTAAACTGAGACGGAGGGAATAATAATAATTATAATAAAATAATATTATTAATAGTAATAGTTAATTGATATAATAACTATTATAATTAATTAATATTAAAAATTAATATTTAACTTATATAATAACTATTATAATTAACTAAAACTCTTAATATTAATAGTTAACTGTTATTTGCTTAATATCATTAGCTAATACTATTAGTTACTACATAAGGTAACTATTATAATAGCTATTACTAATAATAGTAATAGTTAACTAATATAGTTAACTATAATAGTAACTATTACTAATAAGAGTAATAGTTAACTATATGGTTAACTATTATAGTTAACTATTACTAATAATAGTAATAGTTACTATAATAGTTAACTATTATAGTTACCCTTTATAGTAACTATTATTATTAGCTAATAGTATTAGCTAATGAAAAGAAATTGAAAAGTCACTTATTTATTAGTATATTGTTGATGTGGCTTCTCCAAATGCAAGTTTTCTCCATTGTTTGTCCACATGTCAATACCATAGCTCTTTTGGCCAACTTTAATATATATATATATATATATATATATATATATATATATATATATATATATATATATATAGATTTTCACATTATTTCCCTTACACTCATTATAAGTTTATTGGGAAATTAACTTTAATTACATATTTACTTTATTATTATTATTATTATTATTATTATTAGATTTTATTTTTACCACCAAACTAAGTCTGCTCAATCACACTTAAAAAAGTAGAAATCGTATACAAAAAAGTTTGAAAAAAAATATATTATGAGAGACTTATATTTTATTTGAAACTATAAAAATGTATAAAAATGAAAAAAAAAAAGTGACAGAGAGGCTAGAGACATGAGTTTGTAAAATCAGATTGATAATCATAAATATTTATTTTGAAACCATAGTTGTCAAAGGCGACCGCCCGCCTCGCCTTTTTGGCGCCTTGGGAGGTCGATCGCCTTTTTGTAGCCACGCAGGCGGATGTACACCTTTTTTCACAAGGCATTCTCCTTGCTCGCCTTTTTCCCGCCTGCATCTCGCCCTTTTGCATTTTTTTATCTCTTCTTTTCTTTTCTTTGTCCCATGTTTTTCAAATTTTTATTTACTTTTGCATGAATTTAGAGCTTGATCTCTTTTCTTGATAATATTTAAGGGCTTAAGTTTATTTCACTTGCTTAAACTAGTACTTGTTTTGTTAATTTGAACTTTGTAATTTTAATTCATGCGCCTTTTCTTTTAGAATTCTTACTTTGAAGTTTGAACTATGTTAGGATACTATTATGTGTAGAAATGTGAAATCTTATATATATATATATATATATATATATATATATATATATATATATATATATATATATATATATATAAAAGTTGGTGAGGAGGGCTATGGTATTAATACATAAACAAACATAGGCTAAAGCTTCATTTGTGTCAAGCCACATCATCACCATCCTAAATATGTGTGACCTTTGATATTCCCAATATTAGTTACTACTATTAGCTAATAATAATAGTTATGATATAATTTAACTATTACTACCAGGGATGGCCAAAACCGGTTTCGGGCCCGGTTCCGGTTCGGAACCGCCGGTTTCGGTTCAGCATATATGTGACCCTGAACCGGCCCGCGCTTACCTCGGTTCCGATTTCGGTTGGCACAATCAAGTTCCGGTTAGGTTCCGGTTCCGGTCCCCCCCCCCCCCTTTAAAATTATTGAAAAACAAGGGATTTTCGGTCCGGTTCCAGTTCCGGTCCGGTTCGCCATTTATGTGAACCGTAACCGGCCCGGATGACTTGTCGTTCCGGTTAGTCCAGTTCTGGTTTACTCCCCGGTTTGCTCCGGTTCCGGGCTTTTCAGGTTCCGGGCCGGTTTTCCGGTTCCGGGCCGGTTTGATCATCCCTAATTACTACTAATAGTATTAGTTAACTATAATAGTTACTATACAAGTTAACTATTACTATTAATTGTTTTAGTTAACTATAATAGTTACTCCCTCTGTCCTGCTTTAAGGTTCTAACGTTTCTTTTTGGTTTGTCCCAATTTAAGGTTCTTACTTTACTTTATTACTTAAAATGGACAATGGGACCCACTTGTCATTCTCACAACAAAAACTCCCTACCCACTTTCTCTTTCCTACTTTACTTTTCACACTCACAACATCTATTTTTTTTCTTAATCTCCGTGCAAAGTCAAACTAAGAACTTTAAATTGGGAGGGAGGAGCACAATACAAGTTAACTATTATTATTGTTAGTATTAGTTAACTATAATAGTTACTATATTAGTTAACTATTACTATTAATAGTATTCGTTAACAATAATAGTTACTATATTAGTTAACTATTATTATTAATATTATTAGTTAACAATAATAGTTACTATATAATTTAACTATTACTATTAATAGTATTAGTCAAGTATAATAATTACTCTATAAGTTAATTATTACTATTAATATTATTAGTTAATCATGACAGTTACAATATATGTTAATTTTTACTATTAATAGTATTAGTTAATACTCTATCCGTCCCAGACTAAGAGTCTTACTTTCCATTTTGGTACGTCCCAGACTAAGAGTCCTATTCCTAAAATGGCAAAGAATCTTTACTATTCACCCCACTCATTCTCTCTCCTATTTTATTTTTATACTCACAACACTAATCAATTCACTATTCTCTCCCACTCATTCTCTCTCCTACTTTACTTTTACACTCACAACATTTACATCACTTCCAATATTTATTAATAAGCGTGCAAATGAGGGGTAGGACTCTTGGTCCGGGACGGAGGGAGTAATAGTTACTATACTAGGTTATCAAAGTTATTAATAGAATTAGTTAATTATAATAATTATTATAGATATTAATAAGTACTGTTAATAGTATTAGTTAATTATGATAGTTATAATATATATTAATTATTACTATTAATAGTATTAGTTAAGATGATGGTTATTATTTTAGTTAACTATAATTAGAAAATTATTTTTTATATACAATATATTTATATTACAAAAAAAATGTTATGCTACTTTATTGAATAAAAATATAAAAAGAGCAAAATAATAATAATAAAATAATAGAAAATTAGTTTCCCGTACAGAGCACGTGTAGAGCACGGGTTATCCACTAGTTTATTTAATGTTTATTCTTGTTCATAACACGTTTTGTGCTTCGTTTATGTGTTGCATGTATATAGATATTATATTTTCTAGTTTTTACTAATTTTTAGTTCTATTTTCCTCCTTGCTCGTTTTATGTCGCCCGTCTCTCGCCTCGCTTTTTGCCTTTCATAAGTACAACCCACAAATTACGTGTGTGTATGTATTACTAGACAATTGAAAAAAGTAATTAAGACTTACCAAAAAGACACTCAAAAAAGAACATTTACTAGTAAGGAATTTAAAGGAATCAAAGTGAGATAGACCTAAACTGCAATCAAATACAAATGTCAAATGCCAAACTACCTATCTAACTATATAGATGAAACTAAGTAAATCATAAACCAAACTAGAAAAATCACACTCAACCCAAATGGAATGACAAGTGTACAACCCAGAAAATCATGCCAGAAGGTCGCGAGCATTACCCTCCAGGAACTATCACAATGTTGCTTCACCTTCTTGCAGATTTTGGAATTGTGTGACCTCCGAAGTATGCATTTCCTGGAAAGAAATTTGAAGTCATCAAATACTTGAGAGTAAAATGGAAATGGGTCCGGAAAGCAAAAAACTTTGGATTCGGTTAGAACGCCAACATCCCCGCGGTGCTTAAGGAGGCTCGACATAAAACAAACATAATCCGTGATATAACAGTCGGGACCGCCAAAGTATTGCTCATACACAATTAAGTTTAGGAAAAGAGTTCGAATACCGGCTTCAATCACTAATGGCGGAATTTCCAATACAGCATTAAAACCGAACCGTATTTCCAACAAACTCTTAACATTGCTACGTTTCTTGAATCTAATAGCAGCTTTTTCTTGTAGGTCTTGTGCGCCATACTCTAGCTCTATTACTGACTCATTCTCGAGTGGTTGGATTATGGCTAATGATGGTGCATATCTTTGGCGTATAAGGTCAAGCAAATGCTTAACCTCAATACAACCTCCTCCTCCTGCTGCTGGTGGGATGACTTGTCCAGGAGGCATTATGAGGTTAAAGAAGTTAAGAGCCAGTTCCATTAGAGAGGTTCCTTTGTTAAGCCCTCTAGCCATCTTGAACAACAACTGGATAACAAAGAATGGTATTTGGTTTTCAAAGAGCAGCAACTCACGGCGTACAACATTCAGTAACTTAACATCAGTAAAAATAAAGTCATTTGGAGATCTTGGGACCAGCATGTTGAACTTAAAGAATATAATGATAATAAAACACCCATCAACCAAGAGGATTTCCCTCAAGGCATTACTATTGCAAATAAGTCGCTCACCATAACACTTGCAACTTTTTCCCTCCAGATTGCAAACTGCTTCGACTCTTTCCTTTTCATTCAACTCTTTATTCAGTCCGAAAAAATCATGTAAGTAGCAAGCTTTCAGATACTCGAGATCTTGTCCTTGTGAGGTTTTGATACGATGATGCAAAGGGCCAATTGAAACAACTTTCAGAGCGTAAACTTCCCTTACATCTTGCTTATGTTTGTCAGGTACCCTACAGATGCAGCACTCTGGATCTGCTAAATGCATATCCTGCCATCTCCTTTTAATACTTGTAACTAATATCCGATCCATGGTGTCCTCCATTAGTTTTGCGGAACAAGTGAAATCTCACAATGGACCTAATCGATTAAAAACATCATCGTGAGCATAATCAGTCAACGAAAGAAACAACTTTGAAACTACTACCAAATTAGGGAGGAGGGCAAGGGACCATGTAAATAGAACACAAATATTTTTTTTTAAAAAAAAAAAGAGCAATGAAAGATTAATTTTCAAGTTTAGTCAAATATTATACTTAAAATCATTAGTGGTTAATACAAAGAAAAACACACTTTCTAACCCAATCCCACCTACTACTCTATTTCTCGAAATGAGATCCCAGATTATTATACACCCCCCATCCCAGTGATGAATATTGCTTTTAATTGCTGATCCTAATACGAAAACATTCAGTTTGGGATGAAGTTTAATTCTTAACATGTCCTTCAAAATGCACCAAATGTACGTGAATGACATATGACACTAAAGACCAACACTACGATCTGAAACGTTGAGGTAATTTGGGGGAAAAAGACAATAGAACCTTAAATCTTATCCTTTTCAGAAAGTAAACTAAAGGTAGAGTGATAGCCCTAATTTATCATCGGGATTGAGGGGTAGCGTGGTGCCTTGGTTCGTAGCCCTAATTTATCGTCGGAATTGAGTGGTCGTCTCAGTTTCATTGCTTTCCTCTGAATTCGTAATCGCTTTTATATGTCGAGGTGTTTGGCTTTCTGGTTGTGGGATGGCAATTTAGTATCCTTTTCTCCAGGCCACAGTTATAAAAAATAATAATAATAACTTTTTGGGACTTAAAAAAGTATAAATAGTTGGCCAATCGACATTTTTAACCCTTATACTTTAGTTAAGCTTCGGTTTTATCCTCTCTTGTATTTTTTGAACAGTTTTAACACTTGTACTTTAGATAAGCACTCGTTTTATAACAAAACGCCAAAGTACAAGGGTTAAATATGCTAAAAAAAGTGGCTTGAATTTCATCACTTTTGGGGAAAATGAGCGCGTATAAAAAGTACAAAGGTTAAAACTGCTAAAAAATACAAGAGAGGATAAAACCGACGTTTAACTAAAGTACAAGGGTTAAAAATGTCGATATGCCTAAATAATTTCATCAATAACAATGCATAATTTGATTATCGGTTTTTCTAAAGTATGCATAAAGGCACATGTTAAGATTATAAATAAGGTAACTGATGTATTTATCAAACTTACTTTAACTTATTCATTTCCTTAAATAAAGCAATCAATATATTTATATACTTCCATAAATATGTAAGTTTACATATATAAATAAACAAAATTCGATAATTATGGAAATGAACATGTTAAAAGTAGTTTAATAAATATATCAGTTGCTTTATTAATAAACTTAACATGTGCCCTTAGGGCACACGTTAGAAAACTCGTTTATTAAATATAATTGTATCTAGGGAGGGGCTATTGTTACTACAATAATTGTTCATCCACTACATTTTTCGTAAATAGACATAAATATCCTTCCATGATTTGAAGGATTAATGAAGTATTTTGGGGTTATAAAATATGGACTACATATTTCTTTATCCACTAACATATTATAAAAATACTATTCACTCCGTCCCAGAGTAAGTGTCCACCCTACCATTTGCACGAAGATTAAGAAAAAGTGGAAGTGGTGTAAGAAAAAGTGTAAGTGTTGTGAGTATAAAAAGTGAGATAGGAGAGAGAAAGTGGGGTAGGGAATAGTGAATTGAGTGGTGTTGTGAGTGTAAAAGTAAAGTATTAGAGAGAATGAGTGAGATGAATAGTAAAATTTCTTTTCCATTTTAGGAAGTGGATACTTTGGGACAGACTAAAAAGGAAAGGTGGACACTTACTCTGGGACGGAGGTAGTATAAAATATGGACTACATATTATTAACGGAATTTAATTAATTATGGAAATAAAACTATTTGCATTCAATATACTTACCATTAATAAAATTTTGAGACTAACATACCTATTTTTATTTTATAGTTCTTAATTCCTCTTGAATTTATGAGTAGGTCTTGTGAAAAACGTGTTTTACTTTAAGGAACGGAAAAACGTGTTTTTCAAAGACGCTGACCCTTATTCTTAGAAACAAGCGGTGGCATTTTCGTAAATACTGACAAACATTGTAAATGCCCGGTGTTAAGTTAACCATAATAGTTACTATATAGGTTAAATTTTACTATTGACAATAATAGTTAATTACAATAGTTACTATATATATATATTACCTTTTACTATTAACAGTATTAGTTAATTATAATAGTTATTATATAAATTAATAATTATTTTTTAAATAAATTAACTATTACTATTAATAATATTAATAAATCATAATAGTTACTCTCTTCATTCCAAATTGAATGTCCTGTTTATACTCAAATGAATGATTTTTTGAAATTTTACATTCAAATAATTTTGTACCTAAGATTTTTTTTCATATATCATTATATGCATTCATTTAAGTGCAATGGTTACTAAAATATGAAGAGTCTAAATAAAATTTAATATATTTAAAATAATTATGATAAAGTGAATTTAACTTCTCCGGTATAAGAAACGAAAAGTCATAATTTAAAATGTAAAGTCACAAAAAATAAATTTTTATTTGATACTTAAAACAAATGAAAAGTATTCAAACAATTTATTTTGTTTAACTAATAAATTAAAAAGTTTATGTTGATGCAACTCTAATCCTGCAAACAAACGAAAAGTCACAAAAAGCATTAATCTTGATTTTAAATCCAAAGTTAGAAAATGATTTACTCTTTAATTTATCCCCCCTAAATAAAAATAAAATTAAAATGTAATTTATTATTCATGTCTTCTTTTTTAGTTGTATTTTTGAGATACTTATAAATTATTTTTCTTTAATCATAATAAAAAATATACTCCATTTGACTAACTAAATAAACGACAAATTGTAAACAAATTTCCGTGCGTAGCACGGGGTTTTTCCTAGTGTATCGGAATAATAGCACTCCAAATAAACTTGTCGTTATTTATCTTGTACTACCTTTGTCGTCCCTAAATGAGTGTTCAAATTTTATTTTAAGAGACATATGAAAATCTCAAATCTTTGTACAATTTGGTGGCAAAGAATTATATATAATCTTGTAATCTTCTTTCCAAACATTTAGTTTTGCAAGTATAAAGAGACCGGTGAAAAAAAATCGAAAAAAAAAACATTTAGGGACAAAGTTATGTTAAAAAAAGACACTCATTTTGGGACAAAGATTTTTTGAAAATGAACACTCATTTAGAGACAGATGGAAGAATAATTATAAAATGGACTATGATATTTATTTATTGAAAGAAAAAAAGCTTAAAACAAGAATGTGTAGTAAATATTCTAATTAGTGAACTATATTATGCGGTGTCTTCTTTTTGCCACCCAACATTCCTCCGCCTTATTTCAGTGGTGGAGCCAGGAAAAAAAAATAAATGGGGGTAAATTTTTAACATAAAATATTACAATTTAATATTTAGATTTAATTTAATTGGCGCAAAAATTAATAAGTGTTTTTTTTAGAAAAGGGGCAAAATGTCAATTTAAATTAAAAAGACAATATTTGTAAAAAAAAAAAAAAAAAGTAAACGAGGATCGATTTTAGTTCCCTACTTAATATGGTGTTCAAAAGAGGGGTGTGAAAAGATCGAACTCTTGACCTCACACATTGTGAACCTGGCTCTAAACCACTGAGCGACTCCTTCAAAACATTGGCCCATGGACTCTAGGGCCCCCAGGCCCAGATACAAATACTATTTAGGAAACCCGAGATCTGTAATTCCCCATTTACCATATCTCAATTTTGCGATAAAGGATTAGAATGTCATTTTACTTCAAAAAAATGTCTTATCAAGGATGGCAAAACTGGCGCAACCTTACTTACTGGATATCGTAAGACAAATATTTATCTTATTGATTTTCAAAATATGAACTCTAGTACTAATCTTTATTTTGTAGCAAAAAGTGTAATCACCACAAAATTTCAAACTAAATCTCATAAAAACTATTAACATGGAAACAATATGAAATCACCATTATTTTTATATCTTCAAAATGCATTAAATGAGTAGTTTTGAATACATTTGATATATAAAAAAAATCCCTACCTCTATGCTTTATCTGTCTCAAAATAAGAGTTTTATTTTTCTTTTTGATACATCAAAAAGGAAGAGTTCCATTCTCAAAATGACAAATGATAAATAGTATTTTAGAAAATCATATTCTTATAACGCTCAGTATAATTAAAAAAAATCACTACTTAATAACTTACTTTTTACCATTTGCATTATGACAAATATTTTAAACTACTGTATCCCCAACGCACTTGCAATGTTTATCTTTTTTTTCCTTAGTAAGCGTGCAAAATCAAATTATAACTCTTCTTCTAAACGGAGAGCGTAATTTTCTATCATATACTAAAAATATAAAATCCATTGTTTCCTTCCTTTAAATTTTTTTCACTTCATATTTTAAATCTCTAACAAACACTTCCTCTAGCAACCCCTCCCTACGTGCTCGGGTTAAAATTTCAGCATCCAACTTAGACCAACGAACATAAAATGAGAATTACTTAGTTGTTACCAATTATATCAGTTAACATGTTCATTGAAAAATAAGAAATTGAGAGTTTCTCAGTTGTTAATTGAAAAGGCGACCAACTCCGTCCGTCAACAAACTTCGACCACTAATAAATGAGAACTTATCACTTGTTTTGCCGACTGAGAAGGTGACCAACTCCCAATGACAACCAAAAACTGAGAACTTGAACAACTTAGAAGGTGACCAACTCTGGTGACTAATAACTAAACTTCTCAGTTGTCAATCCAACGGCCACTCCGGATTGTGACCATCAATTGAGAACTTACTGAACAACTGATAACTTCTTAGTATTTTTCAGTTATTAGCTAAGAAGGTAACTAACTCTGTCCGACGACCAACAATTGAGAATTTTCAGATTTTCTCAGTTGATAACTGAGAAGGCAACAAACTTCTGTCGGTGACGAGCTAGAACGGCTAACAATATGTTATTAGTTGTTCATTCACTATGTTCTCAGTTGTCAACTAAAAAGGTGATAACTCAAGTGACCAACAACTAAGAACATGTTATCAGCAGTGAGCAATCGAGAACTTCTCAAACTCTCAAATTATTTTTCAACATTTCTGAGAGCTTCTACGTATGCACTAAAACAAGTTAAGAAGATGAACAACTATGGCGATCAACAACTGAGAACTTCTTAGTTGTTATCAGTTGTCTGCTGAGTAGGTGACCAATTCCGACTACCAACATCTGAGAACTTATAAGTTGTTCTCAGTTTTCAACTGATAAATGACCAACATCGACAACCAACAACTGAGAACTTTTCATTTGTTATTAGTTGTTCATTGAACAACTGAAATTTTTCTTCTCAATTGTTTTCAGTTGTTAAATTAGAAGAAGGCGACCCATTCTAGAATGCACAAGTGTATCGTTCTAGTCTTCTAGATTTACCACATTTTTTTCCTTCTATTTCTACTACATATGTTTTATAACAATGTTGACAAAATTTATTTTAGGCGTCTCATATATAAGTCTCACTTTCCCAATTTGTAAATTTTATAATATTACTCTATTTAGTAGGATCCACTTGTCATACTCACAAAAAATTCTGGCCAATACTGTTTTTAACCCACTTTCTCTTTCCTGCCTAATTTTTCATACCTACAAACCTAATTTATTACTTATTTATTAAAATATACTCCCTCCGTCCCATTGAGAGTGCGACTAGAGGAGTGGGCACGATATTTAAGATAAAGTGATATATATGTGGTAGAAAATGAAGAGAGAGAATGAGTGGGGTAAATAGTGGTGTTGGTTGAATAAAATGAGTGGTGGAAAATGAAGAGAGAGAATGAGTGGGGTTAAATAGTGGGGAATGATGAATATAAGTATATTAAAACATTTCCATTTTGGGTAGTCTCACTTTAAGTGGGACGGCCCAAAAAGGAAAGAAGTCTCACTTCTAGTGGGACGGAGGGAGTATATACTATCTCTTTGATTTTTGTGCACACCAAAAATATGCAGAGACAAATCGAGTATATTTTTGGTCCAAAAAATATTGTGAATTAGTTTTGTTATTTGTCAAATTTAATAACACTATTTCTATGTAAATAATTATTTTAACACAATTTTGTCAACATGTAAGCATAAGCAATTAAAAAATTAATAAAAACTATTTCTATGTAAATAATTATTTTATCACAATTTTGCCAACATCACTAGGCCCTCTCCATTTTTAAACCAAATAGTCTGATTCTATTTTTCTAATGAGCAATGCTAAGGGCAGAAAATAAGCTCACAAAATATTGATCACAACATGAGGTGGCGATATTTTATTGGCTAAATCGATAATGGACCGGCCACAATCTCATTAAAAAAACCAATAAAATCATTATGATTAGAATTTTGTGAGCAAGATTTTGTAATTTTTTTGTACCTCTAGTATTATTCTTTTCTAATTAGGCTGACACACTCCATCCCCCACCCACCACCACTCTTTCACCTACACACAATAGACTAGGTGATATAATGGCTTCTTGGACTTTATGGCGTCCATCCTCAGTCAGTCTCTACCTTCCTTTTCATAGTCTTCAAAGCCGAAAATCAAATGAGATTAAGGCTCCGTTTGTTTTGCGTAAAACAATTTCCGAAAAATGATTTCCCGGAAAATGTTTTTCAGAAAATGACATAAACATGTTTTTGGTTGTTTGGTAAATCTAAAGAAAATGTTTTCATATGAAAATAATAATAATTTAATATGAGGAAAAAAATTATTATGAGAACAAAATTTGAATGTGGGTGGGGGTTTGGGGTTGGGGTGGGATGGGTGGTTGTGGGGGGGGGGGGGTGGGTGAGTGGTGGGGTAGGTGGGGGTGGGGGATGGTTAGGTGGTGGGGTAGTGAGAGTGGGGGAGGTGTTCAAAAATAATTTTAATATGAGTGATTTTTTTTTATTTTTTTGGGGGGGTGTGGATTGGGGTGGGTGGGTGGTGGGGTAGTGGGGGTAGGGAGCGCGAGTGTGTGAGTTGTTAGAAAATAATTTTAATAAGAGTAAAAAGAATTTGGGGGGGTAGGTGGGGGGTAGTGGGGGGCGGGGGAGGTGTTCAAAAATAATTTTAATATGAGTAAAACAAAGTTTTTTTTTTTTTTGGGGGGGGGGGAGGGTGTGTGGTGGGGTAGGGAGCGCGATGCGGGAGTTGTTAGAAAATAATTTTAATAAGAGTAAAAAAATGGGGGGTGTAGGAGAGGAGGAGGGAAAAGTAAGGTTGGAGGGTGGGGGTGGGGATTGGATGGATGGAGGGGTGGGGATGGAGGGGGTGAAGGTGGAGTGGGTAGTGTGGGGTTGTATGGTGAGTGGTGTGTTAGTGAAAGAGTTAACATTTTCCGGAAAATGACTTACGGAGGTTCTCCTCCGTAAGTCATTTTACGGAAAATCTAGATTATTTCTGTTGACCATAAAATATTTTACATTGACTTCTATTTACATTTGGTTACCAAACACCGGAAAACATGTAAAATATTTTCCGTAAAATATTTTACGACGAAACAAACGGAGCCTAAAATACAAATGTGCATAGATTCCCCATATTTACAATACTCTAGGTTACTATTGAACATGAATAAAGCTTCATCATAAACCCCATCAGTTTAAACATAAAAAAACTGACTTCAAGCTAGAGTTTTGTCCTACTAGAAGTAGAGAGGTCCCAGCGGAAATCTGCTTTTCCGATCTAGATCGGAGATCGATTGTGGTCGCTTGCCTGAGGTGGGGGAGGGGAGAGTGTGGCCGGAGTTGAGAAAGGATTGTCAAGCCATATGGCTGTGCTGGTAGTAGTAGTTAACCGGTGTTGGAGTTTGCTCGGACGGAAGCAGGCGATTTGCGGTGATCCAGATCTGGCCGGAACTGATTTATTCCAGCGAAGAGAAGGTAGGAAGGGGAGGGGTGGCCAGAAGATGAGAGAGATAGAGACGGAAGAGAGGAAAGAGAGGAAAGAGGGACAACCGACGGAGTGAGGGCTGTCGGGTTGGCCGGAGGTAGGGGAGGGAGTCTTTGGTAGGAAGTGAGATGGGGAAGGTAGAGAGATAAAGTAGAATGAGAGATAGAGAGTGATGTAGGAGCGAAGACGGAAGAATCCCAGCGCAGCAGCCACCAACGCAGCAATCTGTGTTGTTAATGCAGCGATAGCGTTGGTAATTCCATCGATATCCGCCTTTGTAGCTTGATCTCCCATAATGATTCAGTATGATGCAAAAGACATGATATGGCCCGCTCTGATACCAACTGACGCAGCACGGAAGCGATAAGTTTCGTGATTTAGCACACTAATCACAAGATCTCATCCAGCGATGAAACCCCAAATACAAAACCTTGGAATCCACCAAGAAATAGAGATAAATCTCCAAGAACAAAAGTTCAATTGATAAAATAATAGTCTAATTTTCGAAATACAACTTTAGGCCTATTTTATAGTGCCCATAAAACTTGAAAAACAATCCTAAACCTTCTAAAATTAATCCTAACCTATATGGTAACATAATAGGACTCAAAAATAGCAAAAACACTCCTAATCCTACTCTAAAACCCTCTTTAAATGACCTAGTAAAAATAATGACGAAAATACTAATTATAATAGAAACTAATTTAAACTAAATCCTAAAATAAATAATAATCCCGAAAATACCATTAAAATCCTAATTAAACTACTCAAAAACTAAAAATACGTAAACTGGACAAATCTGCCGCTACACCGAGCGGGCGCTTGCCTTGGCCCGAGCGGGCGCTCGAACATGCCAGTAGCTTCAGCCATTTTGAACTTAATTCCAGGCGGGCGCCTGGTGCCTAGCGGGCGGGCGCTCGGTGGCTGCTGCGCTGGGATTCTGCCGTCTTCGCTCCTACATCAGAGAGTATGTGTATGTGTGTGTCGTATATGGGAGGGGACGGAGGGGAGGGGTTTTTTTTTTAGGGTTACATGGGTAGTCTTGTCATTTTTAAAAATTATAAATGTGTTCAAGGGCCTTATAGTATTATTATCTTCGGCTTAGGACTGTTAATTAATAAAATGGATGTCTTAAATGGTACTCCCTCCGTCCCAGTTTAAGGTTCTTAGTTTGACTATACACGCTTATTAAGAAACCAAGGCAAAAACAAATGAAATGAGTCAACCAAAAGTAGAGAGTGTAGGATATAAATGTCCAAAACATTATTCATGAAGCAAGTGGGTGAAAGTAAGTTAGGTAAGTAATGATTGTTAATTACAATTTAGGGACTGAACTGCATAGGGTGTTCCTCAAGCGGGGCCTAAACCTTTTTTTTGGTGAATCAGGGCTCAAAATGTGAATTTTTGATCGGGGCTTTTTGACAGAATTCGTTAGAATTTCTGTTAAGTGATCATGTGCCCTGCACATGAACGACGGAATTGGTTAATTTTAAGCTTATAATAACTATTGAGGGGTTAAATGTAAGATCTTAGAGATGATGGGTGAAATTGAAAAACTCTCCATCTCCCTCTCCCTCTCTCTCTCAAATATTACACCCAACCCCATTACAAGACCCCCTAAACCCAGATTCATCCCTCCTTCCGGCAACACCAACCACTCCAACCACCGCATCAACTCATTCTTCCTAGCCACCCACACCTCCAGTCTTCCCCTTACTCTAACCGCCACCATCTCTCCGCCATCATCACTAATAGACACTACGAAACCCAGCACCTTCCATTTGACATCTAATCAAAACTAAGTACCCAAAATCAAAAAATTCAAACACAAAGACCTAATTCCGGACTGTAATACTCGAATTTCCAACAAGTCCAACACTATTTTTGGTTTGCTTTAATTTCTGACCTGTCGTTGTATATTGTTGGAATGAATATCAAAGCTTTGATGAATACCAATGGTGGGATGTCGAAGATGGTGAAGGCAGCTAATTTCAATTAGGTGGCTTTTTACTGTGCTTGAATTTTGATTGGAGAAAGGGTGGATTTTCAATTTACGAGATGGAGGAGGAAAGGTGTTATCATTGATGGGAGAAAGAGGGAGTTGAACAGAATGAAGCCATTGTTTGGATCTGCTAGTTCTTCATCGGATTCTTGGTGAAGGAAGAGAGAAGGGTACCGGCGTTGAAGTTGCCGGGAAAAATGGTGTTGACGTTGGTGATTAAGTAAGAGAGAAAAGGGTTTCGGCGTTAAAGTCACCGGGAATAATGGTGTTGCCGTTAGTGTTTAAGTAAAAGAGAAAAAGGCCCCGACGAATTTGAATCTGAACGGTGGCGTTAGTGGGCGGTGGCTTTTGGTGGGCAACGACTTTTGGTGGGCGGAGAAGGGTTGGGTTATGAAAGGAGGTGGTAGGGTGGGAATAGACATAAAGGGATTTTGGAATGGGTGGGATTCTGGGGGAGTGACGAGAGAGAGAGGGAGATGATGAAGGGGTTAATTTTTCTTTAATTTTTCTCCCCTCTCCCCTCATTTTCATTAATATGTCATTTAATAAGATTTTTATAATGTTTTTTTAAGCAAGATTTTTATAATTTTATTTTGGGATTTTTACCAATAAGTCCCTGGGGAAATGTGATATTTACCAATAAAAACACAACATTTCAAATTCTACCATAGGGTCCTTAGGTTCAAATCAATTTTACCAATAAATCCTTTTTACCTTTTAAATGGCTAAAATACCCACAGCCCAAATTAAATCCTCCAACACCTCTAACCTTTGACAATTTTTGACTGCCACCTTTACATTTGACCACCACCGTCCGCCGCTGACCGCCGCCGACCACCACCGCCTGCCGCCACCACCATCCGCCACCGACCGCCGGCCACCACCACCGCCGCAGCTGACGGCCGGCCGCCACCACCACCCGCCACCGACCACCCGCCACCACCACCGGTGAGCTGCCGCTGACCGCCGCCGGCCACCACCATCTGCAAACCTAAGTATTATAAATAAAAATTATTTGCTCTTGGGAGGGTTTAAACCCAAGACCTCTTTGTTTTGGCTAAGAGCCCTAACCACTATGCCAAGCTTCTTATTTGTTCCATTAGTAGATTATTATATATTTAACACTACAACCTCACATTTGTTGTTGTTGTTTTTTTGTTTGTTTGTTTTTTTTTTTTTTTTTGGGTTAGGAATATTAATTCTTCACAATTGGACAATTACTCATTTTTAATAAAAAAAAATGAGATAAATTTATTTCACAATTGTTTAAAGAGCATTTGACAACACATAGTTTTGAAAATGAGTATCCTTTGTAAAAACTGTGCGATGAATTTCTTAGTTGTTACACTCAACTCATGTGTTAACAACTGAGAAATAAATTTACCAGTTCTTATATTAAACTCGTGTGTGAATAACTGAGAAATAAATATCTCATTTATTATTATATTAACAACAGAGAAAAATTGATAACTGAGAAATGAATGTACCAGTTCTTGTACTCAAATTCATATGTGAATAACTGAGAAATGAATGTCTCATTTATTATATAATTAAACCGATAAATTGAGTCATCAATTAGGAAAAATGAGAGGTGATTTTATCAGTTTTTATTCAATTATGAATAACTGTTAAATGAATGTCTCAGTTATTATATTCAAATTCATGTGTGAACAACTGTGAAACGCATGTCTCAGTTATTATAATGATTGTGAAATCATACACCTGTGAAATCATATAATTGTGAAATCATACAACTGTGAAATCAATTGAGAATTAATTTTATAAGTGATAAATGAAAAATGACACAAGTGTGTAAAACTGAGTAATCATTCAAATGTGAAATTAATTTAGAAATGAAAATGATTTGTCAATTATTTACAAGAGAAAAAAAGAAGTTTTTATTTTTAAAATTTGAATCATAACTTGAATACTTGTTTGATTCGTTTCTGTAGATACCCCGGGGCGGGGCCACGGCTTGGCTAGAGCGCGTGAGTTACCCTAGGATGTCTAACTGTGTTTTAGAGTCGCCACCCACGTTTTTGAGGAACGTAAGAAAACCTAATGTTTATGAGCCTAAGTTTGATTTACGAAAACAGAGATTCTTTGGGATGAGGGGTTCGGGGGTTAGGTTACGAAATGGGAAGTACTTAAACACCCATTTCGCCCGAGCAAAGTCGGTCTTGTTTGTTCATAATTCACTTTTAAAGATAAATGTGTTCTTCCTATTAAAATGATGATAAAAAGGGGTTTTAGAGTTAAAATGTAGGGAGATGACTCCTAGGCCAATTCAATGTAATGAAAGGACCGTTGGTGTCATGTCCCAAATGGTTTTGGGTGATTGCACATTTGATTGAAGAAGGAGAAGAAGAAGGAGAAGAAGAGAAATGCTTAAGACATTTACCTATAGTATCCTTCAAAAGAGAACCTCTTGTAAAGCCTTGAAGAAGAGGTTGAATACTTTGTTGAAGAAATCCCAAGGGAAAGTCTAGGAAAGAAGTGAGTAAAAGGTCTAAAAATAATGATTTCCAAGGTCCTCCTCTAATGATGGATTGGAGGGGCTTTTATAGTTGAAAAAAGGATTGTTTTTTGAGCCCAACAGAGTCTCCAAGAAATCTTTCCCGGGCAAAATCATGTATAATGAGCAAGGGAGAGATTCTTGGGCAGAAACTGTAACTGACACCCCAGAAGCGCGCGCATCCCACCTAGGCGACGGAAGGCGCGCGCGTCTGGCCCCAAGGGGCGGAGGCGCGCGACTCTGAGAAGCAATTTTTGACAGAATGGACTAGAAAGTTAGAACTGTTATTCAGTTTAGTCCCGGGACTTAACGGAGTCCGTCTAGAACTTAACCAAAGTAACAGAAACTAACAGAAAACACTTAGAAGAGGGAGAAACACAAAACCAAGTGTGCAATCGGGGTGAGCGGTCCAAGGCGGGGTGTCTACAGAGCCCCTCGGCGGCGTGGATTGCGAAGCAAACGCGCCGACGAAAGACAGACATCCGCCTAGGGCATCACCAAGAAAAGGAAAAGACTCGATAAAAGCAGGAATTTGAAATTGCGGAGGATAGAGATGCGCTCCCTGTGTGAGCAGCTTTGAGAGATAAGGGTGCGCTCCCTGTGTGAGCGGCTTTGCCAATAGCGGGATCTGTTTGCTGAGAGCGGGATCCGTTTGCTGGAAGCGGGGCCTGTTTGCTGATAGCGAGATCCGTTTGCTGGAAGCGGGACCCAGAGGACCGTCTGCTGAAGTGTGGGACCCGGAGGACCGTCTGCTGAAGTGCGGGACCCGGAGGACCGTCTGCTGAAGTGCGGGACCCGGAGGACCATTTGCTGAAGTACGGGACCCGGAGGACCGTTTGCTTTGGATGGATGTAGATTTTGTTTGATGAGGAAGCAGTGATTTTGTGGCTCATCCCGGACCAAATTGTTGTCGTGAGTCGTACTTTGACTGTTTGACTTTGACTTTTGACGGGGTGCGGGCACAGTTGACTGCGGAGTGCTTTGTGCTGGGGATGAATTGTAAAAACTGATTTTTGAGAATTAACGGCGTCTGTTACGAATCTCACTCAGCTTGTAGTGGTGGAGCTGAAAACTCAGATGAACATGGATGTGACACCTTGATTCCCGCGTGGGGAGTTATGTTTGAATTCCTCAGGGAGCAAAGGCACGTGCGTCTGGTCTTCGCTATGGGAAGCGCGCGCGTCTTAGTGACATAGCGGGGGGCGCGCGCATTCCGTTCCAGTTCAGCATACATAAACAGACAGTTCACTTTTTCGGCGAGTTTTCAAAATTTCGAAGAGCCCTCCAAATTCTGAACCAAATTTTCACGGAGACATCACCCCAAAACACTTTCTTGTTGTTCTAGGTGCGATTCTATCATAACAACGATGTCGGATCGTCAACAATCTCCTCCATTCGAGATGCCATAGGGCGAGGAGCCCGAGGTTGGAATCGAGGCGATGGACCCGAGTTTGCTCACGTATCAGCCGCATACCCATATCTCCCACTTTGTCACAGCGGGATTGGTAAGAATCTTTCATTCTCTTTGTGATTTTCGCGCTTTGGGGCTGCTCTGTTTCACCCGTATTTTTTTGCTGCAACTTCTTTTGTTGATTGTCGCTGTTGATTTACTGCAAGAAACATGTTCGGACACCCCTTTTCATTCCCACACACTCGCATGCATGTTGAAGTTTCTGTTTCGGGTTTGTCCGTTTTCTAGCCGTTATGCTGACGAAATTTTCGTTGTTTCTTGTTTCTTTTCAGGAGTGGAGCCGCCTGTCGGAGATTCGAGGCGGAGCCTATGGCCCGGTCACCATTTGGAGTAAGCTTCCCGAGAATGTCAGGGCTCGAGTTCAGGCCACCCATTTTGGCCTCTTCATTACTAGTCTGCCGGCGTTGAAGAATGATCCGGATGTTATTCAGGCTCTGAGAGAGAGATGGTGGGACACCACCCATACTTTCCATCTGTCTATGGAAGAGGTCACGATGACGCCCACTGATTTCATAGCATTGACTGGTTTTCCGATTGCGGGGGAGCCTGTCCCTTGTGTTTTGAGAGGGACCCTTCGGACTGCTGACGAGCTGTTGGCCCTGGTTGACTGTGGCTTCCCGGTGAAGAATTACCGAGTCACTTGGGGAAGCATTCGTCGGTATTTTAGTATTCTTGCAGCCGAGCCTTTGGGTGTCATGCTGAGCGGGTCGATGCTGTGGCCCGTTGTTTTATATGATACCTGTTGTCTCATACTCTATTTGCCAGTGGAGGATCATCGGCTTCTTTGGCTTTGCTTGATTTATTGGTAGACTTGGACCAGGCCGGTCAATATAACTGGGGCGCAGCGGGCTTGGCTTCTTGTTATCACGGCATGGATCTGACCAGCCGTTCGACCACTAGCTCGGTCACGGGCTTCAGCCTGTTGTGGGAGGTATACTGCTTTCCCTTCTCTTTTCAGCTTTCTTGTCATTGCTCTACTGTATCTTTGAACCGTCATTTAATTCTGCTCTTGTCTCTGTTTTGCAGCTATGGGCCTTTGCTGTCTTGGAGCTGAGGGACTTTAAGATTAACAGAGAGGGTCAGCCCCAGTATCCAGACTGTGCGAGGTGGTCGTGTAGGGAGAGGAACGTGAGGACTGGCACTGTTCCCATTAGCCTGCTTTCAGTTCGACGCCACTTGGATGCTTTGAGGCCAGAGACTGTCGCCTCTTCTTTGTTCCCGTGGAGAGCTATTTATGCTTTTATTGAGCATACTCTGATTCCTACCCGCTCGAGGCTTCTGATGAGCTCAGTGGAGTGTATGGCGATGTATCTTGGAGAGAGAGTGTTCTGGCAGCATGATGGTCAGGTGATGGACTTCCACCACCCTCATAGGCCAGCGGTTCCTGATGTTCCTCCTTTCTGTCCTCGTAATTAGAGGGCTCTTTCAGAGGCAGACCGGGCAGTCTACATTGTGGGGGTTGATGTTGTCCCTTTCATTCATCTAGAGCAGGATTACGGTTTATTCCGGGAGCATAACCTCCAGCAGGGTTTCATGTTCACTGATCCGAGGGAGACACATGCTACTCCACAGACTTCGGCTCGATTCTATCCCACCGGTGCTGGATATTGCTTTGATCCACCTTTGCCTCCTTCATATTATACTTATTCAAACTTTGGGGTGTATGAGGAGCAGAGGGAGATTGTTCCTGATGACATGTCGCCGGAGAGAGAGCCTCTTGTTCAGGCTGCTGTGGTATACTTTCCTGACTGTCTTTGCATTTCTCAGTTCCAGTCTTGCTTTTCTGTTCTTTGTATTGATGCAATTTTCTTTTTATGTCCTTTGTTGTGACAGGTAACTGTAGCTGCTTATAGGCACTTGGGCAGACAGAACAAAGGGATGAGGAGGAGACTCCGTCAGCTGGAGGAGAGGGTGCTAGGGCTGTGCAGGGACATTGCCGCCATGACTAGAGATGCTGCTGGTGCTGTCTCCGGTGCTGCGAGAGGAGTTGCCCGAGGTGCTAGGGGCATGGGCCGAGGCTGTAGGGATGCTGCACTGGATATTGATGAGGCTGTCTCTTCGGTGAGGCAGTCACTGAGTAGGAGTCTGAGCCGAGGAGGTAGCCAGAGTAGGAGTCTGAGCCGAGGAGGTAGCCAGAGCCGGGGTGGTGCTAGTTCATCAGGGAGAGCTGCCAAGAGGACCCGGCATGATGTTGTGGTGGAGACATCTGAGGAGGAAGAATCTGCTGATGATGATGATGATGATGACGAGGAGACTGAGAGCGGCAGTGGGGGTGGGCACGGTGCTACCGATGATGATGATTCTGAGTAGCCTTCTGAGAGATTGAAAACATTTTTATTTACCTGTAATAAACATTTATCATGTATTTACAATCCTAGCTATTTACTACGCTTTTTTAGTTATCTGTCTAGACTCGTTCCTAAGTGCCGACTCTTTACAAACAAATGTGTGCCCAAATGTGTTCATTATTGTTGCTTGAACTCATTTTCTGTGCTGGGATATGATTTCTTGCAGGTTGAAGGCGTTTGATCGTGCCTGGGCTTCCTTCTTGAACTGACAAGGGCATGTTCTGTTTCTGTCTGCTGTCAAATGCGCGCGCGTCTAGCTTTGGTTGCGGGAGGTGCGCGCATCTGGAATCGCTTGTCGGAGGCGCGCGCTTCTGGCTTGCTGAATTCCAGCCCCTTTCTTTTCTGAGCAGGGCACTTCAACAGCTATAAATTCAAACCATTTTCGATCAGAATGATCACACAGCAATATTCTGCATCCTTTCTTTTACTCTATACCTCAAAATTCTTGTAGCGATGGCCCCGATGACCTTTACTTTTGAAGTCAAAGTTTCCGTTCCCGAAGGCGATAAGTCCGTCCCCATTGCTCCAATTGTGAAGACGCGTCCTAGCGTCTTTGATCGTTTGGGAAGACCAAGTGAGGATGTTGTTGCCGTGGATTCCGTGAAGCCGGTGGTCCATGTGAGGGATTATAGGCCTCGTTATTTGCCTAAGAAGAAGAAAGGCAAGGGAAATTCTTCTCATGTGTGGAAGCATCCCGTGGTTGTTCCGGTCAAAGCTCCTTCTAGCAAGGGCAAGGAAAAGGTTGTTGATGAAGCTCCATCTCGCCCGAGTGTCTTTTCTCGTCTTGGTGGTCTCGAGAATGCTCCGCCTCCATCCAAGAAGACTAAAGGCCGTCCCCAAAAGTGATGGGTCCCCAAACCGAAGAAAGATTAGATATTTCTTTTGTACCATCAAGATTGCAATTAGAATAGACCGCTTGTTTTAAGATTTAATGTTTTAGTATTCTTTTAGTAGCTCAACATTTTCATTGTAATGACAAGAATAATTCAAGAAATGAATAAAAATTGCATCTCGTTAATTTGAAATGATTTGGGCATTTGTTTATGTTTTAGACCGCACCCGAAGGTTGCCTACGTTCCTCCAGTGTAGAGGCTCAGGTCTCCGTAGTTCAAACAAACGAAGACCATTTTTTTTTTGTGCACCCTGTTTTTTGCCTAGACCGCCCTTTCGGGTTTTCAATCTAGCGGGCTTCTTTTTTGCACGTGCTCTAATTTTTGCCTAGGCCGTCCTTGCGGGTTTTCAACCTAGCGAGATCTTTTTTTTTTTTTTATGGTCTTCGTTTATTAGACGTAAAATCTCTTCAATTTGTCGAGGTTGACTTCCTTTGGCAACTGATCTCCGTCTAAGTCCACGAGTCGGACTGCACCGCCGCTTAGTATCTTCTTGACTACGTACGGACCAATCCATCAGGGTCCCCATTTTCCAATGGGGTTCATGACATTAGGAGGGTGTTGTCTTAGGACCAAATCTCCCACACTGATGTTTCGGGGCTTCACCTTTTTGTTGAAAGCCCTAGCCATCCTTTGTTGATAGGCCCTCGTACGCTCGATTGCCCTTAGCCTTTTCTCGTCGAGTAGGGCTAGCTGTTCATATCGACTTTGCATCCAATCGACTTCATTGACTTGGTTCTCGAGGAGGACCCGTAGGGATGGAACTTCGAGCTCTATTGGTAGTACAGCTTCGGAACCATATACCAGTGCATAAAGAGTTTCTCCAGTCGCTGTTCGTATTGACGTGCGGTAGCCCCATAACGCTAGAGGTAGCTTTTCGGGCCAATCCCTTCCAGTGGAGGCCATTTTCTTCATAATGGTCTCGATTGTCTTATTAGCTGCCTCGACCGCGCCGTTTGCTTGAGGGCGGTATAGAGATGACTTGTGCTTAGTGATCTTGTATTCTACCAGGAGTGCATCCATCTCTTTCTCAAAGTGAGAACCGTTGTCTGAGATGATCTCATGAGGAACTCCGTATCGGCACATGATGTGGGTTTTCACGAATTCGGCCACTTTCTTGGCGTTGGAAACTCGATAAGCCTGTGCTTCGACCCATTTTGTAAAATAGTCCACTGCTACTAGGACGAAAGATTGCCCGTTGCTGCCAGTAGGGTGGACTTTGCCAATGATGTCTATGCCCCAACAAGAGAAAGGACAAGGCGTAGTCATATTGTAAAGCTGTGATGGTGGAGCGTGCCGTAGATTGGCATGGAATTGGCATTTGGCGCACCTCTTGACTTTCTCGATGCAGTCCCTTTCCATAGTGATCTAATAATAACCCATGTGGAGTATCTTCTTGGTCAACATAAACCCGTTCATGTGGGGCCCACATTCACCTTCGTGGATCTCATGCATTATTTCTTGAGCTTCGGTCTCATTTGCGCATAGGAGATTGATCCCTTCATGGTGCCTTTTGTAGACTTTGTCCCCAATCAGTACATATCGGGAGGCTAGTCTTTGAAATGCCATTTGAGACTTCTTATTGCTATTCTCGGGATAAGTACCATCCTTGAGGAAATTCATGATATCTGCGTACCACGGGGAGTTTGCTTGGACCTCGTTGATCTCAATACTCATGCAGTATGCCGGACTGTTTCATCGGGAAATTTTGAAGGGCTTCACCATTTTACCCTCAGGTATTTCGACCAGTGAAGCGATGGTGGCTAGTGCATCAGCAAAACGGTTTTTGTCCCTTGGCAGGTAATTGAAGGTGATTTCTTGAAATTGTTCAACCAACTCCTCGAGATGTTGACCATACCGTTGCAGAGTCGAGTCTTGAATCTTCCACTTTCCGGATGTCTGATTGATGATGAGCAAGGAATCACCGAATACTTCTAAACTTGTGACATTTCTTTCGAGGGCTGCTTCGAGCCCCGCTATGCATGCTTCGTACTCATCGGTGTTGTTAGTAAATTCGAGGCAGATAGCGATTGGAGTATACATGTCCTTTGGATCAACAAGTAACATCCCTATGCCATATCCATGCTTATTGGCTGCGCCATCGAAAAAAAGTTGCCACTTATTTTCCTCTGTTGTAGCGCAAATTAAATGCTCGTCGGGGAACTGTACGTCTTCCCCCTTCACTTCGTCACACGGAAATTCAGCAAGCTGATCACTGAACACTTTCCCCCTGATGGATTTGAGTGTGACGTAAGTGATATCGTAGCCGGCGAACATGAAATACCATTTGGCTATTCTTGTTGACATGAAAGTCTTTTCGAAGATGTAGCGGAGCGGGTCTACTTTTGCTACCAACTTGATTGGGAAGGCCTCCATGTAATGCTTGAGCTTTTGAGTAACCCAAACCAATGCAGCACAAGACTTCTCTAAGACAAAGTAGTTCTTTTCAGCTCCTTGAAACCGGCGGCTGACAAAGTAGATAGCATTCTCTTTTGTGGAGTCTTGCTATTCTTGTGCTAATATAGCCCCTAGGGCTTCATCATTGACAGTGCGATAGAGCAAGAGAGGCTTCTCCTTATGCGGTGGAACCAAAACTGGAGGGCATGTCAAGTAATGCTTCACTTGGTCGAAGGCTTCTTGGCACGCATCGGTCCATTCTAGAGCCACATTCTTTTTGAGTAGCTTGAAGATCGGCTCACACATGGAAGTGAGGTGGTGCACAAACCGACTGATGTATTGAAGTCTGCCCATGAAACCTTTGATTTCTTTCTGCGTCTTTGGGGAAGGCATGTCAATGATTGCCTTGATCTTGGAGGGATCGGCTTCAATTCCTCTTTCAGTGACCATGTAACCTAGAACCTTTCCTCTGATGATCCCAAAAGTGCACTTTGTGGGATTGAGTCTCATTTTGTGTTGTCGAAGCCTTTCAAAGAACTTGCGAAGATCGATCAAATGTCGACCATTGGTTCCCTTCGAATGGATGATCATGTCGTCTACATAGACCTCGATCTCTTTATGAATCATGTCATGGAATAAATCCGTAACATCCCTCTGGTAAGTAGCCCCAGCGTTCCTTAGTCCGAACGGCATGACTGTGTAGCAGAAAGTGCCCCACGGAGTTGTGAAAGCTGTCTTGTGTTGATCCTCTTCGGACATGAGAATATGACTGTAACCGGCAAAACCGTCCACAAATGAGCGGACTTCATAGTTGGCAGTTGAATCGACGAGCATGTCGATGTTTGGTAGTGGAAAATCATCTTTCGGGGAAGCTTTGTTCAAATCCCGGAAGTCCACACAAACTCGAACCTTGCCGTTTGCCTTTCTAACTGTCACAATGTTGGCTAGCCAAGTCGGATACTCAATGACTTTGATGAAACCCACACTGAGGAGCTTTTCAATCTCTTCTTTGACTTGTAGAGACCATTCTGGCTTGATCTTTCTGAGCTTCTGCTTTACTGGCTTGGCGTCCTCTCTGATCGGAATTCTGTGCTCCGCGACTTTTCTGTCCAAACCCGGCATGTCTTTGTACGACCATGCGAATACATCCACAAATTCTCTGAGCAGTGCAGTCAATATGTCTTTGTCTTCCCCCTTGAAGAAACTACCAATCTTCATTTCTTTCGGCTCTTCGTCGGTACCCAGATTAACAACATGCAATTCCTCATCAGCCCCCGGACCATTTTCACCACGACAACGAACTTGTTGAGCTAGTTCATTTAGGTATGTTATGTTTTCGTGGTCTATTTCATCATAATTTGAATCGTTATTAACTTGTTCATTAAGTTCGTTATTAGTTAATTCATCATTTATGACGTTTGCAATCTCGGGGTACTCAGAAATATCAAATTTTTCATTAGCAAAGAAAGGAAACACACGCTCGGCTATTGCCTCCATATCCTCTTGGGTGAGGGCATTGGAAACACTCTCGGACTCGAAGGGGCGGAGGCGCGCGACTCTGAGAAGCAATTTTTGACAGAATGGACTAGAAAGTTAGAATTGTTATTCAGTTTAGTCCCGGGACTTAACGGAGTCCGTCTGGAACTTAACCAAAGTAACAGAAACTAACAGAAAACACTTAGAAGAGGGAGAAACACAAAACCAAGTGTGCAATCGGGGTGAGCGGTCCAAGGCGGGGTGTCTACAGTTTCAACGATACAAATAATTCGGTTGTGTCAAATTATTTTTTCGACTTCTAGATTGCAAGATATATTGTTTTAAAATTTTAATGGGAAAAAGTAAGAGAGAGAGAGAGAGAGAGAGAGAGAGGGAGGAGAGGAGTGGAGAGAGAGAGGGAGGAGAGGAGTGGAGAGAGAGAGAGAGAGCAACAACATTTTTTTAAGCAACATGAGAGAGAGCAACATTGTTGGGGAATAAGAGGCGTGCGTAGCTTTTGGGTGAGGAGGGGTAATTTGGTCCAGCGACAATACCAGGGACTTATTGGGGGGTTTTGTATATATCAGTCCTTATTGGTAGTATTTATTTGGTTGAGGGATGTTTTGGTCAAAGCCTCTTTTATTTATTTGATTTCTGTATATAATAATCTATAATATAATTATTTATTTAATTTCTTCATATAATATTCCATAATGTAATTATTTATTTATAAAAATATCAATTTTATAATATATTATTTTAAATTTTAACCCACTAAACTTGGAAATATTCATCAAGCCCCTCAATAGGTAATATCATTTTCAAATTAACCAATTCGTCGATCATGTGCAGGGCACATGAGCACTTAACAGAAATTCTAACGAATTCGGTCAAAAAGCCCCGAATTGATCATAAATTTACATTCTGAGCCCTGATTCACAAAAATAAAAAAGGTTTAGGCCCCGCTTGGAGAACACCCTATTTAGTTTAGGCCCTAAATTGTAATTAACCCTTTCTGTAATTAAATGAACTTTTTGAGGGCAAGATTCTCCAAAGTACTATTCATTTTTTTCCATTTATGGAATAAAGCAACTAATAATCTTAAACTGGGACATACCAAAATGGAAAGTAAGAACATTAAACTGGGATAGAGGGAGTACTACATATGTCCCTAAATAAGTGTTCAAATTTTATTTTAAGAGACACAATTTTTTGTACAATTTGGTAGCAAATTTCATATATAATCATATAATCCTCTTTACAAATATTTAGTTTATGCAAGTATAAAGAGATCGGTGAAAAAAAATCAAAAAAAAAAAACATTTAGGCACAAAGTTATGATCAAAATGGACACTCATTTTGAGACAAAAAATCCTAGAAATTGACACTCATTTAGGGACAGAAAGAGTAGTACTGATTAGAATGGTGGACTAAGTGGTAACTTTTACTTGAATTGATTGGAAATTTTATTATTTTGTCCTATTTATAAAGGGTTAATGACAATTTAGACCCTAAAATCACATAGCACCCTTCCAATCGAACATTGAAGTTTTTTTTCGCCACATCAGACCTTGATGTGAAAAATATTGGCCATTTAAGGTTTTTTTGACGCATTTTTTTTAGAAAAGTCAGTTAAGTAACATGTGTCATGCACGTGACCAACAAAATTAGGTAGTTTGAATTTGATATTTCTTTTAAGGGGCCAAATGAAAATTTTAAACTTAAAAGGCTGAAATCAAAATAGTTATCAAACTATTAAATAAAACTTCAAAAAATAAATTCATTATCATCTATTTTCATCAATATTTTTTAATAAAAAATAATAAATAAACTTTAAATTCACTAATTTTGTTTACTAATTAAAAAAGGTTGGAAAAAGTAAATGTACTTTACAAATAATAAATCTACTTTTTTTAAAAAAATAAATATTATTATAGCTTCAAAGAAATAAATAAATACTGTATTTCATTAAATATAAATGAATAATTTATTTATTAATTATTATATTAATATTATTAAGCAATTTTATTTTCACTTGTTATGTGAGAAATATAAGTAATTAAGAAACAAATAAACATTGCATTAAAATTATTATTTATATTATTCCAAAACTAACTGTAACGACCCGAAAATTTCAAATTTCCATAAATATCAAAATGTACAATTTACATTTCCAAAATGCTAAATACCAAACCAGCCGCGCGAACTCTGATATAAAACCAACAGTACTTACATAACACTATACAACCACGGCCTCACAACAAGAATGCACAAAGGCTCCGTAGAGCAACTACCCCAAAAGAGTATAACCTGTTCAGAACAGTCCCACAACGATATCAGCTCTCACAGCTTATTACCTCTAGCTTTCCTGTAAACTAAGGAAAACAAATTTGAAAGGAACGGGGTAAGATAAATCTCAGTAAGTTACTAATGCAGCTACATGGCATGCGATCATATATATATTAACTGAATATCTGAAACATATAACAACAAATGAGAGGCTCCCTATCGCCAACCGTCCCATACCGGTTGAAAATAACGACCAACTCATCATGCAGCACATAAAGCTGAAATAAACACATAACAAAGGATACTGAGCCAAGGTTCTCCCAAAAGGATATAACAATCTGATCAACACCAACAGGGCCGCATCGAAGAGCAGCATCAACAGAGCAGCATCGAAGAGCTGAAGCAGGGGTTCCAGAACCAAACAACAACAAGAACAACAGGGGAAAATGACACAAAGTCATAACCCAAAACGTGTAGCTAGAATACTCACACAAGGGAGCTAGCTCAACCCAACCAAGGCCATCTGGAAGGGGTAAAAGAAAAGGTACCAGTGGGAACATTATAATGAACTTGACTCGGTGTCATTATAATCTCCTACCACTGCCTGACTCAACCAAGTATGACCAGCTGGACTTTAAACGAAAGCACAATCAGTATATGATTCCAAAATGGGGAACCATACCAAGTACATCATAAAGATGATAAAATGCTCATAAAGAGCCCAACAAACAAGTGCGTTAGAAACATTTCTCAAACAAAGGATTTCAAAGTAGGAAATCCCACAAAAGCATTATAAAGATAAATAACACCAAAAGGAACCCAAACGGTTACACATTTCAAACTTGATTACAAACGGACAATTCCTACTACTTTGGTGTTCCACAATAATCATCTAGGTACCCTAGGATATCACCTAAAACCTAGACCAGGATTGAACCCTAAATCAATAGAATTGGAACATTTCAGTTCATTCAGCAACTTGGGCGGTCGCCCACACCAACCTGTGCGGTCGCCCAAAACTACCCTGACCACGACCAAACCTTCCAGATAAGTGTGCGGCCGCACGCCCTATTTGGGCGGCCACCCACACACCTCCGCCCGCCAAACTTATATTCTTTTATACTACCTCTGTTTCACCGTCTCAAAAGTACTATTACAACTTTTATACTAAATCTATTTCACCGTCTCAAAAGTACTATTACAACTTTTATACTAAATCTATTTCACCGTCTCAAAAATACTATTACCACTTTTATACTAAATCTATTTCACCGTCTCAAAAGTACTATTACAACTTTTTTACTAAATCTATTTCGCCGTCTCAAAAGTACTATTACCACTTTTATACTAAATCTATTTCACCGTCTCAAAAGTACTATTACAACTTTTATACTAAATCTATTTCGCCGTCTCAAAAGTACTATTACCACTTCCCTCAAATATTTATTTAAGCCAATTAACTTACTTTAAAATGTGCATAATATCACATAATACCAAAATGTATAATTAACCTCCATACTACCCATTAAGCAATAATTTTTAGAAAAAGTATCATATATAATATGTATGAACAATTTTAATATATAAGGGGGAATAGTAACTTACTTGCTACGAAAATAGTACCGATGACATAATTTTCTGATCAGCTAGATTTGATCTACTCGACGCCACGAACATTTTGGTGAAATCGGATTTTAGAACGGAAGAATAATGAACGAGATAAAATGATTTTTGTGGGAAGAACACTCGTAGAATAGAAGGAGTAAAAATGGCTTCGCAGAGAGAGAGAGAGAAATGGGAAAATCTTCTGCGCAGAGAGAGAGGAAGAAAGGATAAGAAATAAATAAAAACCAATCATGCTATGCTTTTGGCCATTTCCACTTAGGCCCCTCTAAGTTAATTACTTACATTTAAACCCAAAAGTTTTAACTTTAACACTTAACCCCTTATCATTATTTATAAATATTAACTTCACTATTTTAGCTTTTACTAATGCTAGTTAATCATTTTGCAACTCAAATATTTTTATTTAATAACTTAATAAATCAAATAAGTCTTTTAAAATAATCAAACTAACACAAATTAAATTATAAAATAATATTCTGCGTAAAATTTATATGAACTTGGGACGGGTCGTCACATTCTCTCCTCCTTAAAAGAAATTCGCCCGCAAATTTACTTATCAAAATTATAACACGTAGTCATATCGAAGCTACATATATATCGATTCTTATATAGCAAGTACTAACCACGATCAAGGACCTATTAAATATTTCAGACATAGTCTCCATAAATCACACTTAAATCCCATATTAAACATTATATGCCAACGGAACAGTAGATAGAAATACACATTTCTTCCTAACACATTTCTCACTTTTACAAACTCAGAAACTCCCATCCTTAACTAGAGAAAATATGCCCAAGAGAATTCATAAAATCCATCAAACCACTGTGGGTGTTTATTTTCCCAGTTCTTGTCTGTTTCTCCTATAAGCACATCAATTTCACGATTTTCCTTAGTACTTTCACAAGAGATAGTTTTACTCACAACTTGTTCATTTGAATCAACTATCTTTACAAATAATTCCTCACAACCAAAGTCAGGTTATAATGAAGTAGATTCCAACTCAAGCATATACGACTCATATTTCATATAAAATCAGGGATATATGGTAAATGTGTCGAAAATGTCATTCTATGATCAACTTCCTCTTTCTTCCAGAATTTCAAATTCTCATGACTATCATTCTTTTCAGTTCATGTCTGTCACTCTTAGGTAATTCTTTCAAGAAAACTAAATCCCTCACTTGATCTTAAGATCTCGATTTCGATTATCAACATCACTTGTTTACCAATTCTGAATCATAAATGATCTATTTCTGATTAGCTTTACGCTCTCAATCAACCCTTAAATCATTAACACCCATAAGTTTTGCTTTTCCGGTTCATCCCTATCATATATTATTTCCACAAACATCCCGCGTAATCATACTACTACCTGAACAAATAAAGGAAGGAATAGCACCAACAATTATAACATAAAAGAACATATTAGGAAGGTAGACTGGGTTACTCAATCCACTATAACAGAACACTATTGAGGCGTTATCAATTATATGATAATCCTACCGCAAAATTCATCATCATATATTCCTATACCTTTAGGGATCTCTTAAGGTAATCCTCTAATCATTGATGTGCCACTTCCGAATATTGTCAACCCAAGAATTCAATTATATACACGAAAATTTACCGTTATCAACTATTCGATCAAATATGATTCCACTACTACACTCATCTTCCTTATATGATAAAACATAATACAGTCATGATCTTTGAATTCCTCTACCCACTTGCTTTATCTCATATTTAGTTCTTCTAAGAAAATATATCCATCAAATATTGATAGTCTATTAACATAACATTTCAAAGTTAGTCAATTGAAAAACATAATCTGCTAAAACAATATTAATAAAGTTACATTCAATCCTGAGTCATAGATGATTCTATTCATAGGGAGTTAATCCTCGAAACATATACAAATACTTTATCATCTTGAATCAATACACCCCTCAATCTCTATTTGGAAATACTACTATAGATAATAAATTTATCATTTTTACTATAATTGTGAAACTTGACATGTCCCCAAGAAAATAATAACAATGGTCATATCCTTTATCAATTAACTACCAAAATAAAATAAAATTATATAATTTGAAAATATCATTCCTCAAATCCATTAACACCACTAGACTATTTATCCATCTAAATGACATAACCACGAATTCATGATGAGCATACCTAATATGAGAAATTGTCTTTGATATATCCTCATATTTGACCTTCAATTACTAATAGTCACTTATCAATCAAACACCGACTAAACCACTGATCAACTTCAGGGATTGAATAATTCACCAATATAAGATTAGAAGTATTAATTCGTCATAGTAACCTAGTTGAGCTCTCTGAAAATATCCAATATAGACCCAAAATCACCCAATTCGGAGTTCGATGAATTAGATAAGAATTTATTAAAACTCAATCCACACTTGAGTTATAAATCATGAACTGCTGCCAAAATATGATATTTAAGAAGTTCGCATAAAAACATAAAATTTATCCTAAAGAATCACTATATTACGAGCTCGGATGTATTTCTTACGATATATCTAAAATTCACACTATTCAATATATCTCTATGGTTCTACAGAACCAAGACTCGAATTCTGGGAACAAGATACAGAAAATCATCTTCATTGGAAAGGTCTTGAAAATATAGTCAAATTAGACACTTAAATCATCCATTCCAATTTAAAATGAATAACTTACGATCATTTTAATTTACTAATTTCCCCAAAACTGTAAACAATTCAATAGCACAAAAACCGAGATTCTGGGGAAGTTCAACGCATATCTAGAATTACAAACTTAATCAAACATAAATCTCTCAAAAAGTTAATCAATTTAGGCTCAAAATCACTTGAATCCGGTTTAAAATGAATAAGTTATGACTAATCACAATTCAATCAAGCTTCCTCTGAAACATTTACAAACCCAGTGACCAAAATGAAATATCCAAAAATACTCATCTTCAAGCTTTCCCTTAATCTCTGAGACACTTTTCTTCCAAGAAGATTAATGTAACTCATCACAAGAGATGCATTCACTTACAAAGTAGATACGCCTACATCTTCAAGTATGACCAGCTGGACTTTAAACGAAAGCACAATCAGTATATGATTCCAAAATGGGGAACCATACCAAGTACATCATAAAGATGATAAACTGCTCATAAAGAGCCCAACAAACAAGTGCGTTAGAAACATTTCTCAAACAAAGGATTTCAAAGTAGGAAATCCCACAAAAGCATTATAAAGATGTAATAACACCAAAAGGAACCCAAACGGTTACACATTTCAAACTTGGTTACAAACGGACCATTCCTACTACTTTGGTGTTACACAATAATTATCTAGGTACCCTATGATATCACCTAAGACCTAGACCAGGATTGAACCCTAAATCAATAGAATTGGAACATTTCAGTTCATTCAGCAACCTGGGCGGTCGCCCACACCAACCTGTGCGGTCGCCCAAAACCACCCTGACCACGACCAAACCTTCTAGATAAGTGTGCGGTCGCACGCCCTATTTGGGCGGCCGCCCACACACCTCCACCAGCCAAACTTATATTCTTTTATACTACACTTGTTTCACCGTCTCAAAAGTACTATTACAACTTTTATACTAAATCTATTTCACCGTCTCAAAAGTACTATTACCACTTTTATACTAAATCTATTTCACCGTCTCATCAAAAAAGTACTATTACAACTTTTATTCTAAATCTTTTTCGCCGTCTCAAAAGTACTATTACCACTTTTATACTAAATTTATTTCACCGTCTCAAAAGTACTATTACAACTTTTATACTAAATCTATTTCGCCGTCTCAAAAGTACTATTACCACTTCCCCCAAATATTTATTTAAGCCAATTAACTTACTTTAAAATGTGCATAATATCACATAATACCAAAATATATAATTAACCTCCATACTACCCATTAAGCAATAATTTCTAGAAAATGTATCATATATAATATGTATGAACAGTTTTAATATTAAATGGGGAATAGTAACTTATTTGCTACGAAAATAGTACCGATGACATAATTTTCTAATCAGCTAGATTTGATCTACTAGACGCCACGAACATTTTGGTGAAGTCGGATTTTAGAACGGAAGAATAATGAACGAGATAAAATGATTTTTGTGGGAAGAACACTCGTAGAACAGAAGGAGTAAAAATGGCTTCAGAGAGAGAGAGAAATGGGAAAGTCTTCTGCGCGGCGGAGAGAGAGGAAGAAAGGATAAGAAAGAAACAAAAACCAATCATGCTATGCTTTTGGCCATTTCCACTTAGGCCCCTCTAAGTTAATTACTTACATTTAAACCCCAAAGTTTCAACTTTAACACTTAAACCCCTTATCATTATTTATAAATATTAACTCCACTATTTTAGCTTTTACTAATGCTAGTTAATCATTTTGCAACTCAAATACTTTTATTTAATAACTTAATAAATCAAATAAGTCTTTTAAAATAATCAAACTAACACAAATTAAATTATAAAATAATATTTTGCGTAAAATTTATATGAACTTGGGACGGGTCGTCACACAAACTACAATGATGGTCTAAAAAAAGAAACTACAATGAACAAAATGAAAACGAAAATCTTGGGAAAAACACGTTTTTTCAAACGCTTAGAAAAAACGTGTTTTTAAAAAAAACGCTGTGGCATTTTTGTAAATAATCAGAACTTCTCAACGGTTCTGGATATAATTATAAAACTTTCTGGATATGATATTGATAGCCAGAATCTTTGAAAGTGATAGCCAAAAGAGTCGTTTTTGTAAATAGTCGGAACTTCTCAACGGTTCTGGATATCAATATAAAGGCTTCTAGATATGATATTGATAGCCAGAACCCTTGAAAGTGATAGCCAGATGGGTCATGGATATCAATATAAAGCCTTCTGGATATTAATATAAAGCCTTCTGGATATGAGACTGATAGCCAGAAGTTTTTTTTCTGATTTTTTTTAGAGTAACAGAAGTGTTAATAGATAGCCAGTAGCAATGTTTAGGATGACCAGTTGCTGTGTTAAGAAGTTCCAGTGAGTGTGTTGGGGACCGCCGGATGATTTTGAAAAACACGTTTTTCCTAACCAATAAGAAAAACACGTTTTAAAGGAGACCAACTCCAATAAAAAAATGTAAAATAAACAACAAAAAATAAACAACCGAAAGCTCAAATTGCATATGCAGCAAGTTTGAATCTCTTCAAACCACAAATCCTTTGTGGTCCTTCTCAATCTCAGAACGGTACCACCTTTTCACTTCCAACTCCAAAAACAACCATAACAATTTTTCACAAGAAATCCTCAACTCAAAGGCCTTTAAATTTCGTTCCAAAAATCCCCCCAAAATTATCAAATCCTCTTTCTGTTCTTTTATGCATCAAACAATCAAGTTATATCCTCACTGATCTCAAGAAACTCACAATCCATTTCAAATTAAACAAGGATTTTCCACTTTTACTGACTTTAATAGGGTGACGGTATTGGAGATGGAGGGTTTCGGTTGGACTTTAAACCCGACTACTCAAATTACTGACGCGAAGAGGGAATATGGTGGTGTTGCAGTGTTAGTTGGCAGGGACGCACATGTTACTTAACTGACTTTTTTAACAAAATCCGTCAAAAATGCCTTAACTGGCCAACAATTTTTACTTCAAGGTCTGATGTGGCGAAAAAAAACTTCAGGGTTCGATTAGAAGGGTGCTACGTGATTTTATGGTCTAAAATGTCAAATACCCATTTATAAATGGGCAAATTGCAAATTGGTAACCTGTGTTTATCTCACGTTTGCAATCCCCAACCTGAGAGTTGAATTGTGCCAATCAGGCACCTGAGTTTGTCAATTTGTTGCAATGTGGTGAATAAACTAACTTTTCGCTAATTTTTTAACGGACTTAAACACATGTACCTCGCACATGACTTTTGAGAAGGGCAATCTTGTAAATTCCTGGAATCTGAGCATGGCACATATTTATTGAGGGGTCAACTTGCAAGTTTTTGAAAATAAAGAGTAATAAAAAATATACCTAAAATTTTTACACCACCACAAACACAACCACCATCTCTTACACCACCACCACAAAATTCTTACACCACCACCACCACCCCCTAGCACCACCACCATCGCCACCCTTTACACCACCACCACCATCTCTCTCCATTCCCAAACCTAGCATGACTTCCACTCCCCTTCCATCTCTCTCCATTCCCAATCCCAAAAGCACCATTCAAAACCATATCTGAAAAGAAAGAACGCCCTCTCCCACCTCTCAACCACTACCGCCGCCGCCAGCCCAATCAATTTCGATCCTTTCATCATCCCTTACCACATAATTCCTCAACGCCTTTCCTTCTCTGATCTCGCTCTTCAATACCCGAACCTGCCTCCATACCTTGTTACCCACAAAAATCAATTCTCATCACCGACAGTTCCCCCACCAATTTATCAGTCGATTACTCCCCAATCACCATCAAAACGCAGATTTTGGAAAACCAAAAACCAAATTTCAAAAATCTAAGTTTTTGAACCCAGATTCCAGATTCTGAAAAAGAGTTTCAAAATTTGAAAATTGATGGAAATGGGGAAGGGAGGGGTTTCTGGGTTCTTGAGTTTGTTGGGTTTTTTTTTGGTCAAAGGAGTGTATATGTTATAAATGTAGGGATATATTGGTCATTTTATTTCTCAAACCTTTCATGTGCAGCTCATATGGTCTTTTTTCTTTTTATTATTTTCTTTATTTTTGGATTGACAAGATTGCCCTTCCCAAAAGTCATGTGCGAGGCATATGTGTTTAGCTTCGTTAAAAAATTAACGAAAAGTTAGTTTATTCACCACATTGCAACAAATTGACAAACTCAGGTGCCTGATTGGCACAATTCAACTCTCAGGTTGGGGATTGCAAACATGAGACAAACACAGGTTACCAATTTGCAATTTTCCCTTTACAAATCAGTTTGAATCGTACGACCAAAGTTTGTCTTTCTCATTCTAATTGGAGAAAATTACCACCTAATCCTTCATCCTAATCGAATCTACCACCTAGTCCAAGCCAATATTTTCTTTTACCAGCTAGTCCATTAGAGTTATTAAATCCCAAAACTACCCCTTATCCAAATAAAACAACTCAGCCTTCCCCATCCTCATTCAACGCACGCACAACCATAAGTCGTTCTCTCTCTCTACACGCGACCCCCACGTTCCAATCTCCGGAAACTTCCTCCCCCACTTCGGCGACCCTCCCTTCCCTCTCCGACTACCACCCCTCCCTTCCTTCTCCAACTCAAGCGTTGTCTCCCTCCCCAACCCCTTCCTTCCTAACCGCTGGCGCCTGTACCCAAATCCCGGTGACCCTTCCTCTACCCTACCCATAGCCAAGGGGAACAATAACATCTGCTTATTCTCTGTCACCACCGGCGAATCTACAGATTCGGCTACTATTCTCGTCGACCAAAAAAGTCAGATCCAACAAGCTCCGGCCATCCCCAAATCAAATGTTCAGATCTAACAAGCTCTGGCGACCCCAAATGTTCAGATTTGACCAAAACACACACATTTTATGAGGACATCTGAAGGTCGGCGAACACTTCGGCGTTTGATCGGATCTGACTGGAGGAGGCTGATCTGGATATTTCTATCTCTACACTCTGACTATTTCTATCTCTTCACTTCCAAGATGCGCTAGATCTGGATATCAGACTGGAGCTTGTGGTCACCGGCATAGAAGCGTCATCGAAGATAGAGCATTTTAAAGGTGAAGAAACTGTAAACATTTTCCTTTCTGAATTTAAATGCCCGGAAAACTTTTTGTTTTTGTTTTTGTTTGTGTGTTCTAATGGATTGGTAAATCAAAAAGTTGTCAATTGTTTTTGGTGTTGTCTTTGAATGTAACTGAGATTTTGTTGTTGATAGATTGATTTGGTTTGCTAAGGTCACAATTATTGTTGGAACAAGTGCGAGCAATCAAGGAATTTTTCAGTTATATATTATAACAACTGTGAATTTTTCAGTTGTATATTAGAATAATTGTAAACTTGTGTTTGGATCAATTGTGAACTTGTTCTAGGAACATCTGCGAACTTGATCTTGGAACAAAATGTGAACTTGTTCTTGAAAAAAAAATTAGTAAACTTGTTCTTGGAATTTGTTCTGGGAATTATTGTTAGAACATCTGTGAACCTGTTCTTGGAAAAAAGTGTGAACTTGTTCTTGGAACAAGTGCGAACTTACAATTACGAACTTGCAATTGTGAACTTACAACTGTGAACTTGTTCTTGAAAACAATAGTTTTTTTTTTTTTTTGAAAAGTGTGAATTTGTTCTTGGAATAATGAAAACTTTTCCTTGAACAACTGTGAACTTTTTCTTGAAAAAATTGCAATTTTTTTTTTTGAAAAATGTGAATTTTTCTTGGAATAACTGTAAACTTGTTTTGGAACAACTGTGAACTTGTTCTGGAACAATTGTGAAGTTGTTCTAGAAAAAAAATATTTTTTTTGAAAAATGTGAATTTGTTCTTGGAATAACTGTAAACTTGTTCTGGAACAACTGTGAACTTGTTCTGGAACAACTGTGAACTTACTGATTAGTTCACAGTTGTTTGGTCGCCAAAGTTGTTTAGATAACAACTGAGAACTTACTGATAAGTTCTCAGTTATTTGATCACCGGAGATGGTGGTAGCCAGAAAAATAGTCATCGTGTGTGGTAGGTGGAAAATGGTGGCCGGAAAGGTCGACGGAGGTGGTCGCCGGATTATGGCACCAAAAAAATACTCACCGGAGGTGGTCGCCGGAAATGGTTGACGGAGGTGGTCGTCGAAAAATAGTCGCCGGAAAATGGTCGCCGGAGGTGGCCGCCAGAAAATGGTCGCCGGAGGTGGTTGGGATGGGTGGTTAAAGGTGGTCATGGTGGTTGGAGAGAAAAAGTGAAATGATGGAGGGAGTGGCATTAATGTATAGGGGTGTAAGTGGTTCGGTTCGGCGGTTCGGTTTGGGAGGAGTTAGAGACCAAACCGCTAGTTATCGGTTTGGGAAAATCTCAAACCGAACCGAACCGTTGAAAGATTCAAACCGAACCAAACCATCAAAGTTCGGTTCGGTTCAGCTTAAAACGTGGTTTGGTTTTCCGGTTCAGACTGTGGTTCAAACCGCGATCCAAACCACATTCCAAACCACAGTCCAGACCAGCAGATCAGAGCCCAGACCATTACACCACAAACATGAAATGATTTCATGTTTGTTTATACTAAAACACAATTACAACTTATAAAAATAAAACACAACTACAACCTAATATTATACTTTGAAAAAAATAATGACACGTCCAAAATAAAAGTACCAACCAATAATCTTAAAGTATAACATAATAAAACATACCAAATCAAAGTTACAAACCATCATTGTCCAAGTACCATTGTCAAAGTGCCATTAAACAGACATTGTATCAAAGTGACCAAACAAAGTCAACCATTAAAAAAATGATAACAAGACCAAAGTGCCAAAATGAAAGTTCAACAGGATCATCCTCAACCCGTGTGTGAGCAGAATTGTGAGCAGACAGGACATCATCAACCTCACCATATCCTGCAATTAACCAAGACAATGCCTAAAAAAGATTAAACGAATAAAGATAGAAAGTACATGGAGGATGTTTCTACTTTGACGCAATAATGGCCCAAGACCCCACACCGCAAAGTAACAAGACCAACGAAATGTAAATGACTTAGAACAGATCTTAGAGCTGAAGAACAAATTGGAAAGAACAAACTGGAAAGAACCCTCCGCAAAAAAAATGCACAATAACCAGTACCTGCCCCCTCTTTCCTCTGCCCACCAGCAAACAACCCCCAATTAGTCAGAATGCAGCAACATAAGTTATATATATGAAGTTCCTCATTTTCCAGTTTGTACTAGACTGTCCAAACTGGAAAGAAACTGGAAAGAAACCTGGGAAGAAACTGGAATAGTACCTCATATTGCAGCACACATGTATTTTCACTCCCTTAAGGTTGAAGGACCCACACGATCTGTATTTTCAGTTATAACTGCAAGATATAAAGTTATTAATTATTATCATAAGAAAATAAATGAACTTAATATAAACAATATAATGAATTTGTTGAAATTAATTAGGTTTTATATATAGTTTACCAGATTCGGCATCGCTAAAGTCATCCAACTTCATTTCAACATCAATAGGAAGAGGTTCGGCACGCAGCCAATCTTGTGCACAAATCAAACTCTCCGCAACCTTGGGACTCAAAGAGCTGCGAAATGGGTCCAAAACGTGACCTGCGGTGCTAAAAGCCGATTCCGAAGCAACTGTGGTAACGGGGATTGCCAAAATGTCTTTTGCTATTAAGGAGAGAACATGGTACTTATGAACATTCACTTTCCACCATAACAAAATATCAAAGTTCTTGACTTTTTTCTCAACAGTTTCATCCAAGTATCTCTCAATTTATGACTTTGCACCATCATCCACTTCCTCCAAATGATTAAGATATGCATCTTGCATGTTTTCAATATCATTATCACATAAAGAATCACTCTTACTTTCCTCTTCATCATTAATTACTTCTACTCTCTCATTTGCTTTAGAATTTTTATCAATCACCTCATAAAAAGAATACATACAAAATAATGTATCTTTTACTCTCTTTTCAAATTCATTCACCTTATCAACATTATAAATGGAGCCATAACAAAACTTTAAATAGTTCAACTTGAATCGAGGATCTAAGACAACGGCAAGTAAAAGATTCATATTGATCTTACTCGTATCACTCGAATACTTGTCAAACTTCTTTTGCATTGACTTTACCATGGCCTTCAATTCATCATCATTGTTACTATTAGCCCAACTAATCAAACTCTTCTCAATATAGAACACATCATGGAAATACGAGTTAGAGGTCACATACAAGCAACCCGAGAGTCTCCTAGTGATATCATAGAATGTTTTCAAGAACTTGCACAAAGTAGTAGCACGACACCAATCATGTTCGGTAGGACAACCATTAGGAAGATCATTATTCAAAGTAGTCTCTAATTCCATGACTTCAAATGCTTTTTTGAACTTAAGAGCAGTTTCTAACATGAGATATGTGTAGTTCTATCTAGTTGGTACATCAAGGACTAACTTGCTTTTATGCTCAATTTCTTCTTTCTCACAAAACTCTTGAAAAAGGTGTACTCTTTGAGGGGAGCTCCTTATATACCTCACAACTTGACGAATTCTACTAATGGATTCATCTATTTCTCCAATTCCATCTCTAACAATTAAGTTGAGAATATGGGAACAACATCTCACATGAAAAAACTCACCCTCCAAAACAAGTCCACCTTTCCTAATAAGTTTTTTCTTCCAATGATCAACAGTAGTGCCATTAGATGAAGCATTATCAACCATGAGAGTCAAAACCTTGTCAATACCCCAATCAAGCATACAAGCCTCAATGGCACCAGAAATTGCAATACCTTTATGACTATTGACAACTTTAAAGTTAAGAACTCTCTTGTGTAATGTCCATTCTTTGTCAATAAAGTGTGCAGTGAGAACCATATAACTCAAGTTTTACAAGGAAGACCATATATCAGTTGTGAGGCAAATCCTATGAGCATTAAAAGATAAGTCCCGCTTCAACCTTTTATTCTCATTATTATATATTTCCATACAATCCTTGGCTATGGTGTTACGACAAACTATTTCAAACCTAGCTGAACAACACTCATAAATTGTTTGAAACCCGTGTGGTCAACAAATCTAAAAGGAAGCTCATCAATTATTATCATCTTTCCAAGAGCTTCTCTACTCTTATCTGGATCAAATTGCCAAGGAATCAACTTGATTTCCCCCTCTCCATTTTTAAAATTCTCAAGTGTTTTTTGATTTTTCTTCACCTCATTATAAGGATATTTAGGACACTTTGCTAAATGGTTTGTAAGGGTGCTAGTTCCACAAGAGGCAGCATATTTCTTCTTGCAATACTTACAATTTGAATGCAATAGCTTTTTACCTTCCATGACTTTATCAAAGTGGTCCCAAGCTGCAGATGTAAAGGCTTTACTACCACCAACAATAGATGAATCTACTTCAGTGTCTGGGGTTGACGGAGCTTTTCACATCTTTGACATTTGGACCTAAAGAAGGACAATACAGTCTCCAGTTAACTTTTCCCACAAAATAAAGAAAGCAAAGAATACTGATTCAAACTCAAAAGACAACAAGTAATATGAAGAACATACACTGTCAGCCATGGCCGGTATGTTTAATAAGACCTTGCTCGCTACAAATCCAAGCTGTACAAAAAATGAAATTGACGAATAAATTAACAAAGTTAGAGTCTTGATTTAAGAACGAACTTAATGAAACAAAATAAAGCAGTACAATATACCTTTCAATAGGCGAGTTAGGGTTTCGAATATCTTGATAAAGATGAAGATTCGAAGTGAAGAAGAGGGAGGCCTGAGTAGGAAGGGTCGGTCGGCGTCGGGGACGGGGACGGAGCAAAGGAAGCAATCGCCGCCTGAGAAGGAAGGGTCGGCGGCGCTTGAGTAGTCGTTATCGGGGAAGACTGGACTGGAGACCCGCTCGTTAGAAATGAAAGAAATGGGAAGTGATTTAGGGTTGTGAAATAAATTTATGTTTTATATGTGTTAAATCAATGATTCAGATTAAATTTAACAAATGATCAACGGTTCATATTGCAGTTTGGAATATCGGTTCCGCGGTTCGGTCTAATACGGTTTGGTTCGGTTCGGTTTATAAGAGTCAAACCGCAGACCGAACCGAACCGCGCGGTTTATGATATTTTCAAACCGAGCTGAACCATGGAAGTATAAAAACCAAACCAAACCACATGGTTTGGTTCGGTTCTGTCTCAAACCGCGGTTTGAACCGAACCGCTGACACCCCTATTAATGTAGTTTTTCATTATTTATTAAGGGCATGATTGTCCTTTTAATAACCTTTGGACTAAGTGGTAATATTGTAAATTCATTGTCCTAAGTAGTAATTTTCATTAAGATGAAGGACTAAATGGTAGTTGTCTCCTACTAATTGATCCGGAGCCCACCCAAAAAGTTTCCCACTCCTAGAAGGATTAGGAAAAGTTTAAATAGCCAACGTGGCCCACCTACCCTTATAAACCGTTTAATATCCCTGAAATGATCTGCTATAAATACAGCTCCATCGATGACCCCAATTTATAGTAGTATCATAATAACGTTATTCTCCCAATTCCACAAACAACCCCTCAAAAATCAAAATCAAAATCGAATACGAAAACAAACAAAAAATATCGAATGGATTCATCAGATTTCACCACGCCGGAAGAAATGGAAGCTGCCTTGCTTTTGATCCAACTCAGTGGCGAAGATTCCGACGATCACTTCAGCAGCTTAAAATCCGACGGCGGCGACAACCACAACAACGACGACGATCTTCATGTCTTAATCAAGGATCTATATAAACAAAAGAAGAAAAATCAGAAAAATAAGAGAAAGAGGAGTGAATCAGAAGAAGAAATCCATGAATTATGCAGCGGCTCTATGAATAACAATAGCAATAATTATTATTCAGATGCTGCAACTTCCGCCATGAGTGGTACGACTGTCAGCAAGCTTTCCGGGAGCTATCGGAACGTAATAAGCGATGACGAAGAGGAAGTAGCGTGTGGAATGAAACAAAGGAACAAGAAATTTCGATCGGTTGAAGAAATTTACAGTCTGACCAAGCCATTGCAAATTAAACTGCACGCATAGTTTATAATTTGGAAGACTACTAGGTGTAGCCAATTAATTTATGTCAATCAGGAAATACTAGCAGTATTAATTTTATTGTAAGATAATTTTTGGAGTATTTAAGTGAACGGAAATATGATAATTACATGGTATAGAGGTTATTTTAATTTGAGGAACTCTTGTGTGAGATCTTCTTACACATGGGATGGATCTCGAGAGGAAATGGGTTTGCCCCGTCATAACTCGACCCGTCTCACGTGTGAGACCGTCATACACAAGTTTTTTGACTTTTTAGTTTTGTTTTCTTCCTTTGCGTGAAGAAGAAGCTGTATATATATACGTGTGCCTATAGCTTTTGTATTCGTGATGGTGTTAGTGTACCACCAAGCCCTAAGATCTGTTAGTTTGACGTTGTTTTGTTTTTGTGAATCCTCTTTTGGTTTATCTATTTCTGCATTACGCTTTTTTTTTATTTTTAAAGCTTCATTCATGTTAATGGAGCTTGTATATTGGAGGGTTCGGCTTAACTTTACTTAACTTCATCATTTAAAATAGCAATCACATTCACATTAAACAAGTCTTTTGCATTTGACGACTACCAATATTAAGTAACCTTTATCTTATTCCTTCGTCACTATTCGTTGTTCTTGATTTTTTTTTTTTTTGACTGATGATCATAACCCTGTTATTTCCTTCGTTCCAGAAAGATAATCTTAATTAAACTTTTGACGCTCAGTACATGTGAATTTTGATCAAATTCTATTGTCAATCTAAATATCTTAATGAAATTCTAAATATTGGAATTAAAAAACATTATCAATGATAATTTTTCAAATTTCACTATAATTATTAAATTGACAATAATATTTTGTCAAAATTCATTTGTGTTAAGCTTAGGTGATTAGTGTGAAAAGAGAGAGAAGATTAGGTTGATGAAATGACTTGAGACTCATTCTCTTTTCATAACTCTCATTAGTCGCAAAATAAATACTATCATGTATCTAAATAATAATGAAAATAATAAGTTAATTTTACTACAGGTTTACTATAGTATAATCAATTGATATTTAAACAAGTAAAAAAAAATTTTAAAAAAAATGGCAAGTCAATTTTTTAATGAAAATTGGCAAGTCGACTACAAGGATAAATTTAGTATTCAGGCTCGTCTGGTGCACAGTTTAAAAAACTGAGATTTTTCAAAACGGAGCGTTTTTTTGGACGCTACTATTTGGAGCGGCTAAAATTGACTTAGATTTTTGAAAAGCTTCACTCAAAAACTCTCTATTGAGACGCTTAATTAACAAAAAGCTGATTCTTTTTCACTGCGTTTTGAACGCGCCGCTCTACCAAACAAGCCCGAACTAATTTCATGATACTTTTATTCCCTTGAACTAACCATATTTATATCATACCCCGTAATAAAATGATCATCAAATTAACAATATATGTCATTAGCCTTTGTGAAAGGCCCTGTTAGACTGATTGAACAGATTAATTAAAACTTGGACAGCTAACACTTTGGGTTAGCTGTTGAGAAATAATGAATAAAAAGAATTATGCAGCGGAATATAAATAAGTCAAGAATGAAAAGAACAATGTGCAGTGTGTGTGTGTAAATGTATAGACAAGAGTGTACACAGTATTTTCAAGCGGTTCAGAGGCAAGACCATTCTCTTACATCCACCCCCACTGTTGACAACAGTGAGATCAATTCACTATAATATTCTCTTCAATAAGAGTTACAAGAATTGATAAGGCAAGTTCCTAGAACCCCGTTTGTTGAGATATGGACAGGTATCTCACATATCTCGGCCAAATCATAAGTTATTATCCTTTCATTTCTTGATAAATGTAAATAGAGTAGGATATCAATTTGTTAGCTAGTTTTTAGGGATTGATTAACTTCTTCTCCAAGAAGGATCCCTTGTATTTAAAGTGTTGTACTCGGCTGATCAAATCAAGGAAATAACAAATATGTTTTCCTCCATTCTCTTTTCTTAACTTGGTATACAGAGCTTGCAAAAGATGCCAGGCGAAGAGGTCAGTGGAGAGAAGGTTTCGGCCATGGAAGAGCGCCGATTTCCCTATTTTCTGGCGGCAAGTGATCATCCGGGCATGATTCTCACCCATATTCAATTACAAGGGGCGAATTATGAAGAGTGGGCTAGGTTTTCAAGGGCTCACTGAGGGCTAAAACGAAAACCGGTTTTATTGATGGGACAATTGATCGGCCTACCAAAGCATCTGATCTTGATCTTTGGCAGACCGTGAATTTAATGGTGGTCTCCTGGATTTTTAACACCATTGAACCTCGCCTTCGTTCCACTATCTCTTATGTGGAAGATGCGAAGGTGGTGTGGGATGATTTAAAGGAGAGATTTCCAGTTGGTAATAGACCAAGGGTTCAACAATTAAAGGCCGATCTTGTTACCTGTAAATAGCAGAAGGGTGAGAGCATGGCGACCTATTATGGGAGGATGAAGAAACTCTGGGATGAACTGAACGATTTTGATGCACTTCTGGCCTGTTCATGTACACGTTGTAAGTGTAATATTGGTACGAAGTTGGTTCAACGACGTGAAGAAGAGAAGGATCATCAGTTCCTTATGGGGTTAGAAATCCCAAAGTTTGACAACGTGAAGTCTTCTATACTGAACACAGAGCCTTTACCTAGTGTTAATAAGGCATATTCTATTGTTGTGAGGGAAGAAAGTGTCCGTGGCAGCATGCATGGTGAATATGTGGACCTGTCAGCTTTGCTATCAATACAGTTGCCAGCACATGTGCCCTATCAGGTGGTCAGTCAAGTGGCCCAGCAGGTGGTTCCTCAGCAAGAAGGGAAGGGGCAGTGTTGTTTGCTCTCACTGTAAGAAGAAGGGTCATGATGCGACCACATGTTATAGGCTGGTCGGATACCCAGAATGTTGGTCTGAGCAGCGGGTGAAGAATGCGAAAGGGCAAGCAGGGGGCCAATCATCCGGCGCAGGGAAAGAACAGGTCAGATTCAACACTAAAACCAATTCGGTGCAGACTGGTGCAGAAGGACGGACTGGGATAACGGATGCACAGCAGGCAGAAATGTTGGGTTTTACAACAGAACAATGGAATCAGTTCAAGTGCTATGTTCAGACACATGTGCAGCCATCTGACTACACAACTGGTCGCACAACTGACCACACGACTGGTAAGATAAATAATGAACCTTGGCTTGTTGATAGCGGCGCTAATCGACATGTGACAGGCAATCTCTCTCTAGTCCTAAATATTCGTGTTATTAAGGCCAATCGTTTAGGCTTGCCAAATGGTCACTATACGGTCGCCAATAAGAAAGGCGATGTTGATATTGGACCAAATATAATTTTAAAAAATGTGTTATATGCCCCGGGTTTCAACTGCAATTTATTATCTGTCTCTCAGTTGCTTCAAGATTCCAATGCTCTAGTGTAATTTTCTGACAAATGTTTTGCTATACAGGAACGGGACTCGAAGATGTTGATTGGAGCGGGTGAACAAAACGAGGGGTTGTACTATCTGAGAAGATCAGACGGACAGTGTGTTTGCAGTGTTAAGAATTCTTGGGATTATCAGTTGTGGCATCAATGGTTGGGACATCCTTCAAGTAAATTCGTTAGTTTGTTGCCTTTTATTCATCGTTGGAGTATTAATAAAGATGTTTGTGGTATTTGCTGTCAAACAAAACAGAGTAGAGATAAGTTTTTATCTAGTAACAATAATTCAGTTGGTATTTTTTATTTAATTCACTGTGACATTTGGGGTGACTATCGTAATCCATCTTTGTGTGGGGCTTTTTATTTTTTAACAATTGTGGATGATTGTTCTCGAGAAGTTTGGGTTTATCTCCTTCGTTCCAAAAGTGAGGTTTCTCAAATCTTGAAAAAAAATTTGGTCATGGTTGAAAGACAATTTACGAAACGTGTCAAGAAGGTATGCAGTGACAATGGCCTGGAATTTTTGTGCTTGACAAAATATTTTCGGGATATTGGCATTGAGCATCAAACTACTTGTGTTCGCACTTCTCAACAAAATGGTAGGGTTGAACGCAAACACCGACATCTCTTAAATATGTCTCGTGCTTTGATGTTTCAAGCTAAATTACCTACAAAAATTTGGGGTGAATGTGTCTTGGCTGCTGGGTATTTAATAAATCGTACGCCTTCAAAATTATTGCATGGCAAGACTCCCTTTGAGATTATTTTTGGGATTCCTCCATCGTATGAGAATATTAGAATTTTTGGGTCTTTGTGCTATGTTCATCATTCTAGACAGGACAATGATAAGTTTTCCAGTCGTAGCAGAAAGTGCGTATTTGTTGGTTATCCGTATGGGAAGAAAGGTTGGTTGGTGTATGACCTTGATGAACACAAGACCCTTGTCTCCTAGGACGTTATTTTTGTTGAAAAATAACTTCCTTTTGCCACTTTTCGAACTGATGCAACACAGGTTTATACAGATTCAGATATCTTTCTGTGTTCCCCTTCTGATGTGGCTGAGGAGGATAATATTTGTGTCACTGCTCCTGTACCTACTCAGTTGACTGAACAGTTGTCCACTCAGTTACTTGAACAAGTGGTTGAACAACAGGCTGATCCGATGACAGATTTTGGATAAACTTATCCTATGTTTGACCAAGTAACTGAACATGTACATGCGCAAGTTACTCAACAACAGGTTACTCAGGCTGCTGATTCCCCAACTGTTGACGAAATTTCCAAACCTCTGTCTATTGCAGTTGAACCTTTGGGTCGAGGACAGAGAACTAGGGTTCCCTCTACAAGGTACCCCTCGACAGATTATGAGCTTCCTTCTTCTCAGATTCGCTCTACTAAAGTCAGCCCCCCGTCACGTTTACCTTCCCAACTCAACTCTTCAAGTACTTGTTATCCTTTATCACATTTTTTCAATTGCACTAAATTTTCTATGGCACACCGTTGTTTTTTGGCTGCTGTAGATTCAGGGATGGAGCCTAAGAATTTTAGAGACGCTGCCTCTTCTCCTTTATGGCGTGAGGCAATGAACAAAGAACTTAGTGCTCTTAATCAGAATGGTACGTGGGAGCTGGTAGATGCTCCTATTGGGAAGAAGGTCATTGGCAACAAATGGGTGTATAAAATTAAGTACCATGCCGATGGGACTGTCGAACGGCACAAGGCACGGCTGGTTATTCTGGGAAACAAACAAGTTGAAGGGGTCGATTTCAAGGAGACTTCACCAAATGGATGTTCATAATGCCTTTTTACATGGTGATTTAATCGAATATGTGTATATGAAAATTCCATTGGGACATCCGACTGCCGCTTCCAATAAAGTTTGCAAACTCAGAAAATCCTTGTACGGTCTGCGACAGGCGCCTCGTTGTTGGTTTGCTAAACTTTCCACGGCATTAAAAAACTATGGTTTTATTCAGTCTTCCTCCGATTACTCCCTTTTCTTTCTCAAGACTTCCGCTGCTGATCTTCATGTACTTGTGTACGTTGATGATTTGGTTATTGGGGGTAATAATTCGGATGCTATATCTCGTTTCAAAGATTATCTGTGCCGATGTTTCCACATTAAAGATCTTGGTCGACTTAAGTATTTCTTGGGTCTCGAGGTTGCCCGACACCCAACTGGTATTTTTCTCTCCCAAAGAAAATACACTCTCGATATACTTTTTGAAGTTGGACTGGGTGGTGCTCGCCTGGCTTTGACTCCCATTGAGCAAAATCATCGTTTGGCACTGACCGATAGTGCTCCCTTACATGATCCGGAGCCTTACAGGCGTCTGGTTGGTCGTCTCATATATCTTACAATCACACATCACGAACTCTCATATAGTGTGCATACTTTTGCACAATTTATGACCAACCCTAAAGTGGAACATTGGAAGGCTTCTTTACGGGTTGTTCGTTATCTCAAAATTCATCCGTGTAAAGGGATTTTATTCTTACTCGTTGCTCTCTTACTGCATATTTTGTTTTTCTTGGGGACACTCCTATCTCTTGGAAAACAAAGAAACAGACTACTATTTCTCGATCCTCGACCGAGGCTAAATATCGTTCTATGGCTAGTGCTACTTGTGAGCTCAAATGGCTTCATGGACTTCTTCTTTCATTCGGCGTTCCGCACACCACTCCTATGGTTTTGTGTTGTGACAGTCAATCCGTGTTGTATATGGCTTAAAATCATGTCCATCATGAACAAACGAAGCATATAGAAGTTGATTGCCATCTTGTTAGGGATGCTGTACAGTCAGGTGTCATCACAACTTGCTATGTACATACGTCCTCACAACTGGATGATATTTTGACTAAGGCTTTGGTCAGTCACCAATTCCTCCATTTGATGGGCAAGTTAGGCGTTTGTGACCTACACGCTCCAACTTTAGGGGGGTGTTGAGATATGGACGGGTATCTCACATATCTCGGCCAAATCATAAGTTATTATCCTTTTCCTTTCTTGATAAATGTAAATAGAGTAGGATATCAATTTGTTAGCTAGTTTTTAGGGATTGATTAACTCCTTCTCCAAGAAGGATCCCTTGTATTTAAAGTGTTGTACTCGGCTGATCAAATCAAGGAAAATAACAAATACGTTTATTCTCTTTTCTTAACTCCCTCTACTTAATTGACACTTCAATTAAGGTTGCTTCTTCTAAAGCAGAGAAAAATAAAAAGAAAATACACAAGAGTGTTTTAAAAAAAATAGCTTGGCTGAAAGCTGGCTTGTTGAGGGTTGTAACTGTGTGCTAGATGGCACAAGGTTGTAAAGGTTGGTCAAGACTGCAGATGCTAAAGGTTGTCAAAAATGTGTGTGTGAAGGGGTGTTGAAAAGGTTTCTTAAAGGGTTACTTGACAACTTGACAACATGGCAGTATGCTCCTTTATATAGGGAGGGATTATATCCATTGGGGAACATGGTTGCAGTGTAGTTAAAGCTCATCTTGACTGGAGTTAGTCAAGATTTGACTGACATAATGTCGGTTTCCATTGGGTGCTTGTTGTCAGGTGGGAGATGGCTGTGCAGACTTGATCAATGCTTCAATATGATTTGTTCTAATGATTGGAAAAGGTTTTAATCATTGGAATAATTATTCTTCAGAGATCTGATGAGTCAGACTTGGCTGTTGGTTTGAAACAGTCTTAGCTGTTGAGACATAGCAGTCTTAGCTGTTGGGTCTTTACGGTACTATCTGTTGAAGCTTGATTGAAGTTTGGTCTTTGATAATTCAAATAGTTGTTTGAAGGACTAGAAGTGATGTTTCTTCAGTTTGTTTAATGAGCATATGTTGAATGGATTATGCAACAGTTTGACTGTTGGGATATATGGATGCAGGGGAGCTTAGCTGTTGAGTCTTGTACTGGGCTGCCTGTGCTCAGGTCTTTGTATGCAGTTTGTAATGACTAAAGTTTGATTATTTATTTATCAAAACATACTTACTATGGTTAATTGAGATTAATCATAGTAGGGTACTAACAATTTCCCCATTTTTGGTAAATAAATATTTGTGAATAAGAGTACTTGCACAAAATATGCTAATGACAAAATACCAATGAAGAAAAGATTCTTCTTGATTGATTCACTTGCATTCAACAGAGTTAATGGAAGATAATAGACTAAGTCGTAAAGGAATTTAATCAAAGAAAATTGTTCAACATAAAAAATTTAAAGTTGGAACAAACTACCTAGGTTTGACTTTAAACATCATCTATTCCTGCCTGGCTTGTCTGGTTTGGAGAATCTGAGCTCTTTCTTGAAGTAGCCTTTCTTTGATCTTGAGATCATATCCTCCCCAATACATCTCATTGTTCCAGTCAAGACCCATGATATAGTCATAGGTGAAGTGTCCATCCTGTTTGGCAAGCAACTGAGATTTGGTTAGGGCAGTCTGATCTTTCTTTAATCTTGGACCAATCCATGCTTGCAGTTGTTTAGGAGTCATACTGTCTTCATTGTAGGTTGACCCCATGTCATATTCTTTATAGAGGGAAGGATGGCCTTTTCTGGTGGGTCTTAAACTCAGGTAGGAGAACATAGATGTTTATCTTGCTCTTGGAGGGTTGAATTGACTGCTAGTTGGAGGAATAGGAGGATTTGTGTGGGTTGGCTATTCAGGAGAGTCAGGAATTGGATTGTCACCTTTGTAAAGTATTAATTCTTGCACATTATCAAGCTTCTTAAGGATGGAAGACTTGATTTGTTTAATGAGAGATGCAGAGAAGGCATTGAAGTCATGGTAGGTGACATAGTAAGGAGGGGTGAATTTGAAGGGATCAAAGTTGGGAGGGAGATCAGCAATCTTGGATCTAAGCTTTTTATGGTAAGGAGGAGGAGGAGGAGGTATTCCAGGTGGATAAACAACAAAGATTGGATGAAGATTTTTTAGAATGATTCCAATAAAACAAGCCTTTTTAGACAGTAGAGTCCAGAACACAAATTGAGCAAACTGGACACAAAGAATATACAAGGGAAGAAGGCATGTACATGCATTCTTGGAGATTGTTTGAAATGAGCTTTGAGAAAACAAACTCCCAATCTCCAAGTTTGGCCAGTGAGAGGGGTTCAGGAAGAGATGGAACAACAAACAAGAATGAGTTGGAAAGAGATGTTCTGAATTTCTTCCATTCCTTATATGCATAAAAAAGCATGCCACCAATGTTTCTTGCATGAATGCTGATATAAGTTTTAGACAGCTCCCAAGAGTTGGAAATGTTATGAGGGTTGAGTAGGGGAGGAAGAGGAGAGATGGATCCAAATTTTCTGTGGGCTTCTAGGATAGAGGAGAGAGAGAAATCAATTTCACAATCTAAGACCCAAAAGCTGGGATTTGGAAGGGGAATACCAGTATAAAGCTGAGGAAGGGTCTCAAGTTGAGATGATGTGATAGCTGTTGAGTTTTTAGGAACAGACGATCCACCTTGACCTTGGGACATTCTACCTTCCCTTATTCTCATGTAGTCAAAAACCTTGATAGCTTCATCTAAAGATTATTTGATCTTGGTGGGCATATGATTCATGGTGTTGTGATTTTTGTCTGTAGTCGATGGATACTCGTCGGAAGTAATGGAGAAACGGTAGGAGCTAATGGAAGCTTGGCCGAATGTTTTTTTTCTAAATCTTGCTCAAACTAGCTCGTTTAAAGTGATGAGTGATGTGGATGACTAAAAATAATCAATGGCCAATCGACTACTTAAGGTAACGTACTTTAGCCATTTGCATCAAATAATGCAACGTACTCCTTAGTGTCTAAAAAATGCACGTACTTTTTAAGTTGTTTTTAAATTATGCAACCAATTTCCTTTTTAATTAACAGTGTTAATTTTTTTAACGATGTGGCAAATGGGGTGTTAAAATTCAAACAAATGTTGATGTCAAAATTAACTTTCCATCAACTTCATCATCTAGATCTCTCCATCCCGACAACACCGCCATTTAACCACCATCGTTCAACCACCACTAACCCGCCACCATTCAACCACCACAAGAAAAACGATCCCCTGACCTCCCCCACTTAACACCGCCCGTTCCCTCCTCTACTCCATCCAGCGACCTCCCCCATTGCCGGGAACTGATTTGAAAGCCAGATATCCTACATCTGCCGACGGAACTCGACCATGTTCAAAGAAAGATGAATTCCATCTCTCTTTTTTGGGGGAAGAAGGGAGATCAGCGTGAGTGAAAATGATGATGGGAGGAACAAGTGGAATCCCTTGTGTTTTCCATCAATCATTCCGTCAACAACTAGAAGACTCTATTGATTGAGTTGTGGATGACAGTGCAGAGCAGCTTGGAGAAGACACAACAGCAACAAAAGAACTCTCTCTCTCGGTCGAACACCATGGATGTTCTTTGTCTAATATGACCGAAGTAGGCGTAAAGAAGCAGATTCCGACGAACTACAGCTATAAAAAAAAAAAAAAAGGAGAGAGGAAGCGGCTATGGAGGAAGTATCCGGAACAAGACGCGGTTAAGTTTTCAGCCTCCCCCCGGCAAAATTCACTATGGATAACATTTAGATCTGAGTTCGCCGGAATGAGCTGTACAAGCTAGCACGACAACCACAACGCCAAAAAAGAACAGAGACTAGAAAAGGGATAACAATAATAAAACCCAAATCCAAAATCTGGGTTTTCAAATCCAGCTGCAAATTAAATTCAACAATTGAAGCGAGAAAATTACTAGGGTTTGCGGAAATAGGGTTGACCCCCTAGATCTGCCATGGAAAGTTCCATTTTCGGATTCCTTGAAATTGCTGCTGGACTTTAGAGAGATGGAGAGGAAGAGACGATTTCAGGGAGGTACGAAGTGGAGGGTCAAAGGTTCTGATTTGATAGGTTGTGGGAAGGTTTGGCGAGGCTGAGGGAGATGGTGGAGCGGTGGCGGCAATGGGGTGGACGTGGGAGCAGAGCTGGGGGATAAGGGATTGGATATTGGGGAAGATGAGTTTCTTTTTGTGATGGAGATCAATTAAAGGGTTGGGGAGGGGATAAAGGTATTAACCTTGTTAAATATTTAACGAGTGTTAATCCCGTCATCAATAATTTAACTATTGTTAACGTCGTTATTTTTTACTTTAAATATTGCATTATTTGATATTACTTGAAAAAGTACGTAGTACTTTTTAGACACTAAGTAGTAGGTTTCTTTATTTGATACGGAAGGTATAAGTAAGTTACCTTAATTATCATTTTTCCAATAATCAATTAATGAGCAGAACTTGAGTAACGCCACCAGAATTTATGGTGTTTGGTCGGAGGATCTCCTACTTTCTGCTCAGAGTTGACTGCGATTGGTTGGATCTCCTCTTTCTTAAAAAAAAAAAATGTTGCTTAAAAAAAATAAAAAATTCAAACCCCTTTTTCTTTGGAATTTTATGGAGGGTATCTAATTCAATAATGTACGTTTGTACTCATGTCGACAAGACTGTTAAATTTTTAACACCAATTAAAGAAACCTGATCAAATTGATAACAAATATGAGGTGGTCTCCCATGAGAACAAGGGGATCCGTCTCATGCATAAGACGGGTCGCCCCATGACCCATGGGCTAAACCCGCCACGTGGCAGCCTCCCAGAGCTCCAAAATTTTTTTATTTTTATTTTTTTGAGTTTTTATATTATTTTTTCGGCTTTTCCGTCGTTGACAAAAAGTAATAGTTACCATAACTTAATGTAATGACTGAATACATATAAAGTAATATTGTTCATAAGTAAACGTAACACCTGTTTTACAAAAACAAAAGCTCGTTTTACCCATTTTTTCAAATGTAATACTAACTATAATTACATGTAACCCAAGCAATATCTAAATGTAATTATCATTTATACTGAAATGTAATAATGCTTTTGCAAAAATGTAAAATATTGTGTAATTTTGATTTAATTTTTTGAAAAGTAACAACTCATATATATGAATGTAATTGTTTGTACAAGTAAATGTAACACTTTAATAAAATAAATTATAATATATTTCTATATATAATGTAATACTTTTACATGTAACACTAATCAAGTGTTTTTAGCTCTAAAAATGTAAATGGTTGAATTATTACTTTTTCTATACATATGTGTTACAATTATGTATAAACATTATTACATATAAGTAACACGTTCGTTACATTTTTTAGTTGTAATAAGTATTACTTTTGGCAAACGAAGAAAGCATAAAAAAAAAACACTGTTACTTTTCTATATATATGTATCACCTTTATGTATACAAACTGTTACTTTATATGTATACAGTCATTACATTATGTTATAGTAACTATTACTTTTGACAAACCGAAAAAAACCAAAAAAAAATATAAAAATTAAAAAAAAAAAAACCATTTTTTTTTTTTGGCCTATGAGAGACTGCCACGTGGCAGGGTCGTCCTTGAGTCCTGGAGCCCATTAAAAAAATAAAATTGGGCCTATAAGAAGTTGCTACGTGGCATGGGTTGCCCCTTGGGTCATGGAGCCGGTTCAATGGCCGGGTCATGGGTTGGGTTTTGGGTCGAAATGACCCGGGTATGTGTGTTCTCACTTCAGTCTTTGTCAACAAATAAAAGTACGCGTGTGAGATTGAAAATTTTGACAATAAAAAGTAAAAATTGCAATAAATTGATAGACTTGTTATTGGAAAGAAAAAAAAAAAATCATATAAATATTCAGCTGTGAACACTTTTTCATCAAAATGGGCCGCTTTGATTTATTGGGCCAACGCGATATTAGGTCAGGCCACAGATCACCCCGATCAGACGACGGCCAGACTGATATATAGGGAAAACATAACTAGGGTTTTTGGGTTAATACATCAGAGACTCACCGAGGAAGACGCCGTCGTCCCCCTCCCAGGTATCCACTTTTCAGTTCATTCCCATTCTCCTCGCCTTTCATTCAAAATTTCAAATGTTTATAGCTTTACTTTTTATTCTCCATAAATTAAACCATAATGAAGCTGATCAGCATAGATTGAAAAACTTTTACTCAATTTTTATTTCCTCTCAGGCCATGTTTATCAACAATGCAGAATCCAGCTGCAAAAATCCCATTTTCTAACTGTTTGAATATCAATCTGGAATAGCATTCTGTCCTCCATTTGATTTTATTTGAATTTTTAATCGATATAATCTTTGACGACTACTTTTATCATTTATGTAGTGGTGTGTTATTACTTGTTAGAATCTGATTTCCTTGAGTTATTAATCTGCTTAACTTTGTTTTTGTTATGATAATTTTTAAATTGGGTTGTGATTAATTCGATTTTTTGAATGATTTTTGTGTGATTTGTTTGCAGAGTGAAACGGAAGGATGTCTCACAGGAAGTTTGAGCACCCCAGGCACGGGTCCCTTGGATTTCTTCCTAGGAAGCGTGCTGCTCGCCACAGGGGCAAGGGTATGTGTTTTCTTAATTACAAGTTCCTTTTTTCGGAGTGTCGATAACATACTAAAGCATGGTTTTTTATCTTGTGTGTATGCTCGGTGCAAAGCATTGTAGTTTTTGTCAGAAACTTCCGTTTCTTCATTTTCCCATGATACTGCACTTGTATTTGTTCACTATGAATTTTTAATGCTTACTTGGTGTTGATGGGGTCTATTTGTCATATTATACTCCCTCCGTCCTAAAATGATCTTCACATTTGACTATTCAAACTCTCCGTCCTAAAATGATCTTCACATTTGACTATTCAAACTCTTCGTCCTAAAAAATCTTCACATATGACTATTCAAGCTTTTTAAGGAAATGAACACTTGCTTCTCTAGCCATGTTTTGTTTATGCACATTTAAGCCGAAGTTGTAGAATTGTAAGATTTTTTTTGGAGACAATGAAAAATGGCAAATGAGAAGATCATTTCGGGACAGAGTTAGTATGCAAGAATCTAGCTTCGGAAAATCCAAGTCAATGTAGTTTTATACCCAATCTCTTATTACCCGTGTAATGGTTTTTTACTCCTATATCATTCATTACACGTTCCAGCAATATATTTTTTCATCAAGTAAAGAAGATTTCTGTATAACAACTAAATCAAAGTAAGAAAGTGACCCTTTTTTTGAGGCCCAAGCTGAAATGGATACTAGGATACTACTACACTTTTTATCCATCTCTATATTTGTGCTTCTTTTTCTTTTTCACTATTTCTTGGCTGACCAGTTTCTCCTAATATGATGCAGTGAAGGCATTTCCCAAGGATGACCCAACCAAGCCTTGCAAGCTAACTGCCTTTTTGGGATACAAGGCTGGGATGACTCACATTGTCAGAGAAGTCGAGAAACCTGGATCAAGTAAAAAATCTTTTATTTGTCTTTTTAGTTATACATCTTAATGGATTCAATATTATTTTCGAAATCGATTAAATGTTTAATCCAACATGGTTCAAGATTGACCTAGGGTAGATATTACCTTGAGTCAGATAAGCTATTGACTCATTTCAGAAGCCTTGAAAAACAGTACATCTGTTATGTACACGAGCATTTTATAAGTTCTAATTTGCACTTGTTGCTGCAGAGCTACACAAGAAGGAGACATGCGAGGCTGTTACTATTATCGAAACTCCACCAATGGTGATTGTTGGAGTTGTTGGCTATGTGAAGACACCTCGCGGTCTTCGTTCCCTCAACACAGTTTGGGCTCAGCATCTAAGCGAGGATCTCAAGAGGAGGTTCTACAAGAACTGGTGCAAGTCCAAGAAGAAGGCCTTCGCCAAGTACTCCAAGAAATTCGAGAGCGAGGAAGGGAAAAAGGACATCCAGTCACAGCTCGAGAAAATGAAGAAGTATGCAACTGTCATCCGTGTTCTTGCCCACACCCAGGTACCATTGCCTTATTTTTTCCTCTTTTGTAGTTATCATGTACTCCCTCTCCTAAAAGATAGTCCCACTTTGACTTTTATGGTCAACTCAATTGAACTTTGATTATCATTTTATGAAAACTTAATTATCCATATCCAATTCTAAAAATTGTTATTGATAGTGTTCGTAATGGTAAATCAGTAACAAATTTTAGAATTGCATAGGGATAGCTAGATTTTCATAAATAATTGTCAAACTTTAATTGAGTTGACTAAAGTAAAAGCGACTCTTTATCTTTCCAAGACAGAGGGAGAAATACATGTTTCTAGTGCAATATCAAATTGGGTGAGTAACACTCTTGCTTTGGTGTTGATTCAGATAAGGAAGATGAAGGGTTTGAAACAAAAGAAGGCACATTTGATGGAGATCCAGGTCAATGGTGGCACCATTGCACAGAAGGTTGACTTTGCATACGGCTTCTTTGAGAAGCAAGTTCCAATTGACGCCGTTTTCCAGAAAGACGAGATGATTGACATAATTGGTGTGACAAAGGGTAAAGGTTACGAGGGTGTTGTTACCCGTTGGGGTGTCACTCGTCTTCCCCGCAAGACTCACAGAGGTCTCAGGAAGGTGGCTTGTATTGGTGCATGGCATCCTGCTAGGGTTTCCTACACTGTTGCTCGGGCTGGTCAGAATGGATACCACCATCGTACTGAAATGAACAAGAAGATTTACAAGCTTGGAAAGACCGGCCAAGAGACTCATGATGCTATCACTGAGTTTGACAGGTTAATTTTACTTTCTCTGTCCCAAAATGATAGTCTTATCTCCCCTTTTTGTTTGTCCTAAAAAGTAAGTCCCAAAATGATAGTCCCATTTCCTCTTTTTGTTTGTCCCAAAAAATCAGTTTCATTTCCAAAATGAAGTCTTTAAAAATAACTGAATTTCCAAAACTTACAATGTAACCTAAAAAAATTGACAATTCAAATGGGATTATCATTTTGGGACGGTGGGGGTATTTTTTTTTTCTTGTTGCGCTGACTTTGTGTAATTTACTTGAATATTGCAAAATTTTGTCTAATTATTTTTTGTTTATTCTCAGGACTGAGAAGGAGATTACGCCCATGGGTGGGTTCCCTCACTATGGTGTGGTGAAGGATGACTTCCTGATGATTAAGGGATGCTGTGTTGGTCCAAAGAAGAGGGTTGTGACCCTTCGTCAATCTCTGCTCAACCAGACCTCTCGATTGGCTCTTGAAGAGATTAAGCTCAAGTTCATAGATACCTCGTCAAAGTTTGGACATGGTCGGTTCCAGACCACACAGGAGAAGCAGAAGTTTTACGGTCGGTTGAAGGCTTAAGCTGTCAAAGTTCTGCAGGTCGTTAAATTTTCATTTTTTATATTTCAAAAACCTAATTTAGCTGGTGCATTTTTGCATGGAGAAACTGTTGTTTCTGATATTTGTTATTTGGATGGTTTTCTTGAGTCATTTCAGAGGAGTAATGCAAGTTTTGATTCATGATTCTGACTTTTATAGTTATATACTCTCTCCCGACAAAAAAAAAAAAACTGTTATTTTTGTTGGCCACTTGAATTTTTTAACAATTTTTAAATAATAGGATTACGTTGTTATACTCACTACAACTATTTACTTATTTTTTACTTTACTTTCTCTCTCTTATTTTAAGTCATTCTTGTAAATTAAAAAGGGACTTGAAGCCATTTTTGTAAATTATAGGAGTACATATTATTCTTGTGTGGGAAGGTTTCGTGACAGTTCAGATATGATGTTTGAGTGACCTTCACTGATAGAAGTGTTAGGGTCGAAATGGTTCGGTTTAGGGTAATTTAGAAGCCAAACCGCTATACATCGGTTTGGAGAAATCCCAAACCGAGCTGAACCACAAAATAGTTCAAGTCGAGCTGAGCTAAATCATCACGTTTCGGTTTGGGGTAATTTAGAAGCCAAACCGCTATACATCGGTTTGGAGAAATCCCAAACCGAGCTGAACAACAAAATAGTCCAAGCCGAGCTGAGCTAAACCATCACGGTTCGGCTCGGCTCGGTTTGAACCACGGTCTGATTTTACGGTTTAAACCGTGGCTTAAACTGCGGTTTGAAACACAACTCTTACACCATACTATACCACTTAGCACTAGCAAGGACTGTAATCTTAAGTTACAGTGCCAATAAATCCTTAGAAATTAAATACTGATGTTCATATGAGTATAAAGTCTAAACATAATGAAAACTTGCAAAGGATGAAACTTACCTTTAATCGCCGGAAAATTGAAAGGTCGAGTTAAGGTTTCAATTAGCGGATCAGATGTCTTGATTCTCTTGAATAGGGAGGCCTGCATAGGATTGAGATGGAGGAGGAAGGACGTTGGCCGGAGGAATGGCGTCGGCGGGTGGAAGGATGATGGCGGAAGCTAAGTCGTGGCCCGTTGGTGAACTGAAGAAGATGAGAGAATGGAGACAATAGGGATGACAGCGGAGAGATTTGTCGATTTGGTGAAAATGAATACTCAGTCGACGATAGGGTATCTCATTTAGGGTTTCCTAAAAAAATCTAACGGTTCATATTAAATCACTAAATTTAATCAATGGTCCATATAAGGGCTCTATGGTTCAACTAGCTCGGCTCCACGGTTCAGCTCAACGGTTTGGCTCGTGGTTCAGTTCGAAACGGTTCGGCTTGAAGGGACAGACCGTGAGCCGAGTCGAACCGTGTGGTTTATCAATTTTCGAAACCGAGCTGAACCGCATAAGTTTAAAAACCGAGATAAACCACACGGTTTGGCTTGGCTCGGTTCCGAACCACGGTTTGAGCCGAACCATTTCCACCCCTATGAAGTGTGGAGGTCAAAAAGACCACCTTTATCTTCGAATAGATAATGAACTAATCTCAGGTACTGGGAGCCGACTTTTATACCATATAAATGTACTGCTCTCGGATTTCTAATTTAAGAAAAACAATTTTTGAGTGTAATTTTATCATATATTTTTTCCGTTCCATTTTAAACTTCAAAAAATAGTTGGGTAGAAAAATAAAAAAAATATGATGTGTTGTTAGTGTAGCTAATTTGATAGGATAGAAAAAGTGGGATATGAAATAGCTAGTGGATAATTGTTATGAATATAACATGTAAAATCCACAAATAAGGAAGTATTTTTTTTAGGTTTTGAAGTTTAAAATAAGACAACTAAAATAAATTTTTGAAGTTTAAAATGGGACGAAGTTAATTTAATACTCCCTCCGTCCCATTTCAAATGACAAATCCTAGGTTGGCACGGGGATTAAGGAATAATGATAAATATTGAAATATAATAGTAATGGGGTGAGATTAGAACTGATTAGACAAATGGATTAAAAATCCACTCCCTACTAATCTTAACCCCAGTTAGAAATTTAAATTTGGAGCCAAATGTTGATCAAAATATCTACTCCATCACCTGCTTGGCTGCTTCATAACAAGTTGATAATAAATTTTCCCACCCAAAATTTCATTCAAATTCAAACTTACAGCCATTTACAATAATTACAATTCAAACTTCCCTCCTAAACATTAACAAAATGGGTATAAATAAACCCACTACCTGGCATCACATACAGTAACTTGTTTTTTTTTTTTTAACAACAAAAGTTAGACCATGAAAACTAATTTAACCAACACAGAGAGAAACATGATGGCCCACTTCTTGCTGGATGCTTCTGTTGAAGGAAAGCTTCCTAATGGCAAAATGAAAGAAGCTGCAGAATACTTTGGTGTTTCCCTCCGCACTGTTTACCGCAACTGGACAAAAGTGGAGCAGCTAAAGGCACAAGGTATGCCTATTTGCTTATCTTCAAAGAAAATAGTGTTAGCAAGAAAAAAAAGAGTGGAAATTGATGTTGAAAAAATGAAGAGCATAGAGTTCAGCAAGAGGAACACAATCAGAAATTTGAGTTCTGCCATTGGAATCAGCAAGAGTACAATAGGAAGATGGAAAAAATCAGGTGTTATCAAGGCTCACACTAATGCCATAAAACCCTTACTAACACTAGCAAACCAGATTTCTAGGCTAAAGTTTTGTGTTAATGCAATTTATTTTGATGCACGTCTTTGTGTAACAATGTTTAAAAACATGACACATGATATTCATGTAGATGAAAAATGGTTTTATTTGTCACAATGTAGTCAAAGGTACTACATTATTCCGGGAGAAGTTGAGCCTCATAGAACATGCCAAAGTAAGCGATTCATCCCAAAAGTTATGTTTGTGAGTGTCTCTAGTAGGCCAATGTACTCAAATGAGGGGGAACTACTTTTTGATGGAAAAGTAGGGATGTGGCCTTTTACAAAAATTGAGTCAGCCAAAAGGAAAAGCAAAAACAGGCTTGCTGGAACACCCGTTACAAAAGTTCTTGATTCAATCAATAAGGAAGTTACTAGGGAGATGATGATCAATAATGTAAGTTCTCTAACTTTGTTTAATTTCATAAATTTTTGTTTCTCTTTCATTTTTGTTAAATTTCAGAAAATTATGTTTCTCTTTCATTGTTATAATGCACCAATATTTTATTGCAGATTATCCCTGCAATCAAAGCAAAGTGGCCAAGGAATGCAAGCAAAAACATAAGGATTCAATGGGATAATGCCCCACCACACATAAGCAATGATGATGAAGAATTTAAAGCAGCAGCTACAGCAGATGGGTTCAACATTCAGCTAATATTTCAGCCACCAAATTCACCCGATATGAACATTAATGGTTTAGGATGGTTCAGGTCAATAGACACACTAAAGACTGATGTTCAAGTAAAAACAGTGGATCAATTGGTGGCAGCTGTTCAAGAATCTTTCGAAAAACTATCACATACCACATTGAACAAGATCTTCATCAGCTTGCAAGCATGCATGATAGAAATAATGAAAGTCAGAGGGAAAAACAATTACCAAATTCCACATTTAAAAAAAAAATGCAGTTGACAGAGTGGGATTACTACCCAACAACTTGCAAGTAGATCAAGATTTGGTGAGACAGAGTATCATGTTTTTAAGGGAACAAGGACACTCAAATGCAGAAATGGAAAGCTTAATGAATGACTTGGACCTAGTACATTTCTCTCTTTGAGAGAAAATGTAAAATCAGTTGTAAGTACTCTTTTGGGTTTTTAAATTTAGTTCTCTCAGTATGTCCCTTTGAGAGAGTGTAAAATCGCTTGTATAAAGTGATCTTTTGTGTTTAAAATTAGTACTCTTAGTAAGTATCGTTGAGAGAAAATGTAAAATCACTTGTATAAAGTGGCCTTTTGTGTAATAAAATTAATTCTCTAAGCATTGGTACTCATACTACTTTGATTTCAAAGAGAAAACATTTTAAGAGATAGAAATGACCTTAAAGATTTCAAAACCCAGCTCCTCCTCTTGGTTGCTTCCTTCATCTCCTTCATCTTGATAGTAGGGACTATCTTTTGGGTTAGAGCATCTCAACGAAGGTAAAAACAAAAACAACAAATCCAGTTGTTGTCCGGGGAACTTAACCTGACTCTTCATTTAACTTTCTTCCTTAGACTTGTCGGAATCAGTTGAAACACCCATCTCCGGCACGACAGTGTCGCTCAAAGACGACAAAAATGATTGGTGATGCTCTGACGGAGATGAATCAAACGGCCAATAACCATCATCGATAGGAAACGACTTACATTTAGAGGAAAACTGAGTCTCCGGAACAACCGTGTCGGACAAAGACGACGAAAATGAGAGGTTATGGTCTGACGGCGATGAATCAAACGGCCAATAACTTGAGTCCATGGCTGAAATTGAGGAGCTAGGGTCGGACGGAGACAATTCAGGCGATGAAAAAAATTACCGACATGTGAAAAGCTTGAATCCGTGGCTGAAAGGAGAGAAAATGACCCATTTCGAAGGGACACTTGTGTCTCCGGCACAATTGTGTCTGACAACAACGAAGAAATTGAGGAGCTAGGGTCGGACGGAGAGAGTTCAGGAGATGAAAAAAAATGACCGACATGGGGAAAGCTTGAATCCATGGATGAAAAGTGAGAAAATGAGAGAAGGAGATGGGTTTCATCTCAGATCCCTAATCTAAATGAGGGAATATGAGGAGGGTGAAAAAATTTGTGGTGGATGTTTAATTGAATTAGTTGGGTTGGGTAGTGTTACTTTAACTTGGGTTGAGTTGATTATTTTCTTAAACATAAATTTAAATGGGCCAGCCTTAATAAAAAACAAATAAAAACTTGCCATTTTGAGATTTTGTCATTTTAGTTGGGACGCCCTTTTTGGCAAATTTTGTCATTTCAAATGGGACGGAGGGAGTATAAAAAATGTAGAAAGAAGAAAATAGGAATTCTAGTTTTTTAAACTTTGACAAAGTACTCCCTCCGTCCCATTTGAAGCTCCACCTTTTACCCAAATGAGTATCCCGTTAAAAGTTTCATCCTTTCCTAAAATGGTAAAAGAAAATAAGCCCCCTCTTGTCATACCCACTCACTTTTTCCTCACATACTTAAATTATGGAATCCACTTGTCATACCCATTAACTTTCCCCTCACATCTTTAAATTGTAAGCCCCACTTGTCATACCCACTAACTTCTTCCCTCTCACAACCCTTTTTACATTCATCACTTTCCTTAATTTGTGTACCATCACCAAAATGGTGAAGCTTCAAATGGGACGGAGGGAGTAGACTCTACAAACCACAATGATGGTGAAGGAAAGGTTGAACTCATTAGAGCAACAAGGAATTAACCTATCCATCCATGTTACCTTTTCTCTTTCATCCTTTACAACATGGGATACACAACCTAATAGGATGGATGCCAAAAACATTAAAGCATAAAATTAAATTAGTCCCAACTTTACACTTGGATTACCAAAAATAATGCCCAGATCTTAATAATTGCTGCTAATAAAAATTAAAGGGCTCTCTCCTCCATCTTTTCTTCCTTTTGCTTTTTAGTTACTCCATCCGTGTCTGTGTCTGCTCCTACCTCACCCTCTTTTGTGGAGAGAGAGAGAGAACGAGAGACGTGCGTAAATAAAAAGGAAAATATAGTAAGTTAAGAAGAAAAAAAAAAAGAATTAATGTTGGCTCGGGGTGGGGTTTAGACGCTCAAGCCATCGAATCCACATTGCTTGTATGTGAGAGATTGCTTTTTGGGGCTGATTACTATTGCACAATCAATAGATACCTGCAATCAACAACCAAAGCCACTACAATTCATCAGTTAGGTGCAAGAGAGGGTGGTGCAAGAATATTTTCAGGAGATGACAAATGATAGACATCAACCGGAATTAACTTAATGTTGACTTTTAACAGAAATATGATTGGTTAGTATGGGCCAGGGCTTTAGCTCAAGCGGCATCAGGTATTTTTTCTATATAGGTCAAAGGTTCGATCCCTACCAAATGCATTTTCAAGTGCACTCTTGTAAAAGTGTGCCTCTAGAGTTAAAACTCATGAATTTGGAGTAGTTATGCCTTTCTGAGGAAGCTTGTCTGCTCCGAATGAAAAGATTGAAAGAAAGAGGTGAAGAGCAAAAATAGATGGAAAAACAAGAAGAGGGGAAAAGAGAAGGTGGGGACTCAAAGTGTAAACTATTAGAGTTGGAGGTGCAACAGAGTAAATAGTGCTCTTCCATGATTCCATCTCAATATGATTGTCCAAATTTGATGATGTGATTTGTAGGACATGTCGGACCCGTGTTAGGAAATAAAAATTTGGTACGAGAAGCTAACTTGCGACTTTTTCGACGGATGCAGGATCCCACCATGTTTCCATATTATTACCACGACTAAATCAATCTACTGTGCCGGGGGGGGGGGGTCCATTGTTGTCTTGAAGATTGACACAAAAGCAAGCAAACATTCTGCCATACTTGAAATTGTATTCACTTCTTTAAGAAAAATGAGTCAGGCCTAAAATAAATACAAGGTCCTAAATCCTAATACTGGTGGAATGGAGGACATTAGTTTTACCTAATTTTACATAACTCTGAAAAAAAGTGACCCCAAAATAATTCTTTATCTTCCATTTACCCATGTGCACACTACGTTTAGCAAATTGCCCGGCAAAATATACTCTCGCACTTGACCTATTTTCTACCTCCCATTTAGCCAATCACTGGAGCGTTTCAGCTTGACCAACCACCCATCAAGTTCATGGTTGCCTCTTGTGGTGATACCAAATGCACATATCAGCCACCCATTTGAACTTAATGGTAATTTCACCAAACATTTTAGCTTCATCACACCTCTATAAAGTAACACATGTAACATACTCCCTCCGTCTCAAAATAATCTTCCCATTTGACTATTCAAACTTTTTAAGGATATGAACACTTGCTTCACTAGTCATGTTTTGTTTATACACTTTTAAGCATAAATTGTAGAAATGGGAAAAACTTTTTGGGACAATGAAAAATCACAAATGAGATCATCATTTGTTGGGACGGTGGGATAAGTAAAAGTACTTTTAATATTAATTTTGTGTTATATTAGATTTTTTATTGTTTTTACATTGATGAACTTCTTTCCAAATATCCTAACCATCTATTCGCTAGGCCATTCTCAGACTCTTCTACATTTTCGGAACGAAGTATCACTTGTGAACACTTTTAATTAGTCGAATTTATCGAACATCTAAAAGCACAGATTTCCAACAAAAAAAAGCATTAAATGGAAATCCGAGCATAACAAGATGTGTCCTGAGCATTATTAACACTCACTTCTCAGTTCTTTCCATATTTCCTTCGAGTAATTCAGATCCACCACTAGATTGTCATCAATTATAACTACGGAAGGGTGTGAGTTGAAATTAAGACAAAGCACAGGGTTGGAATTGAAATTAACTTTATTTTTCTCTCAGATTCTTTTTCAAACAGCCCCAGGTCAATAATTGTTGGCTACTGATATCCTAAATTAGAAGTAAACTTTTCCCATTACTGATCAGCGCACATTAGCACTTCCGTCCAATTAGGAAGCTCATTTTAGCAATAGTACTCCCCCTAAAGCATAACGTACAATACCAGGCACAAAACACCATACCCAAATCTAGCAAGAGAAAATTAAGCTGATATTCTCTGTCCCAGACAAATAAGCTCACTTCACATTGACCCAAATCTCAGTGTGTGTGTGTGTGTGTGTGTGTGTGTGTGAGAGAGAGAGAGAGTGATGGTAATTAAATTACTAACCTCCACACCGGGTGAAGTTAATCCAAGAATCCGAATCTTAGCCCCGACATCACCCAAAATCCGGAGCTCAACCCGGTCATTCAACGAAGCATCCCGTACCAAATCAGCAGCATCCGCCTGCAACAAATTGACCCGATCCACCGCCACCGTCGTCTGCACGTGCCTCACGCTATGCGCCGGCTGGTAAAACCCCGGAACCGTACCCCTCCCCAACGGAATCCCCCGGTACATCACTGTAAACCTGGACTCCCCGTACTTGATCCCTACCTTGTTACCATTTTCCGCCGTGAATAGCATCCGGATGTTGAGGGAGACGGAGGCGGAGGTCGGTGTAGCAGGGGTGATGCCCACGTATTGGACGCCGACTTGTTGGAGATCGAATTGGGGCTTTTTGGGCTTGACTGCTAGGACGATGACTAGGACGACGGCGAGAATGAGGAGGGCGATGAAGGAGAAGAGGAGGAAGAGGCAGCAACAGCAGCCTTTGAATGAGGCGGAAGAGGAGGAGGAAGAGGGTGGTGGGTAGTATTGTTGGTGGTGGTGATGATGGTGGTTTGGTGGTGGACGTAAAGGGAGAATTGAGGTGGCGGTGGTTCCGTTGGTGGTAGGTGCGGTGGTCATGTCTTTGTGGTCGTGCTCCGGCATGGTGATAATGGGAAGGGGAAGAAAATTTTGGCAAGCTATTATTGATGCGGGATGCCCCACTTCTCTCTCTCTCTCTCCTCCTGTTAGTTGGTTTTTGCTTTTGATGGGGGAGAGAGAGACAGTGAGTGGAGTGAGTGTGTTGATTTTAAGCGTTGCTTGATATGTAAAGAAAATAAAAGAAAAGGTAAAGTGAAAGCATAAACTGAATGAAGCAGTTGTAGAATTGGGGCAAAAAAAAGTTACAAAATTTTATTCACAAAATCTTAGGTGTAATGATTTTATTGGTGTTTTTAAGTAGAGTGTGGAGGGTTTATTATCGATGTAACCAATAAAATATCGATACCTCATTTTGTGAGGAAGATTTTATGAGCTTATTTTATATCCCTGGCATTGCTCGTAGTTGTATGCATAAATAACTATTGTTATCAATTCATACGTTCCTCATTTGTTGCGACACCAAATAATTCCACGCGGTGAACGGGAGCAAATATGTAATCGACTCGCCTATACATACAAATATTTTTTATTTTTATAGTAAGAGAAAAAAATAATGTTTCTCTTTCCGTCTTAGAGTGAGTGTCTACTCATCTATTTATACAGGAATAAAAAATATTTGAAATGTTGCAAATGTTGTGAGTATGAAATGACGTAGGAGGGAGAAAGTGTGGTAGATATTAAGTTGATTGTTGCTAGTGTAAAAGTTTAGTATGAGAGAGAATAAGTGAGAGGAATAATAAATATTTTTTGCCATTTAAAGAAGTGAACACTTGCTCTGAGACAAAATAAAAAAATAAAAAAAATTGGACACTTTGAGACAAAGGATGTATATTTATGGTATCAAGAGTTACTCCCTCCGTATCAGATCAAACGTCTTAGTTTGACTTTACACAAAGATTAAGAAAAAGTAAATGTTGTGTGTATGAAAAGTAAATTAGGAGAAAATAAGAATACAAGTGAGTCTCATTGTCTATTAAAGCAACTAAAAACCTTAGACGGAGACAAATTAAAGAAAAATAAAAATAAAAGCCTTAATCTGATCTGAACGGAACAACATAAATATATTTTATATTATCAGTATTACGATAATATTTTAGTAAAAGTGCTATATTTTATAGCAAGGATTTTGAATTCAAATAGGGGGCTCGAAATCCGCAAATATACTCCCTCCGTTCCATAATTATGTGCACAATTTTTTTGGAGGGTCTTATTGATAAGTCACACTTTCTTAAAATGATAACGAATCTTTACTATTCATTCCACTTATTCTCTCCCATACTTTACTTTAATACTCACAACACAATCAACTTACTACTCCCTCCGTCCCATCTTAAACTTCAAAAAAAAAGTGGGCATAAAAATTAAGATGAGAATCTTTATATTATAAAATATAGATAGTGGGGTAGAGTGTTGTGAGTAGAAAGTGGGTAGGAGAGAGAAAGTGGGGTAGAAAATAGTTAGTGGATAGTTGTTGTGTGTATGACATGTAGGTCCCACAAAATCAAAAAATATAAATAACTTTCCTTTTTTGGATTTTTTAAAGTTTAAGATGGGACACCCAAAAGGAAATTTTTTAAGTTTTAGATGAGACGGAGGGAGTATTTCCTACCCCACTTTTTCTCTCTTACTTTACTTTTTACACTCACAACAACTACCGTGTAACGACCCCGAAATCCGTTATTAATTATTTTATATTTTAATAATTTTAATTTAAAATCATATGTGCATTTTGTGTGTTGCATCATCTTATATGAATTTGCACATCTTATATGATTATTTGTGTTAGTTAAAACGTTAGTAGTAAAGTTTATTAGGGGAGTTAAGTTGATTAGTGGGAAATTATGAGGGTCTTAGTTGAATTAGTATTCAAGGGGCTTAAGTGTTAAGAATTGAACTTGGATGATTTATTTGGGAGAAATGGATAAAACTTCTTCATGATACCTCTTCTCCCTCCCCTCCCCTGCGCCATTACCCTCACCATTACTTCCCCAAATTTTTCTCACCTCCATTGTTGTAGAAAGAAGCTAAGGTAAGATTTTGTTTTATTAATTTTCTTTCTTTTAATTTACTACTCCATTTTCAAATCTAATTACATATAAATGTTCAGGGTGTTGAATAGATTCTTCTTACCGATCAATATTATTTTTCTTGACAATTTTTCCGGAAAATAGGTAAGTTACTAATTCCCCTTTAAATGTTAAAATGGTCATAAGTATGCTTTATATGCTTTATATGTGATAAAACAATGTTTTGGTATGTTTAATTTATACTTGTAATTTTGGGACAGATGGAGTAGTAAGAACTTGTTACATAGCTTGTTATTGTTGAGAATGCTATAGAAGTTGGTGTTAGTATTGTTCTTAGGCTGAGTTTTTAGCCTTTGTGTAAGTTGCAGATGTTAAGTGTTGTAAGTATCAGTAGTTTTGGGTTGTGAAACGAAAGGAGTGAACTTTAGTTAAGTTTTGGCCTACCGAGTGATGTGGGCGGCCGCCCAAAAAGGGCGTGCGGCCGCACATCTATCTGAAAGGTTTTACTCTTGGGACAGAGCATTTTGGGCGGCCGCACAGCCCTGTTTGGGCGACCGCCCAGTCATCTGAAAAGTTTAGAGTTTTCAAACCAAGAGATTTAAAGGTCAATCTTGGTCTAGTTTTTGGGTAGTGTCCTAAAGTAGTTAGATGATTGTTGAGGATCACTAAAGTGGTAGAATTGGTTCCCTTGTGAACACAAGTGTTGTGAAATGTGAGTAATTGATTAAGTGAGCATTGTTGAACACTTTGTAATGTGTTGAATGGTTCATCTTCTTGATGTGTTCGGCATGGTTCCCTACATTGGAATCATAGTCCCTGATTGTTGTTTAAGCAAGTATTTCTGTATGGTGCTTGCGTGTAAAGTCCAGCTGGTACTTTTGTGTGTGTTCGGGTAGTGATAGGGATTATAATGGTCTCGCCAAGTACATTATAAGGCTCCTATCATTGGTTTCTCATTTTTAACCCCCTTCCTTAGGCCAAAGGTTGGGCACTTTGGGTTATGACTTTGTGTCATTTTCCCCGTTGTTGTTGTTGTTGTTGTTGTTTGGTTCCGGAACCTGTCTCAGCTCTTCGATGCTGCTCAGTTGAAGCCTCTCAGATGGTTATTGTTTTGGTTCGAGAACCTTGGCTCAGTATCCACGTATGAGTGTTTATTTCCGCTTTATGTGTTGTATGATGAGTTGGTCGTTATTTCCAACCGGTATGGGACGGTTGGCGATAGGGAGCCTCTCATATTATGTGCTATGTGCTATATGATCATTTGTGACATTGTTCCTTTATGGTTATCATATTAGCATGTAATGTAGTTGCATTTTAGTAACTTACTGAGATTTATTCTCACCCTTATTTGTTTACTGTTTTAGATAAGAAGGAGCCCAGGGGATAGTTCACACACTGGGAGGACGTCGAGGAGATTTTTGGGTAAGACATTTTGGAAAATGTTGTGTAAGTAAATGATACATTATGTAAATGTAATACCTTTTGGGTTGTGTACCCGTGACTCAGTTGTGGTATCATCTCTTTTAGTAGATGTTCGTGTTGTAAATAAGTAAGTAAGTGAAGTGTGTAGCCGAGTGGCTAAGTACTATTGTGAAAGTTTGTTTTGTGACTTGAAGTTATGTTTTAGTATCGAGTTGGTTGTGTGAACCTTTTATTGAAAGTATATTTCGAAAAATTTTCTTTAAATTGTTTTATGACGTCTTCCGTGCGTGTCCCGGACGTGGGGGCAAGTAGGACCACGGGTCGGGGCGCGACAGTTGGTATCAGAGCTAGGTTGTAGATGGTCTAGAATGATTAAGTAACCTAGGAGGGTAGTTGAGTATGGAGTGAGTAACGTTGAGTGTTTTATGCAGGTACTCAGTAAAAATGCCGGAACATGAGGGTGAACAGTCTGGTACTGCAGGCCAGGGTAATGTAAGGGAAGAAGCTCGAGCTATGTTTCAAGGGATGTTCGAGGTCGCAATGAAAACCATCCATGATCAGAGGCAAGGAGGAGAGCATGCACCTCCGAGGTATGGTCTAGAACAGTTTTTAAAGATAAAACCAACTGGCTATGATGGTGAACCAGATGTAACCAAAGTTGAGAGATGGATTGAATCCATGGAAAAGATATTTGATGTCTTAGTATGTACTGAAGAAGATCGAGTTAGGTTTGCTACCTACAAGTTGAGTGGAGCTGCGGAGTACTGGTGGAGAACACTGAAGGTTAGTTGGGACGAAGCTCATGTACCATATACTTGGGCAAATTTTCTGAGGAAGTTCAAGGAACATTTTATTCCAAGGGTGGATCAAGACCGGAAGGAAGTGGAATTTCTTAGCTTGGAACAGAATACAATGTCGGTGGCTCAGTATGCAGCCAAGTTCACGGAGCTATCGAGGTATTGTACCCATTTAATTGCAACAGAGGAGAGAAAGGCAACAAGGTTTGTGAAAGGGTTAAAGACAGTGATCCGGACTCAATTGGTGTCCCACAAGCTACAAGAATTTCAAGATGCAGTTGATCGAGCTTATCAAGTGGAGCACGACATTGAAGAACACAAGAGGAAGGTGGAATTAACAAGTGCTGGAAGGCAAGGTAGACCACAACCACAAAGAAATGATAATCGTGGAGGACAAGGGACTTCAACCCCATTTAGAGGACAACCACAAGGACAACCGAGTGTTAGAAATCAAGGTAATTTCTCCGGGGGTCAAAGCAAGAGAGTATGTAATTACTGTCAGAGGGAAGGGCACAGTGAGGAGCGGTGTTGGAAGAAACAAGGAAAGTGTTTGAGCTGTGGACAACTTGGCCATTTTCAAAGAAATTGCCCGAGATTGGGGTGTCAACCATCGGGGAGTGGTGTTGGACCGTCTCAGGGTCAGAAAAGGGATGCCTCGGGAAAACCAAAGGTTCAAGGTCGTGTGTTTGCAATCAATCAACAACAAGCTTCGGATGCTTCCACCGTAATTGGAGGTATAATTTCTATGTCCAGTTTGAGGGCACGTGCACATATAGACCCCGGCTCATCGCATTCATATGTTTCTGTGTCTTTTGCATCTCGATTGCATTCTTCCTTTGAGTCTTTGCCTTATGTGCTAGAAGTGTCGACTCCTATGGGAAATTGTTTGATAGCTGACAAGGTGTTGCGTGATTGTGATGTGCATATTAGTGAGCATGTTTTACTTGCTGATCTAGTTATTTTGCCATTGCAAGACTTTGATGTTATTTTGGGTATGGATTGGTTAAGTAAATATCATGCCTCTGTTGATTGTTTTAAGAAAGTGGTTACGTTTTCTATCCCTAGTGTGCCTGTGTTTACTTTTGAGGCAACTTCTTTGGGTAAGGGAATTCGTATTATTTCGTATGTGAAAGCTAGGAGGCTATTGCACCATGGTTGTGTGGGGTATTTGGCTTGTGTTTTGGATGCTACTAAAAAGTCTCCTAAAGCAGAGGATGTGAATGTTGTTAAAGAGTTTTGTGATGTGTTTTCTTCTGAATATTCTATGCCTCCCGATAGAGAGATCGAGTTTGGTATTGACTTGATTCCAGGTACGACCCCCATATCTGAAGCACCTTATAGAATGGCTCCAGCTGAACTAAAAGAATTGAAGGTGCAATTGCAAGAGTTACTTGATCGGGGATTCATTCGTCCTAGTGTGTCACCATGGGGAGCTCCTGTGTTGTTTGTCAAGAAGAAGGATGGGTCTTTGAGACTGTGCATCGACTACAGGAAGCTGAATCAGGTAACTGTAAATAATAAGTATCCTCTACCTCACATTGATGACTTGTTTGATCAACTCCAAGGGTCAGTCGTCTTTTCAAAGCTTGACTTGAGGAGTGGGTATCATCAGTTAAAGATCTGTTCTAAGGATATTTCTAAGACTGCTTTTCGTAGTAGGTATGGTCATTACGAGTTTCTTGTTATGCCTTTCGGGTTGACTAATGCTCCGGCTGTTTTCATGGATATGATGAATCGAGTCTTCAAACCTTATCTTGATACCTTCGTGGTTGTATTTATTGATGACATTCTTGTGTATTCCAAGTCTAAGGAAGAGCACGAGCAACACTTGCGAATGGTTTTATCTGTTCTTCGTGAGAAGCAACTGTTTGCGAAATTCAGTAAGTGTGCTTTTTGGCTCGATGAAGTGTCTTTTCTTGGGCACGTGGTTTCTAATAGAGGAATATCCGTAGATCCTTCCAAGATTGAAGCTATTGTGAATTGGAAGAGGCCTGAATCAGTTACGGAAATTCGAAGTTTCTTGGGTCTAGCCGGGTATTATAGAAGATTTATCGAGGGGTTTTTTAAAATTTCTACTCCGTTAACTCAGTTGACTCGAAAGAATGTTCCTTATGTGTGGGATGGCAAGTGTCAAGTTAGTTTTGAAGAGTTGAAGAAGAGATTGACTACAGCTCCTATCCTTGCGCTTCCTAATGGAAATGATGATTTGGTAATCTATAGCGATGCTTCTAAAGAAGGCCTCGGGTGTGTGTTAATGCAAAAAGGAAGGGTGATTGCGTATGCTTCAAGAAAGTTGACTCCGAGCGAGCAGAATTATCCTACCCATGATATGGAGCTTGCAGCTATTGTCTTTGCGTTGCACAAGTGGAAACATTATCTTTACGGAGCCAAATTTGAGATTTTTACCGATCATCAAAGTTTGAAGTACCTTTTCTCCCAAAAAGAGTTGAATAACAGGCAAAGAAGATGGATGGAGATATTGAAGGATTATGATTGCACTATCTCGTATCACCCGGGTAAAGCAAATGTGGTAGCCGATGCCATTAGCCGGAAATCTTTTATGGCTTCATTGATGGTGCGTGAATGGAAAATGTTAGAGGATGCTCGAGATTGGAGTCCTTATGAGTCAAAGCATGGAGCTATTTTTGCGAGTATTCAAGTATTACCAGTTTTGATTCAACAAATAAAGGAAGCTCAGAAGGATGATCCGGAGTTAGTAAAAATAGCGGATAAAATCGAAGATGGCAAATTTGAGAATTTCTCTCTTAATTCCGAAGGAGTGTTAACTTTCAGAGGTCGGTTATGTGTGCCTTGCGTGGATGGGATTAAACGCCAAGTTCTTGATGAGGGCCACAAGTCGAGGTATACTATTCATCCCGGGAGCACAAAAATGTATCAGAATTTGAAGCAGCACTTTTGGTGGAATAATATGAAGAGAGAAATAGCGGATTATGTATCTAAATGTTTGACATGTCAACAAGTGAAAGCTGAACATCAAAGGCCTGCGGGGTTACTTCAGCCGTTAGAGATTCCGGAATGGAAGTGGGAACATGTTACTATGGATTTCGTGACGGGATTACCTCGCACTCGAAGAAGGTTTGATGCAGTTTGGGTGGTCGTGGATAGATTGACCAAGTCTTCTCATTTTCTACCTATTGAGATTAGTTACTCGATGGAAAGGCTTGCGACTTTATATATAAATGAGATTGTGAGATTGCACGGTGTTCCGGTGAGTATTGTGTCTGATCGTGACCCTAGATTTACATCTCGGTTTTGGCAAGCATTTCAGAAGGCTTTGGGTTCAGAGTTGAAGTTCAGTACAGCTTTTCATCCCCAGACAGATGGGCAGTCAGAGGGGACTATTCAGATTCTCGAAGATATGTCACGAGCTTGCTCAGTTGATTTTTCAGATTCTTGGGATTCTCATTTACCTCTCGTGGAATTTGCCTATAACAACAGTTTTCAGTCAAGTATTGGGATGGCTCCGTATGAATCTTTGTATGGGAGGAAATGTCGGTCTCCGATTTGTTGGGATGAAGTGGGAGAAGCAAAAATTTGGGGTATTGACATGGTGAACAAATCAGTTGAGGAAGTTAAACTTATTCGGGATCGTTTGAGTACTGCTCAGAGTAGACAGAAAAGCTATGCCGATCACCGGAGGCGAGATCTTGAGTTTCAATCGGGTGACTTTGTGTTTTTGAAAGTTTCACCTAAAGTGGGGATTCGAAGGTACGGGAAGAAAGGCAAGCTGGCACCGAGGTATATTGGCCCATTCGAGATTCTGAGTAGAGTTGGTGATAGAGCGTATCGTCTTGCGTTACCTCATTCTCTTGACAAGATCCATAATGTTTTTCATGTCTCGATGCTTCGGAAGTATGTGTATGATCCTTCTCATGTCTTGTCCGAGGTTCCCGAGGATATTGAACCGAGTATGTCTTACGAGGAGCACCCGGTCCCAGTTATTGATTCAAAAGTTCAAGAGTTGCGAACTAAGAGTATTCCCCTTGTTCGAGTTGTGTGGAGGAATCATAACGTGGAAGAGTCGACTTGGGAGCTTCGGGAAGAGATCGAGAGGAAGTACCATTGGTTGTTTAAGGGTTGAGGTAAGCAATCCTAAAATTCGGGTCGAATTTTCTTTAAGGAGGAGTGAGTGTAACGACCCCGAAATCCGTTATTAATTATTTTATATTTTAATAATTTTAATTTAAAATCATATGTGCATTTTATGTGTTGCATCATCTTATATGAATTTGCACATCTTATATGATTATTTGTGTTAGTTAAAACGTTAGTAGTAAAGTGTATTAGGGGAGTTAAGTTGATTAGTGGGAAATTATGAGGGTCTTAGTTGAATTAGTATTCAAGGGGCTTAAGTGTTAAGAATTGAACTTCGATGATTTATTTGGGAGAAATGGATAAAACTTCTTCATGATACCTCTTCTCCCTCCCCTCTCCTGCGCCATTACCCTCACCATTACTTCCCCAAATTTTTCTCACCTCCATTGTTGTAGAAAGAAGCTAAGGTAAGATTTTGTTTTGTTAATTTTCCTTCTTTTAATTTACTACTCCATTTTCAAATCTAATTACATATAAATGTTCAGGGTGTTGAATAGATTCTTCCTACCGATCAATATTATTTTTCTTGACAATTTTTCCGGAAAATAGGTAAGTTACTAATTCCCCTTTAAATGTTAAAATGGTCATAAGTATGCTTTATATGCTTTATATGTGATAAAACAATGTTTTGGTATGTTTTATTTATACTTGTAATTTTGGGACAAATGGAGTAGTAAGAACTTGTTACATAGCTTGTTATTGTTGAGAATGCTATAGAAGTTGGTGTTAGTATTGTTCTTAGGCTGAGTTTTTAGCCTTTGTGTAATTTGCAGATGTTAAGTGTTGTAAGTATCAGTAGTTTTGGGTTGTGAAACGAAAGGAGTGAACTTTAGTTAAGTTTTGGCCTGCCGAGTGATGTGGGCGGCCGCCCAAAAAGGGCGTGCGGCCGCACATCTATCTGAAAGGTTTTACTCTTGGGACAGAGCATTTTGGGCGGCCGCACAGCCCTGTTTGGGCGACCGCCCAGTCATCTGAAAAGTTTAGAGTTTTCAAACCAAGTGATTTAAAGGTCAATCTTGGTCTAGTTTTTGGGTAGTGTCCTAAAGTAGTTAGATGATTGTTGTGGATCACTAAAGTGGTAGAATTGGTTCCCTTGTGAACACAAGTGTTGTGAAATGTGAGTAATGGATTAAGTGAGCATTGTTGAACACTTTGTAATGTGTTGAATGGTTCATCTTCTTGATGTGTTCGGCATGGTTCCCTACATTGGAATCATTGTTCCTGATTGTTGTTTAAGCAAGTAGTTCTGTATGGTGCTTGTGTGTAAAGTCCAGCTGGTACTTTTGTGTGTGTTCGGGCAGTGATAGGGATTATAATGGTCTCACGAGCCAAGTACATTATAAGGCTCCTATCATTGGTTTCCCATTTTTAACCCACTTCCTTAGGCCAAAGGTTGGGCACTTTGGGTTATGACTTTGTGTCATTTTCCCCGTTGTTGTTGTTGTTGTTTGGTTCCGGAACCTGTCTCAGCTCTTCGATGCTGCTCAGTTGAAGCCTCTCAGATGGTTATTGTTTTGGTTCGAGAACCTTGGCTCAGTATCCACGTATGAGTGTTTATTTCCGCTTTATGTGTTGTATGATGAGTTGGTCGTTATTTCCAACCGGTATGGGACGGTTGGCGATAGGGAGCCTCTCATATTATGTGCTATGTGCTATATGATCATTTGTGGCATTGTTCCTTTATGTTTATCATATTAGCATGTAATGTAGTTGCATTTTAGTAACTTACTGAGATTTATTCTCACCCTTATTTGTTTACTGTTTTAGATAAGAAGGAGCCCAGGGGATAGTTCACACACTGGGAGGACGTCGAGGAGATCTTTGGGTAAGACATTTTGGAAAATGTTGTGTAAGTAAAGGATACATTATGTAAATGTAATACCTTTTGGGTAGTGTACCCGTGACTCAGTTGTGGTATCATCTCTTTTAGTAGATGTTCGTGTTGTAAATAAGTAAGTAAGTGAAGTGTGTAGCCGAGTGGCTAAGTACTATTGTGAAAGTTTGTTTTGTGACTTGAAGTTATGTTTTAGTATCGAGTTGGTTGTGTGAACCTTTTATTGAAAGTATATTTCGAAAAAATTTCTTTAAATTGTTTTATGACGTCTTCCGTGCGTGTCCCGGACGTGGGGCCAAGTAGGACCACGGGTCGGGGCGCGACATACCGACTACTATTCATCTCTTAATTTTCGTACACAACTCATTTTATGCACATAATTATGGGACTAAGAGAGTAAATTATATAAAAAAAATGGGTTAATGACAATTTAGGGCCTGAAATGTAGGGGGTCTTCGGCGGGGGGGGGGGGGGCTGATCTTTTTTATTCTACACAGCAGGGCTCAACATGCCAAATTCTCGCCAGTTAAGGGCTTTTTGACGGAATTTGTTAGAAAAGTCAATTAAATCGATAGATTTATAAATGATATCAGGTTTTAGGGGCTTTAGTGAATATATAGAAACTTAAAAGGTAAAAAATTTAATGTAAAATATTTTATGCATATTCTTAAAGTTAAAAATAATAATTAAATAATCATAATTAAAGGATATTAATAAAATTATATGTTATTTAAATATATAAAAAAATAAGGACTGTAGCTTAATCTTAATCATTATTTAAAAGTCCTTATTTTTTTTTATATATTTAAATAACATATAATTTTATTAATATTAATATATACTCCCTCCGTCCCACCTCACTTGCGACCTAAGCGGTGGGCACAATCACTAAGGAAAAAGAATAAAATAAGAAAAATGTGTGGTAGAAAATGAAAAGAGAGAATGAGTGGGGTTAATAGTATGTTGGTTGAATGAATTGTGTGATAGAAAATAAAGAGAAAGAATGAGTGGGTGGGGTAGATTGAATATAAAATTATAAAAAAATTACCATTTTAAGGAGTCTCAAGTGAAGTGGGACGAACCAAAATAGAAATAAGTCTCAAGTGAGGTGAGACGGAGGGAGTATATATATCTCACCTTCTTCTTCCTCTCGTCTCTCTCTCTCACACACACACACACACACTCTCTCTCTCTCTCTCCACCTCTCTCTCCTCTACTCTCTCCCCTCTACTGTCTCTCTAAGTTTGGAGGCCTTTTGTTTGTTTTCGGGATTCAAATCACCAAAACCAAAAAAAATAAAAATGTCTATCAGTTATCCACCGGAGATAATCTCCGATATCCTCGTCCGACAACCTGTGGAGCCTCTTCTCCGTTTTCGATCTGTCTCCAACCATGGTGCGCTCTAAATTCTAATCGACAGCCCATATTTTGTCAAACGCCATTTCAATCGTTCAATCGCCACCAAATCAAATTGATCCCTTTACCTTGGTTCCCGGCAAGCAATTGAAACAACCCAAAAGCTATCAAGAACAAGAACGGACCAGACAAGTCCGCATCTTCGTGGAAATCATCTTTGATTTTGAAAGGGTTTTAAATTGATTTCATTTTGTTCCAGATTTGTTTGTTTGAAACTGATTTTGGATATCAAAGTTTGAGTTTTTTGGTTGTGAATGTAATGAATTGTGTGGTTGTAAATTGTCATGGCAATGGTGGTTGGGAAAGAGAGGGGTGGTGAATGGTTTGGAGAGGGGAGACTGGGTTCATTGTGAGAGGGGTACGAGAGGGAGGGATGGGTGATCTGGAAGAAGGGGAGTTTTTTTTTACCCTTTAAGTTTCTATATATTCACTAAAGCCCCTAAAACCTGATACCAGTTACAAATTCGTCCGTTTTGTTGATTTAACAGACTTTTCTAACAAATTCCGTCAAAAAGCCCTTAATTGGCTAGAATTTGGCATGTCAAGCCCTGATGTGTAGAATAAAAAAGGTCAGACCCCCGCCGAAGACACCCCCTACATTTCAGGCTCTAAATTGTCATTAACCCTAAAAATAATTGGCGTAAGCGGATGACATTACATATGACTGACTTTCGACTACTGAGTTTGCACAATACTCCCTCTGTCCCAGCACAAGTGAGACTTCTTTTCCTTTTGGAACGTCCCACTAAAAGTAAGACTGCCTAAAATGGAAATGTTTTAACCCCACTCATTCTCTCTCTTCATTTTCTACCACTCAATTTATTCAACCAACACTATTATTTATCTTACTCATTCTCTCTCTTCATTTTCCACCACTCAATTTATCCAACTAACATTACTATTTACTCCACTCATTCTCTCTCTTCATTTTCTACCACACATTTACTAGTTTTACTTAATTAGTGTGCAAGCTCCTCTAGTCCTACTTGTGCTGGGACGGAGAGAGTATTCAAAAATAGTCATATGTGAAACTATATTGAAATTAAGACAATTAGGGCTTGATTTAGAGAGGCTCTTCAGTGAGGGGCCTGATATTTTATTTGGCTACATCAGGGTCCCATATGCGTTTTTCTCGACAATAAAAGATTTTTTGATAGAATTCGTTAAAACTCAGTTAAAATACACGTGCCTTGCATGAGATTAACGACATTGGGTAATTTTAATTGTCAATAATATTTGAGGGGTTGAAATGACTTAATTTAATTTAAGGAGGTAGAGTGAAGAAAGAGAAAATATAACATGCTAACCTTTCCCTCCATTAAATCAAATTCAACTGAAACCTACCCTCTTCATTAACCCTACCCTTCGCCCCTTTCTCTCCCCCACCCAACTCCATCGCATTCCGTCCATCATACACGATGCCTCCGTAACACTCCGTTGTCTTCCCTCGCCGCTGCCTCCGTCCTTTTTTCATCTTTTCTGTCAAGGTCGTCGCCTCCCTCAACATTTCCTCCTTCTCCTACGGAAAGTACCTCAAATTTCTCTCTGTCGCTGCCTTGTCTAGTCGAAATCGAATCCATCTCCTTCGATTCACCGATGTAGATGTGCTCCATTGGTGGGTTTTTGATTTTTTTCCCCAAATCTGTGTAGAAGTGTTGATTTTGAATTAGATAGTGGTTGATGATGGTAGTGGGTTTGTGTTAATGGTGCTGGCTGGGCGTAAGTTGCAGGTGGTGGATTGTTATGAAGTGGTAAGAAAATGGGGGTGGCCGGAGTTGTGCCCAGAGTTGTTTTAGAAGAGGAAGGGAGGTTGGGTTTGGTTGTTATGAGTTTGTGCATCATGGTATTCTACATTTAATTGATGTATAATAATTTTTATTTATGTTTTAAAAAAATAATAAAAACTTAACAAGTCAAAATTTAATATGTTAAATTATGCATTAATATATTACATGAATACTTAATGTATTATATATTTAAAAGATTTTTTTTTGAATAATTATATTGTATATTAAAGAATATATTAAGGATTTCTGTTCAAAAATAATTATTTAATATTGGAAATATATTTAATTTTCTAACCTTTTAAATTTAAGAATTTGCCTTAAACCCCTTAATAGCAAATATTGTTCAAAGCAACTGATTTGTTAAATACGTGTTGTGCACATGGCAACCTAAAAAGATTTCTAACGAATTATATCAAAAGCCCTTAATTGACGGGGAAAACGCCTATAAAACCCTAATAGGGAAAAAAATAAAAAATAAACAGGCCTAGCTGAAGGACCCGAAACCGCTCCACCCATTTTAGCTCCACCCCTCCACCCAACGGTTCCGATCAAAGCCACATAGGCGAGCTTATCATCTGTGCGGCTAAGATGATTTTAATTTTTTGTGGGTCCTACCCAGCTCGGACACATCTCATCCGTCGACCACAAAATCCAATGAGATGGCTCTAATCGGAGCCATTGAGTGGAGCGGGTGGAGCGGTTCGAAATACCCTTGCCCAAGTCAAATCTCTTTTTACGTCAATGAATTGTATCCATTTGATGTCAAACCTGGAAATGATGGAAAAGTCAAATCTCTTTTTACGTCTTTGATTGCCTCATTGTCATGTTATTACATCATGTAGATTGGTAATAATATTTTGAATATATATTTCTCCTTATTTAAATTACACTTTTTCTATGAATTAATTACAATTTAGGGCCTGAACGGGATAGGGTGTTCCCCAAGAGGGGCCTAAACGTTTTTTTTTTTTTTTTTTGGCGAATCAGGGCTCAATACGATTTTTTTCCATCAATTCAGGGTTTTTTGACGGAAATCATTACAAAAATTAGTTAAGTGTCATGTGCCGAGCACGTGATCAAAAAACATGATAAGATTGAAATGAAAATTAGTTATTAGGGGTCAAAATGCAATTCATTGAATTTAAAAGGTTAAAAATACAATTCCCTTTCCCCATCTCAAACCCTCATCAACCAAAACCTAACCCATCCACAATTCCACATAGCCACCACCATCACCAACAAAACCACAATAACCCCACCGTAGTTGCTGCCACAACCACCATCAGCACCATCTGGCCCATCACCAACAATCACCCATCAAAACACCATCCTTACCTCCACCCCACCACTTTATCTTTCCCCCCCTTTTTTTTTTTTTGCCAGAATTAAAGATGAAATTTAAGAAAAAAAACCAAAAAAAATCCAATTTGGGTTATTAAATTTGGTTGTTGGGCATGTGTTCTTCAACCCGAATTACGATAACTAAATCAACCCCACCAATTTCGCAAGTTATTTAACTCCAAAAATATGTGTTCATCCTAAATTGAGAAAATAATTTCAAAAATTGCAAGAAGAGTTGAGTTAGGTTTTGAGATAGAAAGTGAAATTGATTTTGGTTGATAAATAAAAGGAATTCGAACTGAGATTAACAAGGAGAAAAGAGGGTTTGGAGCATTAAGGCTAGAGAGAGAGTGATGTCGGATTGTGAATGGCCGGAGGAGTTGACGGAAGTCGGAAGGCTGCTGGGAAAGGACGGTGACGAGAGTAGGGAAGACTGGGAATCTAGTTCTGTTTTTTTTTTTTTTTTTTAAATTCTTTTTTTCTTTCCCTTTCTTTCTTGTTTCTTTTGTATTTTGAGGAAAAGGTTTAAATTGGTGTTGAGCTAAAAAAAAATCTTTAATATTCCCCCTGTCCCAGAAAGATAATCTCATTTAGATTTTTTATATGGTCAATATAATTAAATGAACTTTGACCGTCATTGATGCCGATCTAGTCATTCTAGAGAAATTCTAAAAATTGTAATCGATAAATAATTAAGTGATAGATCAATACAATTTTTAAAATTTCATTATGATTATTAGATTGACACCAATGCTTGGTCAAAATTCATTTAAAGTTGACGATAAAAAATCAAAATGAGACTATCTTTTTGGGACAGAGGAGTACATTACATATTACATAGACATTTTTATAATTTAATACATTACATAAGATGGTTTAACCTTTAAAATTAAAAAAATTTGCATTTTGACCCCTAATAACTAATTTTCTTTTCAATCTTATCATTTTTTTTTGATCACGTGCTCGGCACATGACACTTAACTGACTTTTGTAACGATTTCCGTCAAAAAGCCCTGAATTGATGAAGAAAAACACGTATTGACCTTGATTCACCAAAAAAAAAACCTTTAGACCCCGCTTGGGGAGCACCCTATGCAGTTCAGGCCCTAAATTGTAATTAACCATTTTTTCTATCCATCTCTCTCATAATTTATCACATAATCATAATTGAAAAAATTGTGAATCCAAACTAGATCGTAATATCTGAAGCCAAGTTACAACTTACAACGTCTCTACCTAAAAGACCCGAGATGTCACAAACTTGATACTTTAATGTGGGGGTAACAGTACATAATTTTTTTTGGGAAAATTAGCTCCTCCATAAGTTATAAAAAAAATCTTATTTTTTACAAGGTTTAGGGTTTAAGGTTTAAGGCTTAGGGTTTAAGGGTTAAAAAGTTAGACTTTTTATAACTTATGAAGGAACTAGTTTCCCCAAAACCTACTCGTAGTATATCTAAATAGAAAAAATGATTAATCATTAAAAAGGTGATCTTAACTTAGAAGTAATCTTAAGCAAATAAAAAAACAAATAAGCAATGACCTTTTTCAAAGTTCACACATGGTATTAACATTTTATTGGTAAAAAGTTGTTATGGAAAAAAGAAGAAGCATAGAGATTACTTTTTTTTTTTTTTTTTTTTTTTTTTTTTTGCAATAGAAGCATAGAGATGTAAATATGGAAATAAGCTCAAGCGATGCTATTGGTATTTGATCACATGATAAATGTTGCAGTCGACTTTTAAACGCTTTTATAATTTGAGCTACAAAAATAAAAAAGTAAAATATCTATTACAAATAAGAGATATTTACTACTAGTTATTTTTAAAAAAAAATTAATAATATTACATTGAACTCTTACAATTTTGGTTTGCTTCAAACTCAAACATTAAATATTTTAAATTTATATTTATGGACAAATAGATTAAATTTAGCCCAAACAAATCGAACTTCAATTGCATGCTTAACCGGGTAAATAAAAGCCCATTAAACCATTCGATCTACCTTCTCAATCTCAAAATGAATAATTTTTCCGATTTAAAATCACTCGGAAAAGTTGATATTTATGATAAAAATTCATAAATTTCCTTGTTATCCGCTTTTAAAAGTGTAATTTTACAAATTTAGAATAAAATTCGACAAAAACAAGGGTAAGAAATCATTTAAAGCCCGTTTTGTGATAAGAAAAAAAGTCATTTATTTTAAAATATGTAAAACATTTTCATTTTCAACCCCGCAATCGAAGTTTTGAAGCAAAACAAAAGTGAATTTGGTACTCTGGTAAGAGAATGAAACACAAAAACCAAAAGTAATAGGTCACACATATCTTAACTAAGGAAACCCAAAACTTTAATCAAATGCATCTTAATGCTTTTGACTTTCATTTGTCAACTTTCTGTCCCGCTCGAATTAGGACAAATTTTTATTTTGGATGTTCCATTCGAATTAGGGCAACCCAAAAATAGAAGTATTTTATTTAATGAGACTCACATTCAAAATCACAACAACTTTCCACTCATTATTTTTTATCCCACTTTCTCTCTCCTACTTTACTTTTTATACTCACAACACCTATTTCGGGTGAGACGGAGGGAGTATAAAAATTAAATTATCTTTTTGCAATGTTATAAATTATTATTAACAGCATGAGTAATGGTGATCAATAACAATCTCATTTTGCACAGCTTAAGAAACAGATAATACTCCCTCCGTCCCAGAAAGATAGTCCACCTTTTTTCGTTACTACTACGAGGGAACTTTGAGCATTTATAAATGCTACTTATAATTATGTTAATGTGAATCTAAAAATTGATATTAATAGTATTTATAATGGTGTATCAAGAACAATTTCAAAATTTCATTAGAATAATTTAAAGTAGCCTTAATTATTACTCAAAGTTCCTTCGTAAAACCCACGAAAATAGGGGGACTATCATTCTCTGGACAGAGGGAGTAAATAGAGTTAAACAACAAATATTATAGAATGTAAACAAAAAGACAAACACTCTTGTGCGAACATGCACAACCTGTCTCATCCATGAGACGGGGTTTTTTTACCAGCCCGACCTGGCTCCAGGACCCATGGGGGTGACCCTGCCACATGGCAGCCTCTCATAGGTCATTTTTTTTTGATATATATATATATATATATATATATATATATATATATATATTTTCGGTTTGTCAAAAGTAATAGTTACTATAACTAAATGAAACAGTTTGTATACATAAAAGTAATACATATATACAGAAAAAGTAATAGTGTTTTTTTTTATGTTTTCTTCGTTTGCCAAAAGTAATACTTATTACAACTAAAATGTAACGAACGTGTTACTTATAAGTAACAGTGTTTATACATAATTGTAACACATATGTATAGAAAAAGTAATAATTCAACCATTTACATTTTTAGAGCTAAAAACACTTGATTAGTATTACATGTAAAAGTATTACATTATCTATAGAAATATGTTATAATTTTTTTATTAAAGTGTTACATTTACTTGTACAAACAATTACATTTATGTATATGAGTTGTTACTTTTCAAATGTTACTTTCTTTCAAAAAATTAAATCAAAATACACAATATTTTACATTTTTGCAAAAGCACTATTACATTTCAGTATAAATGATAATTACATTTAGATATTGTTTGGGTTACACATTATAGTTAGTATTACATTTGAAAAAAAATGGGTAAAACGAGTTTTTGTTTTTGTAAAACAGGTGTTACGTTTACTTATGAACAATGTTACTTTATATATGTATACAGTCATTACATTAACCAGAACCGCTTCGCAGTTAAGACTAATTCGTCATCCTCTCTACGAGTGCTTGAGGTTTCCACGAGCGTCAGTCTCCCAGGATAAAACGGATTAACCAGAACCGCTTCGCAGTTAAGCCTTCCGGCGAAATGAACTAATATGCTTGGACGAGATCACCAACAAAATGTTTAAGGAGGCCAATGGAAGAAGCACAAAGCTAAGAAGAAGAAAGGAAGAATTGCTAGAACAAGTGTTTCATTTTGTGTGTTTTCTCTTTTTCTTTTTTCTCTTCTCTAAAGAAATGACTTGTGGGTTTCTCTTTATAGCTCAAACTCCCCAAAGGATTAATTCTTCAATTAATCCACATTTTGATGACCAATTTAATCCAACAATTAAATTAGAAATCAATTGATTTGGAGTTACTTTTTCAAATCAATAATGGATATTAAACATTGGAAGTTACTCTTGAAAATTCATCTTAAATTTTAATTCTAGAAATTACAATTTGTTATTAACTTTTTGTAATTCCTTGAATTGTAATTCAACAATAAGTGGCAAAAACAATCAACTTGTTTTTTTCCTACTTTTCACATGTGAGACAAACTCACATTTCCAACTTCCATCCATTTATTTATTTGAGCTATATATTTTTATCATTCAATTTTCAAATTGAACCAATAAATATATCATTTTCATGTTCTCACGAAGTGAACATAAACCCACGATAATCTTTGTCCAATGACAAATGATTCTTGCAAGGAAATGTGCACAATTTCCTTCACACACAACACACTTTTCCAACAATCCTCCACATGAAGGAAATTGAGGACGAACTTGGTGATAAAGTCCGGCAGACAAAAACTTGCATACGAAGGTTTGGGGATGTTGCCCATTGAACCTCCGCTCGAACTAGCATATTTACTCCACTCGCAAGTCGATAGACGCGATGTCCTTGAATCGATATGCTTTTTGTGTAGCCGATCATATACTAGACACAAGTAATGTCCTAAGATATTTCATTTCTCATAGCTATGTTTGTTCATGGCCCTGAACATAATGCCTGGTTCTGCGAGAGGGTCTAAGAATTGAGCCTCACACAATTCTCCTCGAAGCGGCCCCACTTCTCTCTCACATAGGTGACTTCTTGAAGGTAACCCGTATTACCCCGCTCGACTTTCTCGACGCGTAAGAGTCATTAAAAGCCATAGGCTTATGCTTGTCCTTCGGAATGTCACTAATAGGAATGGACTTGGGGGGTTTGACCCCCACAGTGACGCGCGAGTCTTTTAACATTTAGGTGGTCCCTTTTGAATCTAGTTCTTGGGATCTCCAGTCATCTAGATTGGGTTTTCCGCTGTGATCAACTCTAAGAGGCTTTATGTCTCATTCCCCTCCATAATTTATAACTAACTCTCGGTTCTAACCATTTGGTTAACGGATCCGTTTTTCGTTTGACTTCACATAGCCAAATTAGTTGAGAGTAGTTTCTTAATGGTGTTACGTCTTTGACATATAAGTCAAGACCTACCATTATACATAGTGCTTTGTATTCAATCAATCACCGATTGACTTCTAAGAATACAACCAATTGCTAGCACAAGCTTTATCCATTGAAATATCTTCTATAAATTGGCATAGCCTCTCGGATTTGTCACCACATTTATCTTAAGCTATAAACTTAGATTCCGCTATGAATCTGTTTATAACTTACTACCTCCGTCCCAACTCAATGCGCACGTTTACTGTTGGGCACAAGATTTAAGGAGAGAGTATTTATATTCAAAAGTATTGTGAGTGGAGAATAATGAGTGGTTGGGAGGAAGAAAGAGAATGAGTGGAGAATAATGAGTGGTTGGGAGGAAGAAAGAGAATAAGTGGAGAATAATGAGTGGTTGGGAGGAAGAGAGAGGATGAGTGGAAGATTATAAAAGTAATAAAAAACTTTCCTTTTTTGGATTGTGCACATATCAACGACACCCACTTAAAAGGTAAGTGTGCACATTGAGCTGGGACGGAGGTAGTATTTATTTAGAAGACTTCTTCCATGATATAGTCGCTTCCGCTAATAAGAATACGAAACCACTCGTAGACCTTAAGTCTTTGATTTCATATATCCAAATAGCATCGCTATATCCTTCAATTATCGATAGATGTCTAGTGTAATGTAATCCGTAATCTCGATTGTATCTCAAGTACCTTAGTACTTTCACTATACATTTTGGATTACTTGTGTTCCAACTCACTAGACTTTCAATAATTCTCGAGTGTTCAACTTGAGAAACAATGTCACTTCTATTCTTCAATAGATGTTGACTCATGCCAATTGGGGTTTAGTCATTGCTAAATAATCCTTGTCAATTTCTCAAGAATTATCCATTAGATTTCTTAGAAAATTTCACTTCAAGGATTGTATCCGCTAAACCCATATCTCGTGACCTTTTCAAAATTTTCAAGAATTATATCTTAATTTGCTTAATGCAAATTCATTAGTTCTTCTTGAAATTTTAAATCCAAATGTCTCGTATGCTAAACTTCTCTCAAGTTCAACATATTTTTGATAGATTTAATCAATATTATGACATAACCACTCATGTCATATTTGATTAATGCACTTTCTGACAAAATCAACCTTTTGATGTCATTATCTTTGTGCTTATTTTAAGTCATCTAGTGACTTTACTAACTTGCACACTTTATTTTAGGTTTTACTTTGATCTATTTCATTCAAAGCATCACTTTGATCTATTTCACTCAAAGTATCATTTGTTCATTTTCATGAACTTGACATCAATACTTGATTTTCATTTTTTTTTCTTTTCTTTTGGTTTTATATATATATATATATGTATATTCAAAGTCATTGAATCATATATAACAACCATTATGTAAACTCATTGTTTACATACCAAATATCCATTTTGTTGATTTTGGACTTTCTACTTTGCGAACCACCCCCCACATTCACAAGTGTACGTAGGCCTACGTTTCCATACTTCATATGGAATTTACATTGTTTCTTGGGGTAACCTATTCAATAGGTATTTATTTTCTAAAGTAGACTCACGCCCACATCTTTGGGTTAGTCCTAAAATAAAGCAATAATGCTTTCATTATTTTTATCAACACCATTTGATAGTGGTTTACAAAGTGGATAATTTGTGTACAAGCACATGTTATACACACACTATTCTCATTAGTGTTTTTATCCTTATTATCTCATTTTAAAGTTGTTTTTTAACATCTCCATTCAATGAGACAAAGCTTATTAATAGTAACAATAACATTGTTATTATTACCATGTGTTTGAACAATCCATACATATCACAATATATCACTATGCTTATCATATGATGATGTAGTTCAACACACATTTCACATCTTGTTTGAATTCATTTTTAAATGAAAATTGTGATCCAACTAAAGAGACATATTCTCATTATTGATCACCAACTCAACCCATCGGTTGATACAATTTCCATTCCTTCATTCAAAAATCATGATATCATCCTTGATGATATCTACATTTGTCTCTCAAGACACAAGGAATATGTTTAACTTTTTCAAACAAGTTTAGCTTTTCATACAAGTTTGACTTTTCAAAAAAGTTTGACTTTTGACCAAGTTTAACAAACTTTGTCTTTGCCATAAGCATTTCAATATGTTCCATCACATTTGCTTTCATCAGAAGAAGTGTTATACAATTTCTTATTCGAAGCTCTATTCTCTTTTCCAACACAAAGATGAATAGCAAGCATATCGACATTCATCTCAATTCATTTATGTTTGAGTTGCTTCTTGAAATCTTTTTAAGTGAAAAGTAATTTTTCAATTATTTTCATCACTTGAAAATTTCACTTTTCATCATCCATTCGGCATGGATTTCATGAAAGACTATTTCAATTCTTTCATTTAAATTTCTAGGTTTATGGAGTCTATTATTTTTAAAATCAAGAAACGGCCTACAATGAATTTCATTGCACCAACATTCTCGATTTTATTTTTATAGTCCAAAGACTCCAACAATTCTTTTGTCTTTTTACTTGGTACTATATACATCATATAACGAATTCGACCATCCGTTAAGTATATAGTTTCGATAAAAGAAATTCACATGCTTTAACCACACTCACGGCTTAAATATCCGTCTCATTTCCACCAACTTTGTAGGATCTTCCTTAAGAAACCTCACTAAGTTCAAGGTGGTTAAGTAGAACATCTTTTGTTGCCATCAATTAAAATCGAGGCTAACAAAATTTTCTAACTTCTCATGATGGTGATCAACATACTTGGAACACCCACATTTCGTGTAACGCCCGTCCTAATTCCTGTTAAATTCTCGACTTGCATAATTATATGCTATTTTATTTGAGTTAATTATTTAACTAATTGAGCAAGTTTAAGTCCTAATTGTTCAAGTTGAAACATTAGGTTCATTTGTGAAAAATAAGTTTAGGGGCTAAAATGCTCAAAGTGGAACTTGAGGGCCTTTTTGTCAAAGTTAAAACTTGAGGGGCCAAATTGCAATTCTTGAAAATATCATAAGGATAAACTTGGTTTGCTGGAGAATGTTCTCCACTTTCATTTTTTTAGTTTACGTTCTTTCTCTCTGTCTCAGAGAGAAAAGTTAGGGTTTACCCTATTCTCGACTCCTATTGCTTAATTATGACTCTGTTCGAAAATCCGACTTCGCATAAATGATAAGGGCGGTGAGTAGAGCATTTCCTGCTGAACAGAAATTAGTTTGGGTGAATTTGATTTCGAACTAGGTAAGTCACTAGCTCCCCCTTGCTTGTAATAACATGCATATATGTTATTCTTGGTACTTGTGCTTGTTAATTTCGTATTTGGGGTAATTTTTGGGATACGTGTAAATTTAGGACGAAGGGAGTATTAGTACGAATTATTAGAATGAATAGCCTTGAAGAAATCAATACTCCTATTTGTGATACTTGTCCTGGGTACGTTAGAAAATTATACTCCTACTTGTGAGACGATGAAATATTAACTTGATTAAATGTTTATACAAGTATATTAGAAAAATTATACTTATGCTTGTGGGACGGTGAAATAAATGAAAGTATCCCTAAATGAGTATATTAGTATGTTAGTAAAATTATACTTATACTTTTGGGACGGTGAAATATTTAATTGGAATAAAAGAAAATTATTATATTATTTGTGGGACGGTAAAAAGAATGAAATAAACTTGAAAGTAATGTTTTGAACTTGAAATAGTGTCCTGGGTATGATACTTCACTCCTAGGTGCTCTTGATATTGTTATTTTGTTAGTAAAAGTATACTCCTACGCTTGGGACGGAGAATTATTCAACCTGGAAAAGAAATGAGCAATGGTCGGAAATGTGCAGTGTGCGACCGCACAAAATTTATTGGGCGACCGCCCATCTTTCTGGAATGTTTTTCAAAGGATTCACCTGCTAGTGTGCGGCCGCCCGGTCCACTTTGAGCGCCCGCCCGGGTGCCCTGAAAAATAAAAAGTTTGTTTAAAGTTTGTATAAGTTGTAAATAATCCCAATTGAGGTATATAGCCTTAGTATAAGATGTCCTAGCAAGTGTTGTGACACCTTAGCGGCATCAGAGTGAGTCTTGAACATGAATATTCAATGATTTGAATAGAGAATTTGAGTCTAAGAGTAAGAACTCTTTTATATGTCTTGAAAGTGCTAAGAACAAGTACTAATGTGTTATATGTGTCTTGATTCCAATGTTTGTGTACCTTGGGGCACTAAAACAATGTCTTGAGCTTGAACATCCAAAGTATAGGATTATGAACTTGTAAGTATGAGATGTATAACTCATCTACTTAGCTTGAACTTGAAGTATAAGACAATTAAATCTTGTACATGACTTGAATATCAAAAGATTGGAATAATAACTCGAGTATAAGATAATTAATTCTTGTACATGTCTTGAACATCCAAAGAATTGGATTGAGAACTTGAATGTAAGATGATAAAATCTTGTACATGCCTTGAAACTAATACATGTGTATGGTAGTAATCTTGTAGGTGTTATAGAACACTAGAAGTATCAGGACAAGATCCTTAGATTGAACATCCAAAGAATTGGAGTGTGAACTTGAATATAAAAGGAAGAACCCTTGTTCATGTCTTGAAACCAATACATGTGTATGGTAATGAACTTGAAAGTGCTATGAACAAGCACCAATGTGTTAGAACTATCCTTGGTGTGTATGTGCAAATCTTGCACATAATTACTTGATAGAATGTGGCTTGTTGACTACTTGATACTTGGTATTAATAACCAAAAAGTTAGAATATGGAACTAGATAGAGAATGATCAACTCTATTACATAGTTGAATCTAATATGTGTGTATTAAAAGTGCTATGAACAAGCACTAATATGCTAGTAATTAGTTTTAATCGTGTACATACTCAATGAAGTATATAAAGTATAAAGAAGATATCTTGTTCTTGAGTTGAGTTCCTAAAGAATGAGGGACTAGTGTAATATGAAGATAATTCATAAAACAATGATTATAGAACACCATATGTGTTGAAAAATGTATTTGATTATTAGCGATACATATACGCGAGATATGATTGTGACTAGGTACAATACGACCTATTCGACTACGTGCTTAGAGTCTAAGATGTTGGGCTCTACTTGGAAGTAAGTGTATCGTGATAGACACATTAGTGTGTTAAAGGTTATATGAATATGTACGTGCAAATATTTCATATGACAAAGTGATATAGTATGACATACCCTACTACTTGGTTGGGGTCTGTTATTAATAGACTCTAATTTGGCTTGATTGTGTTACGTGGACACATTACGTGCCATTGTTTTGCTGATTTGTATTCGCAATTATTGCGTACGTGTACTTGTATTTGGTGAGCACATAATTACATGGTTCATGAAGAGCTACTCCACTACTTTTGGACTTAGTTCTATACTCTTATAGTTCAAGTAAACATCTACTTGTGCATTCTTGTGTGAGTCCAGCTGGTCACCTTGCTTGCTCGGAGATGTATAGGTTCACGCTTATCATGAGGCTGGGGCCAAAGTGATAATCGGGTGCCTATGTATCTGCGCTTGACCCCTTACTACAGGCCATAGTAAGGGCATAGCTTCCTTTATTAGAGCAATACGCCTGATAAAAGTGAATGCTAAACTCGTGAACACCTCGTGAATCTTGTTCTTGTTAGTGACACTGGTTACCGGGTCCTCTTGTGTACTGCACAGCAGCAACTTGGTTGATCGTGATTTTTCAACTGCAATAAGCAACGACAACAATGGTTTACTTGGGAGGAATAAGGTTGGAATATCCTTTGTAACGTGTTAGTTTAGCCTTATGTGCTAGTTACTTGATGAGTTGGCTTAGCCTCTCATATACTTGTTACTTGATGACATCTTGAGCATGATTACTTGATAATCTTCTTGATTTGCATGATTACATGATAACATGCTATGTACTTGTACCTAGTAACTTACTAAGATTTATCTTACCCCGTTCCTTGTTTATTTGTTCCCCCCCAGGAAATCAAGTGGTAATACGTTGTGAGACTTGACTTAGCAGGGGCCTAGTTGGCAGGTTGTTCTTGTTGGGGATTGTTATCCTTTCCAGTTTTGGTGAGGATGATTTGGTATCAGTTGTTTAGACTCAGTATATTGGGTAGACTTGTATCGTGTTCTTGTAATGCCAGCGTATGTGCTAGGCATGTTTTCCGCTGTGTATAACCATTTGGTTTAAATTTCTTGGTATAGAACTCGTTATGAGCTATCTTAGCTCATTCCTCTTGAGTATTTATATGATGTCAGTTTGATATAAACAGATGTCATTCAGTTTCTCATTTCTTGTTAGTCACGCGCACCAGGTTCGAGGTTCTATTAGGGAATCCCGGGACTTGGGAGCGTGTCAGTTTTGGTATCAGAGCTATGGTTTAGCTCTAAGCCTGGATAGGGTCTATGGCCTAGGTTGGGTTAGTCTTGGGTGTGCTACCGACGCCGAGTGCTTCGTTACTTGTTGTTATACCAGGAATAGGACTGGTGTTGATAGTGTTGATCCCAATTGGAATAAGATAGTTTGAGAATCGAGAGCGCGAGTCTTTAAAGACTTAGGCGTATCTATCTTGTGCAGTGGACATTGTTTCGTGCTATATATGCATGCTTGTCCTCATTTCTTGATTTACGTGAAAGTGTATTCTCTAGTAAGAGACTACATGATTGATATCGTTATTTATAAGAGCTTGATAGAAGTGTGGGTGATAACACCCTATACGTTATATGTTAACTTGGTCATGTTACCTATATGGGGCATTGATGTGATACGTGTTATGGCTTGGCTTTTTATGTGTTATGCCATTCTTGTTTGCCACAATAGATGGTGAATATTTCTATGCTAGTATGCTTGACTACTTATATGAGCATGTTAGATCTATATAGGACATTCATGTTCTGCATTGAAAGCTCGAAAATGATTATCAAGGTTGTGCTGAATATTTAGCATATGTGGTTGACGGAAGAATGTCTACACCAAAATTGAAGAATGGATACATCATTCTTTGTGAGATCTCAGATATAATTTCTACTGAGTAGTACATGATACATGATGAGAACCTTGGGTTATCTTGAGTTACTACAGTACAAATATAGTGCTGATATCTAAATCAATGTTCATGACATCGGTTGAGTTCAAAGTATTGAAGGTTCAATTTGAGAAATTTCTTGATAGGGGATTCACCCAGCTTAGTATATCTGCATGGGGTGTATCTGTATTGATTGGCATGAAGAGATATGGTACTTTGCGATTTCATATTGAATGCAAAGAGTTCAACCAGGTGACTATAATGAACCAGTACTTGTTATCGTGTATGGATGGATTATTTTATCCCTGAAGTTAATCAGTGGTCTATTCAGTGTTTGATTTATAAGTGGCTACCATTATGTGGAAAGTCAACTATGAGGATATACTGAAGACATCTTCTTATATCAGGTATGCTTGTTATGAATTCGTGATTATGCTATTTCGATTGATATATGATCTAGCAGTATTGATGGATTTGATGAATGATATCTTCAAACCATAATTTGATTTCTTTGCGATGAATTGAGTAATGACCTGTTGGTGTATACCAAGTCGCAGACTGAGAATTGATTGTATTGAAATTTCTTGAGAGAAACAATTGTTTCCAAAAACTAGTAAGAGTTAGAGGATTTATTATCTTGAAGTAAGCATCTTTGTTGACCTATATAAGTGGAAACAATTGAGGTACGCATGTTCTTGAGATTTTCTTGATCTTGTTAGAGATTCATTAATGAATTTCGAAGGTAGCTCTATTATTAACTATTTGACACAGAAAGCTACACTTTCCGATGGATTGATAAACGTGAAGCCAATTTTTAAATATTGAAATGATGGATGACCATAACTTCAGTATTTGACATTGCCTAGTGGATTCGACTAATATGATGGTTATTTGGAGGATATGACCAGTGTTACTATTTTCTCGTATATATGTCAAGATTCACCAATATAGTGGATATTATAAATTCATTATGCATAGTGAAGCTCGAGCAAGAGATAAAACGTGTGTTAAGTCAAAATGGTAACGTACTTGTATATGCTTCAAGGAGATTGAATCTTTATGAATAGAATAATTCTACTCATGACTTGAAATTGATTGTGATCCTACAGCTATTGTATTAGCGGATTCATTGAACATAAAGACTTGTATTTCATGATTGATGGTACTGAATGGAGGAAAATTTTTGAGTATTCAACTAAATCCTTGAATTGCAATTATTTGAAAGCAGAATATCAGAGATCGTTTGATTTGTTATAATCCTTCGAGATTTGTGAATATATGAATATATTGCGATGAATTTCGTGGAAGGATTATCATTTAATAGATAAGTCCCGATGATATTGTTGGTGTTATGCCCTAGGCATGTTGTTTGTAAAACAAATGTTAGTATTTATAAAGATATTGAACGTTTGATTATTATGTCTTTTGCATGTTTATTATAATAATCTCCGTCCCTGATAATTATGATTAATTATTAGTATAAGTTTAATAGATAATCATATGATGATTATGGTGTATGGGATACAATTAGACTTATGGGTATTTGTTGGAGAACAAATACTGGACTGACCCCTATGAGATTTATGTCATGGTCACAATGTCATAATTAAGTCTCATATAGTTATATCACTGGAATCTCTATACCTGAGGTTATCACAGTCTTCCACATGATGAACATTACGTTTGACATATTCAAACATTATCCCTAACCGGATAGCTATAAAAAATATGATTGGCATAATCGGAATCATGTAGGGAAGAGTAATAAGCCAAGATGGGATTTGTTCCTCGTCAAGAGAGATGTCAAGCTTTGGCCACTCGATGAATGGTATTGATGAAATGCATGGCCGTGCTCAAATAAGATTTGTATTATCAATACATTCGGGATCGAGAAAGCATTGAACAAATGTAAGTTGACCATTGACCATGGCTTACGTTCAATAGACATCGTGCAACAAAGAGATTGTGTTATGTTCTATTTTAGGAAACTTTGGAGTTCAAAGTTATACTAATTGGGTAGTCATAATGGCTTGCTAGAGTCCGCTTATGACTTACGAGGTTTGACTGGTTCGGACTCGTTGCCAACTTAGTATAATCCTATTGGGTCACACACGCAGAACGTATAATTAAAAGGAGCGAAAAAAAACGAAGTAAAACGGGTCCTGCCTAAAGGATCCGTACGGCTGAATCTGGATGCTTCCAGAAACATCCGTACAGATGGTTTTTCGGCAGAATCAGTTTTTAGGAAAACTCTTGTTAAACAAGAAAACCTAAGTCCTAAAGGGTTTCTGAAACCCCTTGAATATAAATACAGACTGACGGGAATTGTTCCCTAGTGGTTGATTTGATCAATTCCAAAGTCTTTCTTAGAGAAAGAAATCACACATTATATTCTTGGGTTATTGTGATTGATTAATCTCAATTATCAAGTCACAATAATAGTTAGGAGCTTTGAAGAATCGTTCTTCAACATCGTTGATCAATCCGAAGACCTAGCAGTCAAGTTCAAGAAGGCGTTCTTGAAATCTGTTCGTTGTGTGGATCACCAGTAGAGGGCGTTTGTCTTAACGCTTAATCCAAGTTTTACATAACGATCTGCAAGGGTTAGTTTCCTTCATCTTGTTATTATGAATTATTGTTCATAGCGGATCTAGGCTATTGGGTTTTATTCATGTCTATCTTTCGATGCGCATGATTGCACGAAACCCAACAAATATTGGTTATAGTGGATTGATTAATCAAATCTGCTTGATTTTATGTGTTGTGATGTTATGATCGATACATCTTGATTTCATGGGATACATGCGGATATAATATATGACATGGATTTTTGTTCTACATCTTGTTCTACACCTTGTTTTACATCTTGATTATGATAATTTTTCTGAGCACTCTGGATATTTAACCGAGGTTGCTTCTTGATCATATGTTGCGAGCATGTGAAGTGGATTTCCTTGTGGCTATTGTATGAGCTTGCTATTTAGTGGAAATTCCATCACACGAATTACCTAGTATATGAGTAATTGCTTGTATGGATACTTGATTCTTGTCTTGAGCACGAATACTTCTTGTGAAAGTTTCATGGGAAAGTCACGGTATCGAGAAGGTTATGTGAGAATAATACTCGCAGGTAATTGATAATATGGTGTGGTATACCATATTCTTGCTATTCTTGAGTTCTATTTGTTATTTATATGTGTTATAATTTTGATCAGTAAAATTCGAGGACGAATTTTCTTTAAGGAGGGGAGGATGTAACGCCCGTCCTAATTCCTGTTAAATTCTCGACTTGCATAATTATATGCTATTTTATTTGAGTTAATTATTTAACTAATTGAGCAAGTTTAAGTCCTAATTGTTCAAGTTGAAACATTAGGTTCATTTGTGAAAAATAAAGTTTAGGGGCTAAAATGCTCAAAGTGGAACTTGAGGGCCTTTTTGTCAAAGTTAAAACTTGAGGGGCCAAATTGCAATTCTTGAAAATATCATAAGGATAAACTTGGTTTGCTGGAGAATGTTCTCCACTTTCATTTTTTTAGTTTACGTTCTTTCTCTCTGTCTCAGAGAGAAAAGTTAGGGTTTACCCTATTCTCGACTCCTATTGCTTAATTATGACTCTGTTCGAAAATCCGACTTCGCATAAATGATAAGGGCGGTGAGTAGAGCATTTCCTGCTGAACAGAAATTAGTTTGGGTGAATTTGATTTCGAACTAGGTAAGTCACTAGCTCCCCCTTGCTTGTAATAACATGCATATATGTTATTCTTGGTACTTGTGCTTGTTAATTTGGTATTTGGTGTAATTTTTGTGATACTTGTAAATTTAGGACGAAGGGAGTATTTGTACGAATTATTAGAATGAATAGCCTTGAAGAAATCAATACTCCTATTTGTGATACTTGTCCTGAGTACGTTAGAAAATTATACTCCTACTTGTGAGACGATGAAATATTAACTTGATTAAATGTTTATACAAGTATATTAGAAAAATTATACTTATGCTTGTGGGACGGTGAAATAAATGAAAGTATCCCTAAATGAGTATATTAGTATGTTAGTAAAATTATACTTATACTTTTGGGACGGTGAAATATTTAATTGGAATAAAAGAAAATTATTATATTATTTGTGGGACGGTAAAAAGAATGAAATAAACTTGAAAGTAATGTTTTGAACTTGAAATAGTGTCCTGGGTATGATACTTCACTCCTAGGTTCTCTTGATATTGTTATTTTGTTAGTAAAAGTATACTCCTACGCTTGGGACGGAGAATTATTCAACCTGGAAAAGAAATGAGCAATGGTCGGAAATGTGCAGTGTGCGACCGCACAAAATTTATTGGGCGACCGCCCATCTTTCTGGAATGTTTTTCAAAGGATTCACCTGCTAGTGTGCGGCCGCCCGGTCCACTTTGAGCGCCCGCCCAGGTGCCCTGAAAAATAAAAAGTTTGTTTAAAGTTTGTATAAGTTGGAAATAATCCCAATTGAGGTATATAGCCTTAGTATAAGATGTCCTAGCAAGTGTTGTGACACCTTAGCGGCATCAGAGTGAGTCTTGAACATGAATATTCAATGATTTGAATAGAGAATTTGAGTCTAAGAGTACGAACTCTTTTATATGTCTTGAAAGTGCTAAGAACAAGTACTAATGTGTTATATGTGTCTTGATTCTAATGTTTGTGTACCTTGGGGCACTAAAACAATGTCTTGAGCTTGAACATCCAAAGTATAGGATTATGAACTTGTAAGTATGAGATGTATAACTCATCTACTTAGCTTGAACTTGAAGTATAAGACAATTAAATCTTGTACATGACTTGAATATCAAAAGATTGGAATAATAACTCGAATATAAGATAATTAATTCTTGTACATGTCTTGAACATCCAAAGAATTGGATTGAGAACTTGAATGTAAGATGATAAAATCTTGTACATGCCTTGAAACTAATACATGTGTATGGTAGTAATCTTGTAGGTGTTATAGAACACTAGAAGTATCAGGACAAGATCCTTAGATTGAACATCCAAAGAATTGGAGTGTGAACTTGAATATAAAAGGAAGAACCCTTGTTCATGTCTTGAAACCAATACATGTGTATGGTAATGAACTTGAAAGTGCTATGAACAAGCACCAATGTGTTAGAACTATCCTTGGTGTGTATGTGCAAATCTTGCACATAATTACTTGATAGAATGTGGATTGTTGACTACTTGATACTTGGTATTAATAACCAAAAAGTTAGAATATAGAACTAGATAAAGAATGATCAACTCTATTACATAGTTGAATCTAATATGTGTGTATTGAAAGTGCTATGAACAAGCACTAATATGCTAGTAATTAGTTTTAATCGTGTACATACTCAATGAAGTATATAAAGTATAAAGAAGATATCTTGTTCTTGAGTTGAGTTCCTAAAGAATGAGGGACTAGTGTAATATGAAGATAATTCATAAAACAATGATTATAGAACACCATATGTGTTGAAAAATGTATTCGATTATTAGCGATACATATACGCGAGATATGATTGTGACTAGGTACAATACGACCTATTCGACTACGTGCTTAGATTCTAAGATGTTGGGCTCTACTTGGAAGTAAGGGTAAACGTATTTAAGCCTTGCTTAATTTCTAAGATGTTGAGCAAACAAAATTCAACCAGTAAACAAATATTCAGATACCAACATACAGCAAACATAACCAAAATCTTTCCTCCCTTTTACCACCAATTGACCATGCCCAGATCATGTAGTTAATGCATTAAAGAATGTAAACAAAAAATAACATGGCTGCACGCAAGGGCATTCTTGGCATTTATATTGGATTTTATGCAATATTTACATAGAGTTACAGTGATACACTACCTCCGTCCTAAAATAATTTTTATATTTTTCGCCATTACTACAAAAGAAGTTTGAGCAATAATTTTAGGTTAATTTAATTACCCGAATGAAAAAGCTAATACTTGTTTTTAGGCCAAAATACTTTTAGCCCCCCAAAGTATCCACCCATTCTCACTTTGCACCCCAAACCCAATTTTGTCCCAAAGCGACCCTCTAATTTACCATTTGTCCCAGTTTGACCTATGACCCCCTATGACCCCTAACGACGTTAGAAAGTTAACGAGAAATGGTCATGTGCATGCCATGTGAGGGGTATTTTGGCCATTTTTCTTGAAAATAGAATGGTATAAAGGTTCATTTATATTGAGGGTGGCAATTACTTCACCACCACCACCCAAATCCGGCCACCATTACAGCCCATATCCTGCCGCCACCACCACCATTTCTCTAACCAACACCACCATTCCACCACCATGTCTCCGCTGCTGCACCACCACCCAAGTCGTCGTCGTCTTTTTCTTCATATGAAACTCAGAACTTAAAAATTCAAATCAAGATATGCTGTCCAAAAATCGATCGAATGAGTGAGATGAAGAAATGGTGGAAGTAAAGTAAGTGTTGTGAGTGTAAAAGTAGAGTAGGAGAGAGAATGAGTGGGAGAGAATAGTAAGTTGATTAGTGTTGTGAGTATAAAAATAAATTATGCGAGTGAATGAGTGAGATGAAAAGTAATGATTCTTTGCCATTTTAGGAAAGAGACTTTTACTCTGGGACGTATCAAAATAGAAAGTATGACTCTTACTCTGAGACGGAGGGAGTATTAGATTTTCATTAGTATAATTAAATCAACTTACAATTATTGCTCAAAGTTTGTTTGTAGTAACAACGAAATAATTGTGAAGATTATTTCGAGACAGAGGGAGTAGTATTAAGCAAGGCTTAAATACGTTTACCCCTCTCAAGTATACAATGAATCCCATTTTGCACCCCAGCGCGAAATTTGTGTCTAAGTAGTATCCAATGTTAAAATTATCCCACTTTGCCCCCTGGATCCTAACAAATGTTAGAAATTTAACGAAATTGATCATGTGCATGTCACATGATGGGTATTTCCGTTATTTTTACTCTCAACTTTCCTTCAATTTAATTTTCCACTCCTCTCATATATGATAAATTTTAAAAAATATTTTTCCACTATTTATTACATAAAAAATTATAAAATTATAATATAAATATAAATTACTGACATATAAGAGCAAACTAGTTAATAAAATATATTTTTTTTATGATTTTTTAAGAATATGTGAAAAATTATGAATTTTTTTTACTATTAAAACCATATCTTTTTTATTTTTATGAAGTGAAAAAAAGTTTGACCGGATTTGACCAAAAAATGAAAAAAAGTGACTCTTATACTCTAATTATAAGAGTAGAACAGGTCTCATATGTCAGTTATAAGAGTTTTACCGGATTTGACTAAATAATAGTATTATTTTATTTTTTAAAAAAATGTTTGGAGAAAGTGATAAAAAATGACTCTTATACTGTAGTTATAAGAGTTTGACTTGATTTGACCAAAAATATTATTATTATTATTATTATTATTTATCAAAAGTTGGAAAAATAAAAAATAAATAAATGAGTCTTATAGTCTAATTATAAGAGTAGAGCAGGTCTTATATCTCAGTTATAAGAGTTTGACCGGATTTGACCAAATAATATTTTTTATTTTTTATTAAATGTTGGAAAAAGTGAAAAAAAATTGACTCTTATACTCTAATTATAAGAGTAGAGCAAGTCTTATACGTGAGTTATAAGAGTTTGACCGGATTTGCCCAAAATATATTATTTATTTTTTATTAAAAGTTGGAAAAAGTGAAAAAATGACTCTTATAGTCTAATTATAAGAGTATAACTGGTTTTATACGTCAGTTATAAGAGTCTGACCGGATTTGACAAAAAAATATTATTTATTTTTTTATTGAAAGTTGGAAATAGTGAAAAAATTTGACTATTATACTCTAATTATAAGAGTAGAGCAGGTCTTATACGTCAGTCATAAGAGTTTGACCGGATTTGCCCAAAATATACTCCCTCCGTCCCAGAGTAAGAGTCCCATTTTCCTTTTTTGTCCGTCCCAGAGTAAGAGTCTCATTCCTAAAATGGTAAAGAATCTTTACTATTCACCTCACTCATTCTCTCTCCTATTTTACTTTTATACTCACAACACCAATCAATTCACTATTCTCTCCCACTCATTCTCTCTCATACTTTACTTTTACACTCACAACATTTACATTATATCCAATATTTATTAATAAGCGTGCAGATGAGGGGTGGGACTCTTACTCCAGGACGGAGGGAGTATTATTTATTTTTTTATTAAAAGTTGGAAAAAGTGAAAAAAATGACTCTTATATTCTAATTATAAGAGTAGAACTGGTCATATACATAATTTATAAGAGTTTGACCGGATTTGACCAAATACTATTAATTTATTTTATTAAAAATGGACAAAGTGAAAAAAAAAGACTCTTATACTTTAATTATAAGAGGAGAAATTGTCTTATATGTCAGTTATGAGAGTTTGATCGGATTTGACCAAATAATATGAATTTATTTTTTATTAAAAAATGAAAACAATGATTTTTTTTTTACTCTAATACTTTAATTATAAGAGTAAAACTGGTCTTATATTTCAGTTATGAGAGTTTGACTGGATTTGAGCAAATAATATTAATTGTTTTATTAAAAACTGAACATATCAGAATGTTTGTCTCAGTGGTTAAGGTTTTGGTGTACACATGGTTGGTTGCAAGTTCAACTCTCACACTAAGGAGTGAACATAGCAAAATGCTGGACTGGAGCATTAAACGAGCTGGGCCTGTAAGGCAGGGGGCGCTGGGCTGGATAGGGATGAAATAAGGAGGGTATTTCTGTCTTTTAACTACATATGGGTTTATTTGGAATTTTCATTTCAGCATGGGTTCTTATGGGTTTATGATCTCCCTTAGGGGCCTAGAGTCGAAAGCTCATAATCGTCATAGTATAATCAATGTATACCAAGTTGAGAGTTCTTTCCCAAATCTTTTCTCCCACTTTTCTGATTCCTTTTTCTAAGTCTAACATAGAATGTGACAGGATAAAAAAAAAGGCAGCTAGATTCCGAATCCTAAAATAAAAAGGATTACCCTCCCCAAACCCTATAAATTCCCAACTCCCACTCACCTTTCTTTCAGTCACGATTCAAAACTTTTTCTTCAATATAAAGACACACAGTCAGTTATGTCGAACGACGGCATCACCAACGTCCATTCTGAAACCAAGGTGATCGAGTATCTACAGAGACGACACGCCTGTTCGAAGGATGACTATCTTAAAAAAAAGAGCAGAATCCTCTAGCTAAAGAAGCAATAGATATCAGCTGCGGCTTGTTTAAACACTGTCACGGCATGGTGCTGGATGGGATCACCATAACATCTCCGATCATGAAAGTTGAAAGTAATTGCCAGCAAAGTGGATTGTTTTACTTTAATCAGGGAAACTATGTCGTTTAGTCTAAGACTATCAACATTGCTGCAGTTACTTTCAACTTTTACACGTTCGGAGATGCTATAGTGATCTCATCCAGCACAATGTTGTGACAGTGTTTGGACGAGCTGCAGCTGATGTCTATTGCTTCTTTAGCGAGGCGATTCTGCTTTCTTCTTTTTTTTGTTATTATTATTATTATTATTTGGGATTTTCTTCATTGTTATTTTGTTACTGTAATGAACTAAATACAGTAATAAAAGTTTTGCTAAAGTAGATTCTGTTTTTTTTTTTTTTTTTTTTTAATGATATGTTCAGAAAATTCATCCCCCTTTTGGGGTTTTCCACTAACAAAACTCCATATCAGATCGCGACCAGTCTCGTCCAAGGAGCCATTAATAAATCAAAACAATCATCCATGGTAACCAAGAAGAGAGGCCTCTTCATACCTCGTACAAGGAGTGGAAACCATGGCAGAACACGCTTATTGTCAAGCTAACTGGGCTTTTATTTATTTACCTTTTCAAAATTTGGCAAAAACGTCTCAATAACCTATGCAAAACTCAGAATTCTATTGGAGTAATAGACTCAGGGTGTTACTCTGTTCGATTTTCAAACCAAGGTGATTACTCGTTAGCTTTAGCGGGTGGACCATGGTTTTTTCAATAAGATCCTATTTCCCACCTGGGGGCGTCACTAAGCCAAGATATTCACTACAATAATATATGATGATTGTTACAAATTTACATGCAATCACACAGATCTAAGCATGACTACTCTGCAAGAACAATCTCTCACACATTATCTCTACCATACAAGAAGACACATACAACTCGGTCATGGCCATGTTGTAAGATCGCCCCTCATGGCTCTCTTAGACACCCGGTCCCCTTGACACTATGTGGTTCTCTCTTGTGTATCCTAATTTTCTCCTAGCACAAAGCACACACACAAAATACGGTGACTATCACAATATATTTATATAGGGTAAAATGTAAGAACTTAGCGAGCGGTCACGCTTAGATTAGTTCCGCGTTTACTTTCTATTGAAATTTGCATCATTCTTGCATGTCATTTATGTAACATTTCTATTTGTTATTATTTGACGTGTTTATGATTTGTGTATATCGTTTCTTGCGATTTATATACTTTTTGAAATATGCAAAATAGCACAAAAGAAGATAAAAATTCAATCAAATTCATCACTTTTGGCAGCTCAACTAGTCTGCAATAAAACGGACATAACTTTGTGTAAAAATTTCTGATTGACAAACCGAAAATTGCGTTAGAAACTAAACACACAAAGCTTTCCAATGAAGTATTGTTTGTGTAATTTGACTGAATAGAAAATTCCAGGTAATCAGTCAAAGGGGACTGGTTTCAGCCAATCGTCTAATTGGGTAATTTGACTTTATGTTGACTAACCTATAACATATTAGCACACCATCTAATGAAATGTGATCTCATTCATTGACGTGGCAATGAGTTTGGAGAAAATATGGGTTCAAAAAGTGAATTTGGTACTCTGTCAAGAGAATGAAACACAAAAACCAAAAATAATAGGTCACACATATCTTAGTGACTGACTAAAGGGAACCCAAAACTTTGATCAAGTGCATCCCAATGCTTTTGATTTTCTAACTTCGACCATAGGAGTATATAAAAACTAAATTATCTTTATGCAATTTTATAAATTACTCCCTCCGACCCAAAATGATCTTCTCATTTTTTATTTTTCATTGTCCCAAAAAGTTCTTCCCATTTCTACCAATTTAGGCTTAAATGTGGATAAACACAACATGACTAATGAAACAAGTGTTCATATCCTTAAAGTTTGAATAGTCAAATATGAAGATCATTTTGGGTCGGAGGGAGTGTAATTAACATCATGAGTAATGGTTGTGATCATTAACAATCTCATTTTACACAGCTTAAGAAACAGATAATATATAGAGTTAAACAACAAATCTCTCTCTCTCTCTCTCTCTCTCTCTATATATATATATATATATATATATATTAAAGTTGGCCAAAAGAGCTATGGTATTGACATGTGGACAAACAATGGAGAAAGCTTGCATTTAGAGAAATCACATCAACAATATACTAATAAATAATTGACTTTTCATTTTCTTTTCATTAGCTAATACTATTAGCTAATGATAATAGTTACTATAAAGGGTAACTATAATAGATAACTATTATAGTAACTATTACTATTATTAGTAATAGTTAACTATAATAGTTAACCATTATAGTTAACTATTACTCTTATTAGTAATAGTTACTATTATAGTTAACTATATTAATTAACTATTACTATTATTAGTAATAGCTATTATAATAGTTACCTTATGTAGTAACTAATAGTATTAGCTAATGGTATTAAGCAAATAACAGTTAACTATTAATAGTAAGAGTATTAGTTAATTATAATAGTTATTATATTAGTTAAATATTAATTTTTAATATTAATTAATCATAATAGGAACTATATCAATTAACTATTACTATTAATAATATTAGTTTATTATAATTATTATTATTCCCTCCGTCTCAGTTTAAAGTTCTTACTTTCCTTTTTGGTGTGTCCCAATTTATATTTAACTATTATAATTAACTATTAAATAAAATAAAAATTACTATTAATAGTATTAGTTAATCATAATAGTTACTATATATATTAATTATTACTATTAATAGTATTATTAGTTAATCATAATAGTTACTATATAAGTTAACTATTATTATTAATAGTATTAGTTAATCATTATACAATAAATGTTAATATTTAATATTAATAGTACTCGCTCCGTTCAAGAGTAAGGGTCTTACTTTCTATTTTTGTACATCCCACTAAAAGTCTATTTCCTAAAAGGACAAATGATGAGAAAGAATGAATAGTGTTTTGGACAATTATACCCTCAGCACATTTGCAATGTTTACCAATTTTTTATTGTGTATTTAATAAGTGTGCACAAACAAGGTAGGACTCTTACTCTAAGGCGTAGGGAGTATTAATTAATTATAATACTTAATATAGAGGTTAATTATAACTATTAGTATTATTAGTGAATAATAATAGTTATTATATATGTTAATAAGTACAATTAATAATATTAGTTAATTATAATAATTATTTTAATTATTACTAAAAAATTAACACAAAACCAATCAACTTATTATTCCCCCCGTTCATTTTCTCTCCTAATTTACTTTTACACTCACAACACTTACTTTACTTCCATCATTTCTTAATCTCCGTGCAAATAGGAGGTAGGACTCTTACTCCGGGACCAATTATAACTAACTAATACTATTAATATTATTAGTTAATTATAATAGTTAAATATAATTGTTAACTATAATAGTTACTATATAAGTTAATTATTATTATTAATAGTATTAATTAATCATAATTGTTATAATATATATTAACTATTACTATTAATTATATTATTTAATCATAATAGTTAATAATACTTTTAATACCATTTAATTTTTTTAAATATTCATACAACAAATTTAAATATACTTCTAAATTAATTAAAAAAACATATTTATTACAACTATGTACAAAAAGCTATGAAAATGTTTTGATTAGTTTAAACTATACATATATTTTTAAATAAAATTATTATGTTAATTTATTAATTAAAAACATCAAAAAATGAAAATACAAAAACATTAACGCAATAGATTTCCGTGCGGAGCACGGGTTACCTACAAGTATTATATGAATAGCAAATTTTGAGCAAACAAAATTCAACCAGTAAACAAATATTCAGATACCACCATAGTATATAACAGCAAACATAACCAAAATCTTTCCTCCCTTTTACCACCAATTGACCATGCCCAGATCATGTAGTTAATGCATTAAAGAATGTAAACAAAAAATAACATGGCTGCACGCGAGGGCATTCTTGGCATTTATATTGGATTTTATGCAATATTTACATAGAGTTTCAGTGATACACTACATCCGTCCTAAAATAATTTTTATATTTTTCGCCATTACTACAAAAGAAGTTTGAGCAATAATTTTAGGTTGATTTAATTACCCGAATGAAAAAGCTAATACTTGTTTTTATAGTATTATTGATGGTGTATCAATAAAAAATACTCCCTCCGTCCCGGAGTAAGAGTCCTACCTCCTATTTACACGGAGATTGAGAAATGGTGGAAGTAAAGTAAGTGTTGTGAGTGTAAAAGTAAAGTAGGAGAAAGAATGAGTGAGAGAGAATAGTAAGTTGATTAGTGTTGTGAGTATAAAAGTAAAGTATGCGAGTGAATGAGTGAGATGAATAGTAATGATTCTTTGCCATTTTAAGAAAGAGACTTTTACTCTGAGACGTATCAAAATAGAAAGTATGACTCTTACTCTGGGACGGAGGGAGTATTAGATTTTCATTAGTATAATTAAATCATCTTAAAATTATTGCTCAAAGTTTGTTTGTAGTAACAACGAAATAATTGTGAAGATTATTTCGAGACATAGGAAGTAGTATTAAGCAAGGCTTAAATACGTTTACCCCCTCAAGTATACACTGAATCCCACTTTGCACCCCAGCGCGAAATTTGTGTCTAAGTAATACCCAATGTTAAAATTATCCCACGTTGCCCCCTGGATCCTAACAAATGTTAGAAATTTAACGAAATTGATCATGTGCATGTCACATGATGGGTATTTCCGTTATTTTTACTCTCAACCTTCCTTCAATTTAATTTTCCACTCCTCTCATATATGATAAATTTTAAAAAATATTTTCCACTATTTATTACATAAAAAAATTATAAAATTATAATATAAATATAAATTACTGACATATTATTTAATTAATTTCTTTATTTTAATGATACTAATAAAAAAATTAAATCAAACAAATGACTCATGTAATAAATAAAAAAATTAAATTTGGATTTGAGAATATTAGTAAAATAAAAAGTACTCCCTCCGTCCCATTTGAAGCTTCACCATATTGGTGATGGCACAAAAATTAAGAAAGGTGGTGAGTGTAAGAAAGGTTGTGAGAGAGAAAAAGTTAGTTGGTATGACAAGTGAGACCTAAAATTTAAATATGTGAGAGAGGAAAGTTAATGGGTATGACAAGTGGGCCTCATAATTTAAGTATGTGAGAGGAAGAAGTGAGTGGGTATGACAAGTGGGGCCTACATTTATTACCATTTTAGGAAATGATGAAGCTTTCAATGGGACACCCATTTGGGTAAAAGGGGAAGCTTCAAATGGGACGGAGGGAGTATAAAATAATTAAACCTGAAAAATAAAAAGAAAAAGAAAAAATAAATCCTATCAAACTAAAACCCACCGACTATAATTTATAATCCAAATATAAAATTATTATTTTTTACATGAGTCATGTGTTTGATTTTATTTATTTTTTATTAGTATTATAAGTTTTTATGTAATATATACTCCCTCCGTCCCATTTTAAACTTCAAAAATTTCCCTTTTGGGTGTCCCATTTTAAACTTCAAAATCCAAAAAAGGAAAGTTATTTATACTTTTTTATTTAGTGGGACCTACATGTCATACACACAACATCTATCCACTAACTATTTTCTACCCCACTTTCTCTCTCTCTTACCCACTTTCTATACTCACAACACTCTACCCAACTATCAACATTTTATAATATAAAGATTCTCATCTTAATTCTTGTGCCCATTTTTTTTTAAAGTTTAAGATGGGACGGAGGGAGTAGTGTAAATTTTTTTTTTAAAACTTATAATAAGTGAGAGGCGTGGAAAAATAAATTAAAGGAAGATTGAGAGTTAAAATGGCGAAAAGACACATCATGTGACATGCACATGATCAATTCCGTTAAATTTCTAACATTTGTTAGTATCCAGGGGCAAAGTGAGATAATTTTAACATTGGGTACCACTTAGACACAAATTTCACGCTGGGGTGCAAAGTGGGATTCGGTGTATACTTGAGGGTAAACATATTTAAGCCTATTAAGCAAACACTATCTCCTAAATCTGTTATTTTGGGAATAGAATAATCTTCAATATTGTACATAGCTTGATAGCAATAATCTTGAAAAATAGCGAGATTTGTAGTATATAGAATGGACGCAATAATAACAAAACACGGTTTCTGATTCCTAAAATAATAATAATAAAAAAAAAAAAAGGCAGCTAGCTTCCGAATCCTAAAATAAAAAGGATTACCCTCCCCAAACTCTATAAATTCCCAACTCCTACTCACCTTTCTTTCAGTTTCAGTCACGGCTCCAAACTTTTATTTCACAATCCTACTCAAGTCAATTGTAGAGAATTCTTGGTAGGTAGAAACAAACACATACAGAGTCTGAGTCATGTTGACGTCGATTCAATTCAGCGAGAAAGAGAAGAAGGAGATGCTGAAACTGAAAACAAGCGAGAGCCACGCCAATTCAAACGACGTTTATCTTAATAAAAAGAGCAGAATCCTCTAGCTAAAGAAGCAATAGATATAAGCTGCAGCTCGTTTAAACATTGTCACGGCAATAATATCTTCGAACATGAAAGTCGAAAATAATTGCAGTAATTTGGATGTCTTAGTTACATTAATCAATACAGTTTTTTTTGTAAGAGAAATAAATTTGACTGTATTGATTAATGTATGATGATCCACATTAGTGCAACTACTTTCAAGTTTCACACGTTTGGAGATGTTATGGTGATCCCGTCCAGTACAATGTCGTGACAATGTTTGAATGAGCTGCAGCTCATATCTATTGCTTCTTTAGCGAGACGATTCTGCTTTTTCTTTTCTCTTTTTTTTGTTATTATTAGTTGGGATTTTTTAGTTGTTATTGTCTTGATGTAATGAACTAAATAAAGTAATGAAAATTTTGTTTTCAATAGATTGTGCGAGTTTGATTTTTATGATTAGGTGTCTTATGATAGATTCATTATTAGGTAATAGAGCGAATTTTTTCACGAATGCTTCTACTACTGTTTAGAGGAAAACCATGTTTTGTCTCTAACAATGGTATCCTAGTATCATCTTTCAGCTAACTCATCCCTTTTTGTACAACAAAACTCGATATCAGATCGGTCAGTCTCCTCAAAGGAGCCATTAATAAATCGAAACAATCATCTATGTAAATTCTCAGGAACTAGTAACCAAGAAGAGATGCCTCTTGATACCTCGTACAAGGAAAATTAGCGCAGCATACTAGACATGATTTCTTTCCTTCTTGGTTTGAGGAAATTGAAGTAGATGAAGAGGACGCTCCAATTAATGAAGTAGTATACTCCATACCTTCTTTTAACCTTGGAGCGGAAGAATTGGTTTCACTCTGGAAACCATGGTAGAACATGCTTAATATCAAGCTAATTGGGGCTTATTTACCTTTTCAAAATTTGGCAAAACGCCTGAATAACCTGCATAAAACTCTGAATTCTATTGGAGTGGTAGACTTAGGAGCAGGGTGTTACTCTGTTCGGTTTTCAAACCAAGGTGATTACTCGTTTAGCTTTGGTGGCAAGTGCAGTGGCGAAGCCAATAATTAGTTCAAAGGGGGTCGGAATTATTTAAGATGTAAAATGTTACATAAAATTTTACAAATTTAACTAGAAAAGTGGTCGAAAATAAAATTTAGTGTAATTTTCTCTTCAAAAATTTATTAACAGTACATTAAACTCTTACAATTTGATCTAGTTGAAACTAGAACAGTAAATACACAACACATTATACTCTTACAATTTGGTCTAGTTGAGACTAGAACATTAAATAGCTTGAATTTATATTTACCCACAAATTCATCAAATTTAGCCCAAACTAAATTTACGCACAATTTGCATGCTTACCCTGGTATGAAAGCACTCAAAATCATAGGTCACATATATCTTAATTAGTGATTAAGGGAACCCAAAAGTTTGACTAACTGCAACAGAATGCTAGCTACTCCTTCCGCCCCCAAAAAAAGTCCAATTTGACTTTTATTGGTCAACACAAGCAAATTTTGATCAAACATTAATGTCAATCTAACTATCTAAGCATCCCAATGCAAATTTGAAATTTGTTACTCCCTCTGTTCCGTAAAACTTGACGCTGGAGGCCGAAACAAAATTTCCACAAAACTTGACGTTTTCCACCTTTCAAGAATAATTTGTCCAAATCTACCGAAGATACCCCTACTAAATACAGAATGTTTGATCTTTGGTATTCTTTGCATTTGCTATGTCTGTTCTCATATTTATAATGATTTCTTCATCATCTCCATGGAAACCAAAAGAATTCTTCATGTCAGTAACAAATAAAAGAAAACGTTGCTTGCCCATATGTTTTCTAACCTCTAATTTTTTTCCTCCCTTCTTCTTTCACTTGAGATCAAAATGATTAGTTGAATAGTTAAGGAACAGAGGTTCCCAAAAATGAAAAAGAAGAAAAAGAGGGAGCAATTATTTTGTTGAATCCCTCCGCTTCAAAGAATCTGACGTTTTACCCAAAGCGTCGATCCAAGACTCCGCTATTTGCATCAACGCCAACGACGTAAAGCCGATTTTCGCCTCATCTCGTGAACGACATAAACCAATTTGGCTAAAGGGGACCCATAAACTCTGGGTTCACATACAATAAGGCCCATCCAAAGAGGCCCACAATCTTATATGCCGACATACATCAGGCCGAACAGGCAGCCCTTGCCTAGGCCGAGTCCAAGAGGCCTAATCCCTAGCCGGCCTCCAGGACGAGCCGAGCTGGATGACGGGTCGAGTTATATCAACAACCTCCCATTATCACAGGGAGTCCACTTACAGAGTTTGATTACAACTCTAACAGTGGAGATCCTTATCTGAACAAGGATATCACTTCTCAAGGCAACTGGGATACCAATGATCCTTATTCGGAATCTATCTCCAAGGAATACGAGTCCCACAGTAATACGGGCTCCCTAGCTTCTCTAACAAGTTAGGACTCATTCACCCCGTGCCTATAAAAACAGGTCCTCACAACAGGAGATGGGTAATGAACTCTTTGGCTCTAAACTAGTCAATTGATTTCTCTATTTCATATCACCCGTATTCTTACTCTCACGCCGGAGGGCATTTGCCGGTGAAGCCCCGGCGCAGTTTACGTTTGTTCATTGTGCGCAGATCTGAACGGGGAGATCTCATTGCTGGATTTATCCGAATCGCTAGACGGATGACTGATCCGACACGTTTCTGGCAGCATCAGTTTGGTTCCATTGTCGGGAAACGTCGTTGGAGAATCTCTGTTCGGAAAACCACAAATTTCCCCATGTCTAGAACTCATGTCGATGGTCGGGAAGCTAGCGTTACGCCAGACACTAATCTCAATCCGCCACCTCCTAACGTGGCAAATGACAATGTTCCGAATCAAGGCCTCCCTCCTCCACCCCAGGGAGGCGGGATGCACACCCGTTCCAGAGGACCGGCGCCTGAAATTGCACACCAGTATGGACGACGGAGACGGACGACTTCGCGTCCTCAGCTTACCGAGGCTGGCCCTTCTAGGCCGGCACCAATTGACCGAAGGGCATTGCTACATCAGAATCTCTCAACCCTTCAACAACTAGCTAATGCTCAGAGAGCTCTTCTAGAATTTGATCCTGACCACTCCTTGGCACCCTTCGCCCAGCCCTCTGGCACGAGAGAATCTTTGGGAGGCGGAGAAAGAAGTGACCGAAGGGGGAACACACGCACTGAGGACAGACGTCATCAGGAACCGCGTGACGCCCCCCCAGGAAATCGAGCTGCTCCACCAAGCCGACTAGAAGGTCGACTTGGCCCAATTAATCCCGATGGAAGAGACCTGAGGGATCAAATAAACCGTAGGAGAGAGGAGGAGGCAGAATCTCCAGATGTGAGATTTCTAGGGGAAATGCGGCGATGGCAAAGTCAAGATCAAGTCCCGCCTAGACAGGAGCCACCTCGTCATACTCTTCCGAGACGACCTCGTGATGATCCAGACATAAGTCGTGTTGTTGGAAGGGGCCGAGACAGAGAAAGAGACAGGCCGAGAAGCTCCCATCGCAGCTCAGGATTTAGTGAGCAGATCATATTGGATTTGCAGGAGAGGTTGGACAATATAGAGATGAACCAGGGGCAGAGGAAGCCGAAAACCAACTACGACGCAATGCGTCCGTTTGCTCAGTGGATAAAGGATTCTCCACCCAATCCCCAGTTGAAGCTTCCCCACCTGGACAAGTATTCCGGCAGTACAGACGCCATGGACCACCTACAATCTTTCGAAGGAATGATGGCCTTGGTTTCCAACAAAGACGACGTACTTTGCAAGGCCTTTGCTAGTACGTTAGTTGGAGCGGCTAGGTCTTGGTTTATGGACTTGGAGAGAAGTAGCATCAGCTCCTTCTCCAAATTGAAGTCAAGTTTTCTAGAATATTTCGCCACTGCCGGGGCTAGAAAAAAAAGATTATCGGATCTGGCAAACATAGTTCAGGGAAAGAGCGAGTCGACTATGGACTTTTACAATAGGTTCAGAGACTTGGCTGACTCAATAGAAGAAAGACTTACAGACAGGGAAATCATAATGTGCTTCTATAATGGGTAGAGATCAGACGAGCTCACCTATGAATTATCGGTAAGAGAACCTCGTATAAAGTCTGAGCTGTACCAGATGGCCTACGCGACAGCCACTGCTGAGGAAAAAAAGAAACTGATGTCCGGATACAGAGATCGAGACCGAGAAGTGGAACGTAGGCCACTCACTCCTAACTCGGTCCAGGGTACCAGTGGAAGTGGAAACCGAGGGAAGAACAGAACGAGACCGACTGAGGTCTTTACCCCCTTACCAAGCCGATTTCCGAGATCATGAACCTGGTGAATCTCCCAAATCCAAAACCCCTTAAAGATAACCCGAAGTTCCCACGAGACACCAGCAAATACTGTGCCTACCACCGAGATAACGAGCACGAGACGGATAACTGCTTTGCCCTAAAGAAAATACTACAGAGGTGGGCCGATCAGGGGAAACTAAATGAATACTTAGCAAAGAAAGACAACAAACGTCCGAGAGAGGATGAGAAAACGGATGACCGCGAAGACAAACCACCTCGGGCAAAACTGATTGGTGTAATTAGGGAGGAAATCCCTTCCAACACCAAGTTAAAAGAGCAGATCTATGAGCTAAGCAAGGTTTACCATATCCCCCCTTAGATTCACAAAGGGGAGGAGGTGATTAGTTTCTCCCCTAACGAGCTGGCCGGAAACAGGGCCATGAGAGAGCAGCCGTTGGTCATCACAGGCCGAATCGACAACTGTGAGTCGGAAAGGCTCTTAATAGATTCTGGGGCCGCTAAAGACGTGCTCTATTACAGAACCTTCAAAGAGATGGAGTTGCCAGACACCATGCTCACCCCTTACAATGGGAGACTAGAGGGATTTACAAATCACAAAGCCGAGGCTAAGGGAACCGTGGACTTGGTACTAGAAATCGGTGAGTACCCCTACAAAACATCGGCAACAATCACCTTCATCGTTATGGATTTGGCAAGCGACTACCATGCCATCCTCGGCTCCCCTAGTCAGGGAAAACTGGGAATGGTTGCCTCCCTCCCTTACCAAAGGGTGAAATTCCCAACCCCAGAAGGCATAGGCTGCGTCCTCGGCTACCCCAAACACTTCTTAGAGCACGTAATGAGGTCAAGAAAAGAAAAAACCAAGATGGAAATTGACACCCCAGAAAGAAATGTTACTATATCAAAGTCGACCACGGTCACTACATCATCCCCTAACATCGACGTGATAATAGTAGACATACCTGAGGAATGGGTTGTACTGGATGCTGAAAATGCCATAACAGAGACCGAGGTGACATATGGTATGGATGGATTCGGTTGTATCTCCATGAACGCAGCTTCGGACGAGCCGAGTGGCTCAGACCTCACCCTCGTCCCAAGCTCGGGGGCCACAATACCCGCCCATATGGATGCCGAGATTGACAGACTTCTAGATATGGAGAATTTGATCCTAGAAGGCAAATACAAGGAAAAAGTAAAGAAAATCATCGTGGAAACCTTGGAGTTCAGGGACGGTCCCGAGCTAAGACCAGTTGATCAGTTGGATGAGGTCGTCATTAACCCCGACTACCCAGAACAGAAGGTACGAATTGGAAAACAACTCCCCCCGGAAGAAAGAGAAGAAATCATCAACCTGCTAAAAAACAACCTAGACTTGTTTGCTTGGAAAGTTGAAGACATGGTTGGAGTTAAAGAAGCCATTGCTCTCCACAAACTAGAGGTGGACAGTGTTTTCAAACCCGTCAAGCAAGCACGAAGGGTCTTTTCTATAGAAAAAGAACAGGCAATACAGACCGAGGTGGATAAATTGATGAAGGCCGGGATCATCCGAGAAGCGACATACCCCGAGTGGCTGTCTAATGTCGTAATGGTGAAAAAACAGAACGGCAAGTGGAGAATGTGTGTCGATTTCACAGATCTCAACAAAGCATGCCCCAAGGATAGCTACCCTCTACCCAGAATAGACAAGTTGGTCGACTCCATAGCTGGACACCAAACCTTGAGCTTCCTAGACGCTTATTCTGGTTATCACCAGGTCAAAATGGCCGAGGACGACATCGAAAAGACCGCCTTCCAAGCAGCAGGAGGGATCTATTGTTATGTGATGATGCCTTTTGGCCTCAAGAATGCCGGCGCAACTTATCAGAGGATGGTGAACAAGGTGTTCAAATCCCAGATCGGCCGGAACATGGAAGCCTATATTGACGACATGGTAATAAAAACCAAGTCAGGAAGCCACGTCCCGGACCTGGCAGAGACTATAAAAAATCTGAAAGAAAACGACATGAAGCTCAACCCAACTAAATGTGTTTTCGGGGTCACGGCGGGTAAGTTCCTCGGCTTCATGGTTTCCCAGCGAGGCATCGAGGAAAATCCGGAGAAGATACAGGCCTTGGTCGACATGAAAGAGCCGACGTGTGTAAAAGAGGTTCAAAGGTTGAATGGCAGGGTGGGTTCAAAGGTTGAATGGCAGGGTGGCCGCCCTGGGAAGATTTATCGCTAAGTCGGCAGAAAAGTCGTTACCCTTCTTCAAAGCCCTGAAAGGAACAAAGGACTTCGAGTGGACCCCAGATTGCTCAGCGTCATTCCAACAAATAAAAGAATACTTGGGTTCACCCCCATTGCTTAGCAGTCCGATTATGGGAGAAACACTCTCCGTATTCCTTGCAGCAACGGACAGAGTCGTGGCGGCCGTGTTAGTACGAGAAGATAATGGAATTCAGAAGCCGGTGTACTATGTAAGTAAAGCATTGTCAGATACCGAGAGCAGGTACTATAATGCCGAGAAGATAGCATATGCCTTAGTCATTGCTGCCCAAAAACTACGTGCATACTTCTCCGCTCATCCCATCACGGTTTATAACGACACGCCGCTCAGAAAGATACTCCACAAGATGGACAGCTCGGGCAGATTGCTGAACTGGTCCATTGAGTTAACTGAATTCGACATCACTTACAAGCCGAAGAAGGCATTGATGGCGCAGCCCTTGGCCGATTCCCTAGTTGAGACCGCGTTCTCTAGGGAACATACACCGACAACAAGGAAAAGGAAGTTTCCCATGGACAGGGAGCTCTTAGAAGAATTACCTGAAGACTGTTGGATCTTGTACACAGATGGATCAACAACAAAAGGAAGAAGTGGAGCCGGGATATATTTAACAAGTCCAGGCGGCGAACATGTGGCCCGTGACTTCATCAGATTTATATTCCCAGCTTTAAACAACCAGGCGGAATACGAAGCCTTGATCTTAGGAATAGAAAGGGCTAAGTTCTTTGGTGCGAATAAACTGGTGGCCTACAGTGACTCCCAACTGGTGGTAAACCAAGTGAAGGGCGAGTACAACACTGAGAACCACATGCTGACTAAGTATAGGGACCTCGTCCTGAATCTCACTAAGAATTTGGAGTTCTGGGAAATAAGGCAAGTAGGACGGGAACACAACCTGGAGGCCGACTTGTTGTCGAAGATGGCCACATCAGAAGAAATCAATCCCCTTATCATCTATGCCGACCAACCAGCTTACGAAAGACTAGAAATCCTAATTCTAGATGACGAAGAGAGAACCTGGATTGACGATTACAAGGATTACATCGAGAAGGGCAGACTACCGGGAGACGAGTTAGAGGCCAAAACGATAAAGAAGAAGACGGTCAGGTACATAGTCTGGAACGACATTCTATATAGAAGGTCTTTCTCCAGGCCTCTCCTAAGATGTGTTTCCCCTAAAGATACAGAGAAACTTCTGGCCGAGGTACATGAAGGAGTTTGCGGAGGACACCCGGGGGACAGAACCCTTGCTGATAAAGTAATCACACTTGGTTACTACTAGCCTAACTTAAGAGAAGAAGCACAAGCCTACGTAAAGAAGTGCGATAAATGCCAGATCTTCTCGGACCTGCCAAAGGTGCCACCTGTAGAACAAAGCCTTATTATACCGACATGGCCGTTTGACATGTGGGGAGTCGATATCATTGGACCATTCCCCTTGGCAAAGGGAAGCAACAAGTTCGTAATTGTAGCGGTAGACTACTTCACCAAGTGGGTGGAGGCTAAGCCCTTGGCTAAAATCACAGAGGAGAACGCCATCAACTTCATCCTTGACTATATATGGTGTCGGTTCGGCGTCCCACATTCCATCGTGACCGACAACGGACTCCAGTTCTCTGACGCCTTCACCGAAGAATTAAACAGACTAGGGTCAAGCACAGAAACTCATCAGTCAGTCATCCTCAAGGCAATGGACAAGCCGAGGCAGCAAACAAATTAATACTGAAAGCCCTAACCAAGAGCTTAGAAGGAAGTCAAGGAAAGTGGCTGGACGATCTTCCCCTTGCTTTATGGGCAGTTCGTACAACCACTCGGGGGCCAACTGGGGAGACTCCTTTGCATTAACTTACGGATCAGAAGCAATGGCTCCAGCCAAGATGGCCTTACCTACCTTCAGGGTGTCCAATTATGACGAGGTGGTCAATGAATACAACCGACTCCTAGACCTAGACCTAGTTGAAGCAAAAAGGCTGACGGCTCAACTCAGAATGATAAACTATAAGCAGAGGACCAAGGCCTACCATGACAGCAAGGTAAAGAAAAGAGTTTTTGAAGTCGGTGACTGGGTACTCAGAAAGATCGAGTCGACACACTTGAAGGCTCAGCAAAATAAACTCTCTCCAAATTGGGAAGGTCCCTACATTGTTACTCACGTTATCAGAGAAGGAACCTACATGCTCAAAACTCCAGAAGGAAAGGAACTTAAACACCCATGGCATTCGGAACACTTGAGGAAATACTACCAGTAACTCCTCGGCACCCTATCTATCCTTTTTTGCTTTCTAGATTAGATTTTCAGTCTTTAGTTCATAGCATTTATCAAATTAGATATTCCTTTATTATTATTAATAAAAGTTTTCCTTCTTACAACTGATTCTTGAGCACGGTCCATTGAGCACGGTCCAAGCATTACTTAGCAATGCCGAGATCGTCATTCCGAGTTAAGACGTAAACGTCACGACTCAAGACATTCAAAACCTAATTCTATCCGTTAGTGCTCTCAAATTTGGGTTAAGATTAATACATCTAGTTCCCATGACAATTTGAGACTAACCACGAATTAGTTCTTATAAACCGAGCTCCTAACGCTCGTCACGGTCATAACGGTGAACGACCACGGCCTACAGTACAAGCCTAAACCAGCTGGCATATCTCGTTGCTTCAGACTGTTAAGACATCTCAAACCGAGAAGTGACATGAACAAATAACGAGATAACACTTGCGCAACAAGCTATGGAAACGGGATAAACACCTCAAACTGAGGTATACAAATCCATACAAATAACAAGTGTTTAGACTCCCCCAAGCACTCTGGGCCGAGTCACATAAATACTCAAAACAAAATTGTTTTAGCCTACCCGGCTTACAAGGACATTCCAAGTTTAACTAATCAATACCAGCATCGGCTTCCTCCTCAACTTGGGCAATCAGATCATCAAGGTTCCCTGCTTCAACCGGTGGAGGGACCCATGGTGGGTTACCTGCCTTGCGATCTTGGCTCTGAATCACCCTCAGACCCTTGTCAGAATAAGGGATCAGAGAATGAGCAGCTCGAGCCTCAACCCCATATGCATCCTGATTATAAAGACGGCAAGCTTATCCAAGGTTATGTCCACTTCGGGGTCGATCCAGAGAAGACGAGATAAATTAGACCAGGCATCATTGTAGGTAGTGCCGACCTCATCCAGGACCGCCGCCTTCATTGCTGGTCCGCTCTTAAAATCCTCTACTGCTTGCTTCTCTCGGCTTGGAATGCTTTCTTCCAGTAGGGCGAGCCTCTCTTCAGCAGCGTTTTTCTCCAACACAAGACCCTCCGCTCGAAGATGCTCCCTTTAAGGTCGGCCTTCGCCACATCAGTCTCCCCCTTCACTGCCTGGACCACCGCCTCAGCTCTCCGGACCGTCTCATCGGCGTCCGCCGACTTGTCCACCGCCTTCTTTATCTCAGCCTCGAATGAAAGCTTCTCCCTCTCAAGAATCTCCACTCTTTCCTTCAACTCGGCATTAGAAGCACGGAGAGGCCCGACTTCCTCCTCCAACTTCCTGGCGTTGCTTATAGCAAGTTGCATCAGAGCGTACTCGTGCTGCGCTAGAGAAGCAAGCTACAGAGAGAAAAGCGAAACGTCAAAAGTTGTCAAAAATCATGGGGCAGTTAATGAAGCACAAAGTACCTCGCTAATGAGTAAGCCCTTGCGGTTTCTGAGTTGAGTGGAGGTCGGCCTGGTGTCCACCAACCTTTGAATAGTTTGCTGGTTCATGGCTCTCTTGATGACGGCCGCGCCAAGCCTAAGGCCAGGACTGGAGCGAATGGAATCGTCAATATCCGGTATTATCACCACATTTCCAAGGGCATTGGCCAGATCGTTGATGTCGGCTTTAGTAGGGACCGAGGTCGAAGCCGAACCGCGGGTCGAAGGGGTCCTCTTAGAAGGAGGCTCCGTAACATCCCCAACCTCTTCCAACGGCCTCTTCCCTCGATGGCCCCCCTGGTCCACCTCTATATCGATGTGCTGGCCCAGACTTTGGCCCAGCGTAGGATTAACACCCACCTCGGCCTCCTTATCCACAACCTCAATCTCGTCTCTTTCTCCACCAGCTTCAACTTGGACAACCGGAGGACCGATGGGAATAACAGCACCTCCCTTTGACTGCAACTCCATTTGCCTGGCCGCCATGTCAGAATGACGCTTCTCTACGCCGCGGGTACGCGATAACTGTTTCTTCCTTCAAACCGCCATCGCGGGGTCAAATTCCTCTTCATCAATGAATTGGATATCCTCCATTGAAAGATCTGCATGAAAAGGAGGGTTCATGAGCGCCATTGAAACAAGGTAAAACTAGGAAGGTGTGGAAATGACAAATATGAAAAGTTACATCCTATAATGTCCTGGACTTTGAGGCATCTGTCGGCCTCCCTTTTGCACACTAGGCAGTCGGAATGAAAGACCAAGTTGGGATGAATCACCCAGTCCGGGAAGCGACTTCCTCTCTCGACCTCCACCACCGGGAGAAGGCCCGCGATAGGCCCCCCCATCAGACCGGCCTGGACGTGGAATATGAAGTTGATCTCAGTCTTAGACCAATCCAAAGTAGCAAGGATGGCAAATTCTTCTAGTCTTTTTATCAAAGCAGCGCTTCAATCGGGACGGTGGACTGCTGAAGGCTTAACTGGGTCTCTATCAGGACCTAAGAACTCCCAACCCTGACGGCTCTCCACTTTAATAACATGTTTGTTCCAACCAGTCACCTTATTCACAACACTCGAAATGGGAATCATGAGTTTGGGCTTATTAGGGTCAGATTTAATAGTGATGGTTCGGGACAATAAATTATACGAAGACTGGAAAAAATGATAGAAAGCCGACATGCAAGGCTCGAAGCCAAGACCACGGCAAAGAATTATGAATCCAGTTAGGTACCTCACGGCGTTTGCACCCAAGTGGGCCGGGACAATATTCCATTCCTCCAGGTACTCATTGATAAAAGGGTCAAGGGGAAGCCGAAGCCCAAGCTGAAACTGTTTGTAGTAGAATGGGATAAATGCGTCATCATAGTAGAACCTCCTAACCACCGCCTCACTAGCAAACGGTTGGGATTTACTATAGAACAGCTTAAACTCTCTCCTATTCACCCTGTAATTGTCATAGAGGTCCTTGATCATAGCAGCACCGCCAGAAGGGTGCCTACGACGAACTGAGCCGGAGGGACCCGCCTCATCTCGGCCTTTCCCGGGGACCATGGCTTCCTCTCCAAATCTATCCACTATCCTTCCTGAAGCGCCTTCCTCGGCCATACCTGCAGCAACCAAGGGGTTAGAATCATCCCGCGATGAGGACGAGGTGACCTTCCCCCCGGTTCAACTACTGGGGCCAAAGAAGGACCCTCAAAACGAGATCGAAAGGCCGATTTATCTTTAACATAGTGAAGAAAAATGTGGTTTATAACGGCATCAAGGGTATTAAGGAGTACGACGCCATCAGCACAACCTGAGAGGGCATTAGGGGCAAACAAACCTGAAGGATACCTCAAATCGTCCATAGGGGTCTTATTAAAAAACAACAAGTCACTTATTGCCATTAGAGACAACATTTTCCAAATTCCTTCTGACAGCATATAAATCCTATTATTCCGCTCGTAGAAGCCAAACATGGCGTCGGGATCAAGGTGTGGGGTACCGAGCATATCAGGAGGAATAGCTAGATTTTTTCTAAAACCTACTCACACAGATACGAAAAATCAAGCACAAAAAATAGGAACTTCAAAGCCCTAGAACCTCAACAATGGCAAAAAGAGGGAAAAAGGCGAAAAAGTCAGAACAGTACCTTTGTCGAAAATATGATCGGAGGAAAAGGATTAGCCGACGGAGTAAATGAAGATGATCGGAGCGGAACAGAGAATTTTGCAACATGAATCGATGACTTTGAAGACTCGCCGGAAACGGGGGCACTGTTTCTCAGTTGAAAATTTGAAAATGTGAAACTTCGAGGGTTTTTGGGTGTGTATATAGGGCGGGTCGAATAGGTATGATTCGGGCTAACCCGGTTATAACCCGTGATCCATGGGTTGCACGTAAACCCATGAACCCATCATGAATCGCATTTAATAGGCCACGTTTTCGAGGTAAATGTCACATCACTGACATGTGCGCCGTACGGAGTAAGGGAAAGGTGAATGATTGAAATAACCGTCGTTTGAAAAACACGAACGGACCGCCAATACTAGATTGATACGTGGCAGGCCGAGACCTACGTCAAAAATGCCAGTCCGCTTCGAAAAGCATAAACACTCCGGCTAGATAGGTCGACATGGAAGGGTCCTGCGCATGGACGTAACCGACACCACGACGATGGAACGACATCCCTAATAGTATCGGAAGATAAGACGAGACCTAGATGATAAAAGTTCAGGGGTAGGTCGAGGTCAGGCGATCGGCATTACTTTAAGACGACATCATGAGACGAGTGATAACAGGTTAAGGATCAAAGGTCATGCAGGGTGCAAGGAATTCAAGCCATGGAGTCAAATCACAATCAGAGCAAAGGTATCTGAAAGGATAAAATCTCATTATATATATATATATATAACAAAAAGGACCCCCACAATGAGGCCGGGGGCCTGACCTATACAAAAAAGGAAAAAAGAAACTATTGAGTCATCCTAACTAAAGATTCAAGAAATATCACAATCTTGATCTTGGTCTTCATCATCCTCCTCCCACTCAATGTCTCCATCATACCCATATTCATCAATAATGATGGGTTCGGGATCAACCTCACTGTCATCTTCATCATCATCATCCTCGTCCTCATCCTCTGACTCTTCTACATCGGAAGAATCGTCGGAGAATTCATCAACGGGGTCCGGCTCCGAGTATTCGCCATTACTATCGGACGGTGATTCTTCCGCCGGAAAAGAGGAACGTTTCTTGGATGGAAACATTGAACCATCGCTGCTCGAAGAATCATAATTCCCAACCTGATTTTCTGATTCTGTAATCACTTCTTCTGGGAATGCATCGTCGTATTTCCTCTTTGGAGCCATCTTTGAATTTTTCGTGGAATTTAGAATGTTCTTGAAGAATTCTGGAAGGAGAAGGTAAGATGGAAAATAACCAATAGACAGATCGTCTATTTATACCCCTAGAATATGAGGGGGTGGGGATTTTATCAATGCTACTCATAATTGGAGTGCAATTAATGGAGCCTTCGTTTTCCAAGAAGAGCAATGATTCCACCTGAATCAAATCTACAGTGACGTCAGCAAATCCAGGCAAAAAAGGATTTTTGGCAGCTGCAGGTCAAATCAACATATATGAAGTGCAAAGCAAGTACAAGGGGCACAGTTCCTACTCGTCATGCCGAGATAGAAACTCGGGGGGCCACTGAACGACATAAACCAATTTGGCTAAAGGGGACCCATAAACTCTGGGCTCACATACAATAAGGCCCATCCAAAGAGGCCCACAATCTTATATGCCGACATACATCAGGCCAAACAGGCAGCCCTTGCCTAGGCCGAGTCCAAGAGGCCTAATCCCTAGCCGGCCTCCAGGACGAGCCGAGCTGGATGACGGGTCGAGTTATATCAACAACCTTCCATTATCACAGGGAGTCCACTTACAGAGTTTGATTATAACTCTAACAGTGGAGATCCTTATCTGAACAAGGATATCACTTCTACAAGGCAACTGGGATACCAATGATCCTTATTCGGAATCTATCTCCAAGGAATACGAGTCTCACAGTAATACGGGCTCCCTAGCTTCTCTAACAAGTTAGGACTCATTCACCCGCGCCTATAAAAACAGGTCCTCACAACAGGAGATGGGTAATGAATTCTTTGGCTCTAAACTAGTCAATTGATTTCTCTATTTCATATCACCCGTATTCTTACTCTCACGCCGGAGGGCCTTTGCCGGTGAAGCCCCGGCGCAGTTTATGTTTGTTCATTGTGCGCAGATCCGAACGGGGAGATCTCATTGCTGGATTTATCCGAACCGCTAGACGGAGGGCTGATCCAACACGTTTCTGGCAGCATCATCTCGGATGAATCTCTGAGACATCACCGACAAGGTATTAGACTGACGAGAGTCTCTCAAAGAAGCTTGACTGTCGTCTTCCATGGCTGTAGATCAGGGAGGCGAAGGGGAAGAGGGGGCGGGAGGTAGGGCCTGGTAAAGGAGAGAGAAATCGAAAGAATATGATTACTATTGTTTCTCTCTCTTCCCTTTTCTCTTTTTTTTTCCTCTGCATTTAAGAGGGGTAAATATGGAAGTTTAAGCATGTACTGATTGATTCCTTGGTATGTGTAAATTAGGCTAAAACGTCAAATATTATGGAACGGAGGGAGTAATGTTGAATCACTTAAATAATTTATCAATATGACAATTTTGAAATTTCACTAGGTTGATTAGATTGTCATGAATGTTTTGTCGAAGTTTAAATGTGTTGACCATCAAAGGATTCCACCTTTCAAGCTCTTTCTCCACATTGGCAATATACCGCTCATCAATCTGCTTCTGATATTGAGATAATACTCTCTCCTTGCAGTCTTCTGATCTTGAAATATCTGATCCGAGTGAATTTATGTTTGCAAAGACATGTCCGCTTTTCTCATGCTTTATAAAAAAACGCGATTTACAGTTTTGAAGCACTCAAGCTCACCTGCTGTTTATGCTGCTCAGCTGTGGTGGCATCTTTTCTCCATTGGCTTTGTAAACAAGTGCAAGTAATATATAGGAGGTTCTCTGCCTTTGTCTTTGTCCTGAGAGAAATATCCATCAACAATAAGTAGAAATAACCTGAGAAAGAGAGTGTTGAAGTAAAGGACCATTAGAAACAGATTAAGTCATTCAGAAATTAACCAAAAGGACAACATGAGAAGAAATTATTGCAAAGTGTTGGACAATTATTAGACAATTATCTCACATATACTATAGTAGCAACAACTCTCTGGAAATGTAAAAGAGTAAAGGAAAATTGTATTTCCAGGCAGTTTTGCATTTCAAAAATTCAAAAGACCAGATCCTAATGTTAGCTACTGGAGCAACACTACATATATATTTATACACACGCACATCACCAAAAACCATATAATCTTATATTTATAAAAGTATACTCCCTCCGTCCTAGTTTAAGGTTCTTAGTTTGACTTTGCACACTTATTAATGAATCAATGCAAAATGGGTGAACAATAAGTAGTGAGTTGAGGATACATATGTAAAAAACACTATTTATAAAATGGGTGAAATAAAGCAAACTAAAACTTTAAACCATAGAGACCAAAAAGGAAAGTAAGAACCTTAAACTGAGACGAAGGGAGTATATAAATATAAAGAATATACATGTATGCGTGTTATTGGTTCAGTCCATTCCGGTTCAAACCGCCGTTAAAATTACCCAGAATCGAGACCTGACCAATTCACCAGTTCTAGAAAAATTTAGAACCAGAACCAAACCATTAGTGTTTGTTTGGTCTGTTTTTGGTCGGTCCAATTTGGTTCCATTGCTCTAGTCCGGTTCCAATATTTTCTTGCTTAGCCCTACTAAAGAGAGAAACATGGACCTCTTGAGGAGCTACTCCCCTTAGCACCAATTGATTTTAAGGTGGAACTTTCCAATATAGTTTGTTACTGACCATGTCTAGCACATGCTCACACATGGTGCTCTCTCTCCTTTTGACTCATCTCTAATTCTAAGATGGTATCAGAGCCACCGAACTAAGGTGGCCATATCGCTTCTGCTGCTTCTGCATGGTCCTTCTTGTTGGGGTGTCAACCCCAGTCCCACATCGTCAATTGAAAGAAGAATTGCCTAGTATATAAAGGTGTCTACACATTACATTAGTATGAGGCCTTTTGGGAGATGACCCAAAAAAAAAATCCGTGCGGGCTGGGCCCAAAGCGGATAATATCATACTAGTGTGGAGTGGTGGGGTGGTCCCGGTCCTAACAACTGGTATCAGAGCCCAGGTTGGTTGATGGGCCTGACGTGAAGTGGACCGCGTTGCGAAATGTGTGGGATTTGTTGGGTTTCGTGCAATCATGCGCAGCGGAAGACATTCCATGAAGAAACCCAAAGCCTAGATCTGTTATGATCAATAATTCATAATATATAAGATGAAAGAAACTAACCCTTATATATCGAAATATGAAACCTTGGATTTAGATGCTAAGATGAGCACCCTCTACCGGTGATCCACACGTTGAACGGATTCAAGAACTCTTCTTGACTTGACTGCTAGGTCATTCAGATTGAAAAACATGATGAAGAACGATTCTTCAATTGCTCCCTTTGATTATTAGTGTTTGATGATTGAGAATAATCAAACCTAATAACCCTAGTATAATATGTGTATCTTCTTTCTCTAAGAAAGAAATGATTTTTCAAATCAATATTATGGGACTGAATCCCGGTTGTTCATTTTATATACTAGAGGTTTCCAAGATCCTTTTGGGTTTAGGACTTCTTGTCCAACAAGAAAATCTGATGTAAAGACGCAGCGGAATAGTACTAATAATTTATCGAAACCAATTATTCTGGAAGGAATAAGGATTCCCAAGAAGAATTTCAATGAAATTCTTGAATAAAGAAATAAAGGAGGTGAAAGAGGGATAAGGGTAAACCCAAGACGAAAATACTAATAAAAATACTAACTAAATCCTAACTATTAATAAAATACAAATACAATTATAATATTTGATATAATCAAATATTCGTATTGCATCATTCACCACCGCTTCAAAAGAACTCGTCCTCGAGTTCGTTCTTGCAATTTGAAGTCTTCCGCTCCACTAGAAGAGATATTTAGAATAAACACGTTCCTTCCCGATCCTCAAGAAATCTTCCACTCCCGCACAAGGTAGGAAATACGACAATCTTCCCACAACGGCTAACAAATTTTTGGGTAAGACAGTTTGATGTTCACCCGGGCATCTGATTGGATTCGACCAGAGCCATCCACGTCCGGGCGGATCGGAGCTTGTTCCGGGGAGTGCTGGGTTGTGAAGGTGTGCTGGTATGGGGATCTGCATTCTTCTTCCTTCCTCATGCTCATCTAAACACCAAGCCTTACAATCTACCGTCACCACCACTTCAAAAAGTGGCTCTTCTGAATGCACTTCTAAGGACTCGTTCACAAGTTCTTCTTCCACCACCACTTCAAAATGTGGCTCATCGGATTTTGGTTCTGGAGCAATCTCTCCATCCATGGAAATTTTTTTATCATTAACCTTATTTCCGTTGAAATCTTCAATCATAATTTGTGCTTCCAAGTCACGAACCTTCTTAGTCCACCAATATTCTTGAGCAACCCAATGCCCCAAAATTATAGATTCGGGGTTTTGCATGTATCGAGCATGCTCAACCATGAATCTAGCATGATCCAATCTGCCCGAATTGTATGGCGTGGGGGTGCTCCCATGACCCCCTCATCATGATTATTACGATTAACCCTACCGCGGATCAACGCGACGGAGATCTTCCTCACGCTTACCGCTTCGGTTTCCTGGGTTAACATCACCACCACCTACTGCCATGCGCCCCATCGTCGCCAGAAGCTCATCATGTCGTGTTGCTTGTTGCTCCATCAGACGTGCTTGTTGCTCCGCCAAACGTGTAAGGGTAGGAATACCAGCAAGGATGGATTGAATGCCCTTGTTGTTTCCTCCATCGTTAGCCATCGTCCAAGGATCATCCTTTTCTGATACCAACTGATGTAAAGACGCAGCGGAATAGTAACTAATAATTGATCGAAACCAATTATTCTGCAAGGAATAAGGATTTCCAAGAAGAATTTCAACGAAATTCTTGAATAAAGAAATAAAGGAGGTGAAAGAGGGATAAGGGTAAACCCAATAATTGCAAAGCAATCAAAATTTAATAATAAAAGTCTAATTTTCGGAATACAACTTTAGGCCTATTTTATAGTGTCCATAAAACTTAAAAAAACAATCTTAAACCTTCTAGAATTACTCCTAACCTATATAGTAACCTAATAGGACTTAAAAACTAGTAAATTGACTCAAAATCTATTCTAGAATCCTATAATATTAACCTACTAAAATTAATGACGAAAATACTAATAAAAATACTAATTAAATCCTAACTAATAATAAAATACCAATACAATTATAATATTTGATATAATCAAATATTCGTATTGTATCAAAATCCTAAAATAAACTGCAGTGCGCCGCACCAGTCGTACGGCTCCAAGGAAGCCGTATGGCTCCTATGGAGCCGTACAGTTTTTCGTTCCTTTTAATTATATGCTCTGTGTGTGTGACCCAATAGGATTATACTAACTTGGCAATGAGTCCGAACCATTCAGAATTCGTTAGTCATAAGCGGACTCTAGCAAGCCATTATGACTACCCAATTAGTATAACTTTGAAATCCCAAAGTTTCCTAAAATAGAACATAACACAATCTCTTTGTTACACGATGTCTATTGAACGTAAGCCATGGTTAATGGTCAACTTACTTTGTTCAATGCTTTCTCGATCCCGAATGTATTGATAATACAAATGACATTGATCAAATCAATTCATTTGAGCATGACCATGCATTTCATCAATACTCCCTCCGTCCCGGTTTAAGGTTCTTAGTTTGACTTTACACGCTTATTAAGTAACTAAGGCAAATTTGAGTCAAGAATGTTGGTGTGTAAAGGATATAAATGTCCATTCATAAAGCAAGTGGGTAAAAAGTAGATGAGTAAGTGATGGTTTTTTTTTTTTGTAATATATGAACTTTATGAGGATAAAGATGTCCAAAACACTATTCATTCTTTGTCATTTAAGGAATAAAGCAACTAAGAACCTTAAACTGGGACATACCAAAAAGGAAAGTAAGAACCTTAAACTGGGACGAAGGGAGTACCATTCATCAAGTGACCAAAGCTTGACATCTCTCTTGACGAGGAACAAATCCCATCTTGGCTTATCACTTTTCCCTACATGATTCAGATTATGCCAATCATATCCTTTAAATAGCTACCCGGTTAAGGGTAACGTTTGAATATGTCAAACATAATGTTCATCATGTGGAAGACTGTAATAACCTCAGGTCTAAAGATTCAAGTGATATAACTATATAAGATTTAATTATGACATTTTGACCATGGCATAAATCTCATAGGGGTCAGTCCAGTATTTGTTCTCCAACAAATACCCATAAGTCTAATTGTATCACATACACATAATCATCATATGACTATCCATTAAACTTATACTAGTATTTAATCATAATTACTAGGGACGGAGATTATTATAATAAACATCCAAAAGATATAATAATCAAACATTCAATATCTTTATTAAAGCATAAAGAAAATGATAACATTAATCATTCAAATAACGTGCCTAGGGCATACACACCAACATGATTCTCCTATGTGTGATCTCGTGAAAAAGACCCTTGTGTCGAAAGTCTTCCCGATAAAGGTGATCGGGCGGCGTGTCCCGCAGATAATGTTAGCGGCGGTACAAGTTTCGCTGAGGTGCTTGGTTTGAGGGGAGGTTTGTTGGGGTGTCAACCCAAGTCCCACATCGGCAATTGAAAGAAGAATTGCCTAGTATATAAAGGTGTCCACACATTCCATTAGTATGAGGCCTTTAGGGAGATGGCCCAAAAACAAATCCGTGCGGGCTGAGCCCAAAGCGGACAATATCATACTAGTGTGGAGTGGTGGGGGTGGTCACGGTCCCAACACTTTTGTCACCTCTTCTACAGGGTCCATTATCTTTTATCGTAAAGTCCTCGACCCCACATGCTCGACCCCCAACCTTCTCCCTAGGTCACACGTGAGGAGGGGGGGGGGGATGTTAGACAATATAGACTTGAGAAGCTACTCTCCTTAGCACCAATTGGTTTTAAGGTGGAATTATGTGGAAGAGACGATCCAAGGGATAACCCTTTCTGGTCTCTCTTTAAATTTAGGGATCTTTGAACCTTTTTTTTTTCTTTCTATTTTTCTTCGGGTTTTCACTTGGTCCTTATGGGTTTTAGCGTCACGTCCAAGCGATTTGGTGATTTGAAAAAGAAATGATCGACTTGAGGCTAATTTTTGAATCTTATATTTTCAAAGTCGTCGAAGTTCTGTTGTATAGCTTATAAAAAAATACAATAAAATTGCGTTCGTACAATTTATTTTTAAGCTTCTTGTCAAGAAATTTGATTTTTGTGAACTTAATTTCATGCATTATTGGGATGGACAACCTCCTTTTAAGAGTTATTACAAAGTTTATGTCGTAGTCTAGTTCCCCCTTTTCTTTAGTTGTCACCTTGTTCGTCTTATGCCTGGCCATCTCTTGTCTAGCCTTGTTTGGCTATCCCCTTTTGCATTCAATAACTTTACTCAGGTATGTGTTGCAGTCTTCAATAAAATTCACCCGATACATGTAAACATGCCAAAGTCGAATATCTCAATTTTCCAGGAAGAATAGTTAAACTGAACAGGACAACTTAAAATTCACCCGATACATGTAAAATATTAAAATTCATATATTAAAGAAAAGGCTTAAGACTTGCTTATTAACGGAAAAGTCAGACAACCCCTGCTGCTCTAAACGTGACCCTTCCAAAATGTAGCTAATTCGGTACATGCTACTCCCTCCATTCGATGATAAATGCTACTCCCTCCGTCCTTTGTTTGACTATGCACGTTTATTAAGAAATCAAGGAACCCAAAACTTTGATCAAGGGATAAAGGGAACCCAAACCTTTGATCAAGTGCATCCCAATGCTTTTGACTTTCATTTTTCAACTCAATTAAGCTTTGATCATAATTAAGCTTTGACCATAATGTAAAAAAAATATTTTTATGCAATTTTATAAATTATTGTTAACAGCATGAGCAATGGTGATCAATAACAATCTCATTTTGCACAGCTTAAGAAACAGATAATATATAGAGTTAAACAACAAATATTATAGGAATAACAAATTTTGAGCAAACAAATTTCAACCAGTAAACAAACATTCAGATACCAACATATATAACAGCAAACATAACCAAAATCATTCCTCCCTTTTGAACGTAAAGATCACCTGCATAAGAAATGAATTAAAGCAATGAAGAAAAGAAGAAGAAGATGGACTGATAGAGAGAGAGAACAGAACACGATGGAAAAGAGAAGAACCCACTTTAATGTGGTGATCTTTGTTGATATGATTTATATGCATTTACAGTAGCCCTATTTTAGGAGAATGATAGCTACACATATCTATCCTAAATAACCACTAATAAGTACCTAAACTTAAGGAAGTGATTAACTATAATATATTCACAAAATAACTAACATCTTTGATTACACACGTTTCCTAATGAGGTGGAGGAGGTTCGGAACCGTGTGTAGTATTGCTTTCACCCCCCCTCAACCGAAGCGGAGTAGAGCGAAGCTGAAGCTTGGAAGTCAACAACTGAAAACGCGGGGAAGCAAGACTTTTTGTGAAGAGGTCGGCCACTTGGTCGGTGGAGGCAATATGATGAAGTTTTAAGAAACCCCGTTGATGCAGTTCACGCACAAAATGTAAGTCGATCTCGATGTGGCGTGTACGAGCATGAAATACCGAATTTTTTGACATATGCAAAGCCGAAATATTATCACAAAAAAGTCGTGGCGGAGAGAGAGCAATACCCAATTCACGAAATAAGAAAGAAAACCATTGAATTTTAGTTGCGGTAGAAGCCAAGGCTCTATATTCCGCCTCACTACTTGAACGAGCCACCGTGTGTTGCTTTTCGCAGTCCAATCAATGAGATTAGGTCCAATAAAAACACATGCACCTGTAGTTGAGCGGCGATCGTCCGGAGATCCAGCCCAATCGGCGCCACAAAACGCAATAATAGAGGTGTCTAAGGATTTCTGAAGGGAGAGACCAAGAGTGACTGTACCCTTAAAAAAACGAAATATGCGTTTGACAGCCTGAAGATGCGAAGTGCGAGGAGCATGCATAAATTAACATACCTGATTAACCGCAAAGGATAAGTCAGGTCGAGTGAGAGTAAGGTACTGAAGACCCCCTACCATGCTGCGATAGAGAGTCGGATCCGGAAAGGGATCCCCATCCAATATTGAGAGATGAAGACCCGGAGAGAGAGGAGTAGGCGCAGGTAGGGATGGCCAAAACCGGTTCCGGTTCGGAACCGCCGGTTCCGGTTCGGCAAAAGGGTGACCCTGAACCGGCCAGCGCTTACCCTGGTTCCGGTTCCGGTTTGGCACAATCCGGTTCCGGTTCGGTCCTGTTCCGGTACGGTTCCGGTCCCCCCCTTTAAAATTATTGAAAAAACAAGGGATTTTCGGTCCGGTTACGGTTCCGGTTCCGGTCCGGTTCGACATATATGTGACCCTGAACCGGCCCGGATGCCTTGCGGTTTCGGTTCGTCCGGTTCCAGTTTCCTCCCCGGTTTGCTCCGGTTCCGGGCTTTTCCGGTTCCGGTCCGGTCCGGTTCCGGTTTGGTTTGGCCATCCCTAGGCGCAGGCTTGCTCAAGTGCATGTTGAATTTTTGTAACAGATCCGAGGCATAACGAGTATGATTTAGATGGAGTTGAGAGGAAGATCGGGTAGCCTCTATTCCAAGAAAGAACCCAAGAGGGCCCAACTTTCGACTCTCAAACTTCGAGCAAATGGATTCAAGTACATGATTTACCACGGTAGAAGAAGAACCCGTTACTAGAATATCATCCACATAAACGAGTATGATGGTAATTGTACCTTCATGGTGACGAATGAAGAGGGAGGAGTCGGCTTGACTGTTGAAAAATCCCAAGCTGAGAAGGAATTCATGAAGACGAATGAACCATGCCCGTGGAGATTGTTTGAGGCCGTAGAGAGCTCTATGTAGTCGACAAACATGATCTGGACGAGCTGGGTCAACAAAGCCTGGAGGTTGAGACATATTGTCGTGCCCCCAGACCCGTGGTCCTACTTGGCCCCACGTTCGGGACACGATTGGAAGACGTTATAAAACACCTTTGAAAATTTTTCGAAATGTCCTTTTAGAAAGTGGAACAAAAACACACTTGAAGCTCAAAGACTTCACTTAACTTGAAACAAACTTTTACAAACACTTTCACAACTAAAGTACTTAGCCCGAAGGCTTACAACTTTTAAACAACTTTACATACATCAACATTTACCAAACTAGGTGTGACCATAAGAAAGTACGGGTACTCTACCCAAAGGGTTTACATTTACATAATGTAACCTTCACAAAACAAGTCCCATCTCTTACCAATCCAACGTCCTCCCGTGCCAAGTGTCCTATCCCCTGGACCCGCCTTTATCTAAAACAGTAAACAAATAAGGGTGAGAATAAATCTCAGTAAGCTACTAAAATGCAACTACGTTACATGCTGATATGATAATCATAAAGAAACAATATCAACAAGTAATCATATAGCACATAACATCAACTCATATATCACTTTTATCACATTGCCCACACTCTGGTGGATACCAAGCCAAGGTTTACCCAATAACCATAACTGATGAGAATACCATCTGAGAACCCATCAAAGAAAACCACCTGAACAGCATAAATAGCTGAAGCCGGGATCCCGAAAACCAAATTATAACCAATAGAACCAAGTAACCAGAGAGGGAAATATGACACAAAGTCATAACCCAAATACTCACCAAAGGGAGCAATTCATCCCATCCAAGGCCAATCTGGACTAGGGAAACTAGAAGGCACAGTGGACACCTTATAGTGAACTTGGCTTATGTGCCACTATAATTCTCCCACCGCCTGACTCACAAGCTCCAATGGAAAACCTTATAGTGGACTTACCTGTACCACTATAATTCTCCCATTGGCTGACTCCACAACAAGACCAGCTGGACTTTTAACAAGAAGCACAGTAATGAATACTTGCTAGACACAACCTGGGGCATTTAATCCAAGAAGGAACTAAGCCAAATACATCACAAGATGCACACGAAAGATTTCTGATAAAGAGTCCATAATAAGGACATTTATTCACAACTCAATATTTTTCACCAACGACATAAAAGTCATACACATTCACATTTAGGTCCTAAACAACCCCAAGGACGACACAAACAATTATCCTCTTGTACCCCGAATAACACAAACTATCAAACTTGGAAAACAGGGGGGTGCGCACGCCCCACCCAAAAGGGTGCGCGCGCTCCCACTCATCAGAATCTCATTATTTTTGGTCACTTAAGGGTGCGCGCGCCCCACCCAAAAGGGTGCGCACGCCTCCCTTCATCAGTCACTTTTTGCCTAAATTGGTCAATAGGGTGCGTGCGCCCCCTTATCTAGGGTGCGTGCGCCCCCTCCTAATTTGGGCCAAATCCCAGATTCTTCCTTAGTTCAATTTTTACTCCTTCCGTCCCACAAGTATAACACATATAACATAAGTTTAGCAACTTTCAATAACAACTTTCATTAGCAACTTTCAACATGGTTTCTAAACCATTACAACACCCAGCTAAACCAAGTTCATATACTCCCTTTGTCCCAAAATTACAAGTATAGCAAATATTACCCAAATCACAAAATTAACAAGTAGAAGTATCATATATAGCATATATGACTATTTTAACATTTAAAGGGGAATTGGTAACTTACCTAGTTCCGGAAAAAGTACCGCTGAAATAAGTTTTGTTCGGCTAGAAATGACCTATTCGACGCCCTGATCATTTTTATATAATTAGTTTTTAAAACGGGTAAGTAAATAAAAAGAATTAAATCGAAATGAGTCGAACTTACCTTTTTCTTTCTTAACCTACGAAGGAATGTTGCAGAAAAAGAAAAGAACTACACATAGAAAGAAAAGAAAGAAGGGAAAGTTTCCCTAAATATCTTTACCCCATTTTTACATTTTGGTCACCCAACTTTCAAAGTTAACACTTAAGCCCCTTAACTTATATTTTCACAAGGACCCTAAAGTTTCAACTTAATCATTTAACTCCTTTAATCATTATTTTTACTAACTAAGTAAATAACACAACTAATCAAGTATGATATGCAAATCATAAAATATGATGCAACACATAAAATGCACATATAAGTCAAATAAAAATCCCCAAAATATAAAATAAATAGAAACGGGTTTTGGGGTCGCTACAATCACTCCCCCTTAAAGAAAATTCATCCCGAATTTTTGGGTTACTTACCGAGGCCCTCAAACAACCAAGGGTACTTCCTCTCGATCTCTTCCCGAAGCTCCCAAGTCGATTCCTCCACATTATGATTCCTCCACACAACTTGAACAAGAGGAATACTTTTGTTTCTCAATTCTTGCACCTTCGAATCAATCACTTGGACCGGATGTTCCTCATAAGACATACTCGGCTCAATATCCTCGGGAACCTCAGATAGAACATGAGAAGGATCATACACGTACTTCCGAAGCATAGAAACATGAAACACATTATGGATCTTATCAAGAGAAGGAGGTAATGCAAGACGATAAGCCCGATCCCCTACTCTTCCAAGAATCTCAAATGGACCAATATACCTCGGAGCAAGCTTGCCTTTCTTTCCATATCTTCGAATACCAACCTTAGGGGAAACCTTCAAAAACACAAAGTCACCTTTTTCGAACTCAAGGTCTCGCCTCCGATGATCAGCGTAGCTTTTCTGTCTACTCTGGGCCGTACTCAAACGATCTCGAGTAAGTTTAACCTTCTCAACTGAATCATTAACCATCTGAACGCCCCAAATATTGGCTTCTCCCACTTCATCCCAATAGATAGGAGACCGACATTTCCTCCCATACAAGGCTTCATAAGGAGCCATCCCAATACTGGACTGAAAACTGTTATTATAAGCAAACTCTACGAGAGGCAAATGAATATCCCAAGAATCTGAAAAATCAACTGAGCAAGCCCTCAACATATCCTCAAGAATCTGGATAGTTCTATCGGACTGACCATCTGTTTGAGGATGAAAAGCTGTACTGAATCTCAACTCTGAACCCAATGCCTTCTGAAATGCTTGCCAAAATCGAGATGTGAATCTAGGGCCACGATCAGACACAATACTCACTGGAACTCCATGTAACCTCACGATCTCATTAACATATAAGGTTGCAAGCTTTTCCATAGAATAACCAATCTCAATAGGTAGAAAATGAGAAGACTTTGTCAATCTATCAACAATCACCCAAACTGCATCAAACCTTCTTCGAGTACGAGGTAACCCTGTCACAAAATCCATAGTAACATGTTCCCACTTCCATTCCGGAATTTCTAACGGTTGAAGCAATCCTGCGGGCCTTTGATATTCAGCTTTAACTTGTTGACATGTTAAATACTTGGATACATAATCCGCTATTTCTCTATTCATATTATTCCACCAAAAGTGTTGCTTCAAATTCTGATACATTTTAGTACTCCCGGGATGAATAGTATACCTTGATTTATGGCCTTCATCAAGAACTTGGCGTTTAATCCCATCAACATTAGGCACACACAATCGACCTCTGAAAGTTAATACCCCTTCAGGACTGAGAGAGAAATCCTCAAATTTACCTTCTTTGATTTTATCCAATATATTTACCAACTCCGGGTCATCCTTCTGAGCTTCCTTTATTTGTTGAACTAAAGTTGGAAATACTCGAATGTTCGCAAAAATAGCTCCATGCTTTGATTCATAAGGACTCCAATCTCGAGCATCCTCCAACATCTTCCATTCCCGTACCATCAATGAAGCTACATAAGACTTCCGGCTAATAGCATCAGCTACCACATTTGCCTTGCCCGGATGATAAGAAATGGTGCAATCATAATCCTTCAACAGCTCCATCCATCTTCGTTGTCTATTATTCAACTCTTTCTGGGAGAAAAGATACTTCAAACTCTGATGATCTGTGAAAATCTCAAACTTTGCCCCATAAAGATAATGTTTCCACTTGTGCAATGCAAAGACAATAGCTGCAAGCTCCATGTCATGGGTAGGATAATTCTGCTCACTCAGAGTCAACTTCCTAGAAGCATATGCAATCACCCTTCCATTTTGCATTAATACACACCCGAGGCCTTCTTTAGAAGCATCACTATATATTACCAAATCATCATTACCATTAGGTAGGGCGAGAATAGGAGCTGTAGTCAATCTCTTCTTCAACTCTTCAAAGCTAGCTTGACATTTTTCATCCCACACATAAGGAACATTCTTTCGAGTCAACTGAGTCAAGGGAGTTGAAATCTTAGAAAACCCCTCAATAAACCTTCTGTAGTACCCAGCTAACCCCAAGAAGCTTCAAATTTCTGTAACTGATTCTGGCCTCCTCCAATTCACAATAGCCTCAACTTTGGATGGATCAACTGATATACCTTTATTAGAAATCACGCGCCCAAGAAAAGATACTTCATTGAGCCAAAAAGCACACTTACTGAATTTAGCAAACAACTGCTTCTCACGAAGAATAGATAAAACCATTCGTAAATGTTGCTCATGCTCCTCCCGGGACTTGGAATAAACCAGAATGTCATCAATAAATACAACCACTAAGGTATCAAGATAAGGTTTAAAAACCCTATTCATCATATCCATAAAAACAGCCGGAGCATTAGTCAACTTGAAAGGCATAACAAGAAACTCATAATGGCCATATCTACTACGGAAAGTAGTTTTAGAAATGTCTTCAGAACAGATTTTCAACTGGTGGTACCCACTCCTCAAGTCAAGTTTTGAAAAGACAACCGACCCTTGAAGTTGATCAAATAAATCATCAATATGAGGAAGCGGATATTTATTCTTTATAGTTACCTGATTCAGCTTTCTGTAGTCAATACACAGTCTCAAGGACCCATCTTTATTTTTAACAAATAATACTGGAGCTCCCCACGGGGATACACTAGGACGAATGAATCCTCGATCAAGTAACTCTTGCAACTGAACCTTCAACTCTTTCAATTCAGCTGGGGCCATTCTGTAAGGTGCCTCAGATATAGGAGCCGTACCTGGAAGTAAGTCAATACAGAACTCTATTTCCCGGTCAGGAGGCATAGCATACTCAGAAGAAAATACATCTGAAAATTCTTTAACAATAGGCACATCCTCAATATCAGGGACCCTTTTAGTAGTATCCAAAACACTAGCCAAATATCCCGCACAACCCCGGTTCAACAACTTTCTAGCCTTCATATAAGAAATAATTCGAATCTCTCTACCCCAGGGAACAGTTTCAAAAGAAAACTTAGGAACATTAGGGATAGAAAATGTGACCACCTTATTAGTACAATCAACAGAAGCATGATATTTACCCAACCAATCCATACCCAAGATAACATCAAAATCTTGTAATGGTAAGATAACTAAATCAGCAGGTAAGACATGCTCACGTATATGCACATCACAAGAATGCAACACCTCATTGGTCACCAAACACTCCCCTATAGGAGTTGACACCTCTAACACATAAGGTAGAGATTCAGAAGACATATGCAATCTAGAAGCAAAATGCACAGACACATAAGAATGCGATGAGCCAGGGTCTATAAGTGTACGTGCCCTCAAACTAGACACAAAAATAATACCTCCTATCACATTAGAGGACTCTGAAGCCTGTTGCTGAAAAATGGCAAAGACACGACCCTGAACCTTAGGCTTGCCTGAGGAATCCATCTTCTGGCCCTGAGAGGACCCAACCACACTTCCCGATGCTTGCATCCTATACTTAGGTCAATCCCTCTGAAAATGTCCTAACTGACTACAGTTCAAACACTTACCCTGTTTCTTCCAACATCTCTCTTATGAATGCCCTTCTTTCTGACAATAATTACAAACTCCTCTACTCTGACTCCCTGAAGTATTACTTTGATTTCTATTACCTGACTGTCTTTGAGAAGACCCTTTGAATTGTGAAGATCCACCTTGATTCCCTCTATTATCACCACGTTGTTGTTGCCTAACTTGCTTCCCAGCACCTAACAATTCCATTTTCTTCTTATGTTCCTCAATGTCATGCTCCACCTGGTAGGCTCGATCAACTGCATCTTGAAAATCTTGCAACTTATGGGATACTAGCTGAGTTCTAATCACAGTTTTCAAACCTTTCACAAACCTCATAGCCTTCCTCTCCTCAGTTGCCACTAGGTGAGTACAATACCTGGACAACTCTGAAAATTTAGCTGAATACTGAGCAATTGACATAGAACCTTGCTCCAAGCTAAGAAATTCCATCTCCTTACTGTCCTGATCTACTCGAGGAATGAAGTGTTCTTTAAACTTTCCCAGAAAATTCTCCCAAGTGTAAGGTACATGAGTTTCATCCCATTTAGTTTTCAAAGCTTTCCACCAATGCTCGGCAGCTCCATTTAACTTATAAGTAGAAAACCTGACTTGATCTTCCTCAGAACATCTCAAAGCATCAAAGATCTTTTCCATTGATTCAATCCACCTTTCAGTCTTGGATACATCAGGTTCCCCATCATAATCCATAGGCTTCATTTTTAGAAACTGTTCTAGGCCATATCTTGGTGGTACATGTTCCCTTTCTTGCCTCTGATCATTTATAGTTTTCATCGCTGCTTCGAACATTCCTTGAAACATAATTCGAGCCTCTTCTCTGGCATCCCCTTGCCCCGAAGAGCCGGCCTGATCTCCGTCAGTTTCACCCATTTTTAATGAATACCTGCATCAAACACTCAACGTTACTCACTCTATACTCTACTACCCTCCTAGGTCATTTAGTCATTCTAGACCATCTACAACCTAGCTCTGATACCAACTGTCGTGCCCCCAGACCCGTGGTCCTACTTGGCCCCACGTTCGGGACACGATTGGAAGACGTTATAAAACACCTTTGAAAAATTTTCGAAATGTCCTTTTAGAAAGTGGAACAAAAACACACTTGAAGTTCAAAGACTTCACTTAACTTGAAACAAACTTTTACAAACACTTTCACAACTAAAGTACTTAGCCCGAAGGCTTACAACTTTTAAACAACTTTACATACATCAACATTTACCAAAATAGGTGTGACCATAAGAAAGTACGGGTACTCTACCCAAAGGGTTTACATTTACATAATGTAACATTCACAAAACAAGTCCCATCTCTTACCAATCCAACGTCCTCCCGTGCCAAGTGTTCTATCCCCTGGACCCGCCTTTATCTAAAACAGTAAACAAATAAGGGTGAGAATAAATCTCAGTAAGCTACTAAAATGCAACTACGTTACATGCTGATATGATAATCATGAAGAAACAATATCAACAAGTAATCATATAGCACATAACATCAACTCATATATCACTTTTATCACATTGCCCACACTCCGGTGGATACCAAGCCAAGGTTTACCCAATAACCATAACTGATGAGAATACCATCTGAGAACCCATCAAAGAAAACCATCTGAACAGCATAAATAGCTGAAGCCGGGATCCCGAAAACCAAATCATAACCAATAGAACCAAGTAACCAGAGAGGGAAATATGACACAAAGCCATAACCCAAATACTCACCAAAGGGAGCAATTCATCCCATCCAAGGCCAATCTGGACTAGGGAAACTAGAAGGCACAGTGGACACCTTATAGTGAACTTGGCTTATGTGCCACTATAATTCTCCCACCGCCTGACTCACAAGCTCCAATGGAAAACCTTATAGTGGACTTACCTGTACCACTATAATTCTCCCATTGGCTGACTCCACAACAAGACCAGCTGGACTTTTAACAAGAAGCACAGTAATGAATACTTGCTAGACACAACCTGGGGCATTTAATCCAAGAAGGAACTAAGCCAAATACATCACAAGATGCACACGAAAGATTTCTGATAAAGAGTCCATAATAAGGACATTTATTCACAACTCAATATTTTTCACCAATGACATAAAAGTCATACACATTCACATTTAGGTCCTAAACAACCCCAAGGACGACACAAACAATTATCCTCTTGTACCCCGAATAACACAAACTATCAAACTTGGAAAACAGGGGGGTGCGCACGCCCCACCCAAAAGGGTGCGCGCGCTCCCACTCATCAGAATCTCATTATTTTTGGTCACTTAAGGGTGCGCGCGCCCCACCCAAAAGGGTGCGCACGCCTCCCTTCATCAGTCACTTTTTGCCTAAATTGGTCAATAGGGTGCGTGCGCCCCCTTATCTAGGGTGCGTGCGCCCCCTCCTAATTTGGGCCAAATCCCAGATTCTTCCTTAGTTCAATTTTTACTCCTTCCGTCCCACAAGTATAACACATATAACATAAGTTTAGCAACTTTCAATAACAACTTTCATTAGCAACTTTCAACATGGTTTCTAAACCATTACAACACCCAGCTAAACAAGTTCATATACTCCCTTTGTCCCAAAATTACAAGTATAGCAAATATTACCCAAATCACAAAATTAACAAGTAGAAGTATCATATATAGCATATATGACTATTTTAACATTTAAAGGGGAATTGGTAACTTACCTAGTTCCGGAAAAAGTACCGCTGAAATAAGTTTTGTTCGGCTAGAAATGACCTATTCGACGCCCTGATCATTTTTATATAATTATTTTTTAAAACGGGTAAGTAAATAAAAAGAATTAAATCGAAATGAGTCGAACTTACCTTTTTCTTTCTTAACCTACGAAGGAATGTTGCAGAAGAAGAAAAGAACTACACATAGAAAGAAAAGAAAGAAGGGAAAGTTTCCCTAAATATCTTTACCCCATTTTTACATTTTGGTCACCCAACTTTCAAAGTTAACACTTAAGCCTTAACTTATATTTTCACAAGGACCCTAAAGTTTCAACTTAATCATTTAACTCCTTTAATCATTATTTTTACTAACTAAGTAAATAACACAACTAATCAAGTATGATATGCAAATCATAAAATATGATGCAACACATAAAATGCACATATAAGTCAAATAAAAATCCCCAAAATATAAAATAAATAGAAACGGGTTTTGGGGTCGCTACACATATATAGACCTCTTCAGTTAAAATGCCATTGAGAAAAGCATTTCTAACGTCTAACTGTTCAATTTTCCATTCCCTAGAATGTGCCAAAGAGAGAATGATACGGATTATTGCAGGTTTAACTACGGGACTGAATGTCTCATCATAATCGACTCCTTCTTGTTGGGTATAGCCTTATGCCACTAACCGGGCCTTGTATCGCTCGATGGATCCATCAGCCTTGCGCTTGATTTTATAAATCCATTTACTTCCAACAATATTATGATGCATGGGAGGCGGGACAAGAGACCACGTACCATTCTTGTGGAGAGCCACAAGTTCATCATTCATGGCACTTTGCCACTGAGCCAAGGGAGCGGCCTGACGAAACATCCGTGGTTCATATGAAGAAGAAGAAGAAGTATCTGTGACACTGAAGGCAAATTTATGATTAGGACAAAAATGTCATCTTTTGCACGAGTGATCATTGGATGAGTGCTATGAGGAGTAGGAGCAGCTGCTGGAGTAGGAGTTGCAGAGCCTGTTGTTTCATTAAGCACTGAAGGTAGCCCATGCTGCATAGTGGACTGAGAACCTGAAGCAGATCTGGGCGAAGAACTAGTGGGCTGGACGGGCTCATCAGGCCCAACCCGGGAAGGAGCAGAAGCTGAAGTGGACGGAAGAACTGGCGAGCTGGAGGGGATGGGCCTGGGAGAGGATGGTCCAGGAGATGATGGCCCAGGAGAGAAAGGCCCAGACGCAGGGGGCGCGGCTGTTGAAGGGCCTGGTGCATGTGGGCCGGCGGAGGACAAAGGTCCAATAGGCATTGCTGCTAAAGGAACTGGGCTGTTGTGGTCCATTGCGGGTGGATTTGATGCTGGGCTTGACATAGGCACGGGCCCGAAGGAAGGAGAACTAATGTTGGCCTACTCTGAGTGCCCAGAAGATTTTTCCTGCAATTCCAAAGTTGGCAGTGCACTAGAGAAATTTTTGTCAACATAGTAGAAATGACCCTCGTCAAAAAGGACATGCCGAGAGATGTAAATTCTTCCAGTAACCGGATTATAGCAACGGTAACCCTTTCTCATTAAATCATACCCCAAAAAACACACGGAGTGGATTTTAACATGAGTTTATGTGTATTATAGGGTACGAGATTGGGAAAACACGTACAACCAAATACTTTAAGAAATTTGTAATCCGGAGTTCTTTTCCACACTACTTCATACGGAGAAGAGTAACGAAGTTTGCGAGTGGGCAAACGGTTAATGAGAAAAACTGCTGTTGAAAAAGCCTCTACCCAAAAGGTCATGGGGACTTTGGATTGGGCAAGTAAACACAGCCCCATTTCTACTATATGTCTGTGTTTGCGTTCTACAACTCCGTTTTGTTGGGGTGTGTATGGACAAGAAGTGCGATGACTAATACCATGTTGAATTAAGTAGGATGCAAATCTACGATTAATAAATTCCCCGCCCCCATCCGTTTGAATGGTTTTAACAGTGTGAATAGCAAATATTTTCCGTGTTAACTGATTTTCGATGAGAGATTTAAATTCAGTAAAAACCGTGAACACATCTGATTTTTGAAATAAAGGGAACAACCACACATAGCGAGAAAAATCATCAATAACGGATAAATAATAATTAAATCCAGACACAGAAGCAACATTAGATGGACCCCAAACATCTAAATGAAGTAAAGCTAAAGGAAAAGTGGAATTGAAAGAACGAAGCTCAAAAGGAAGATTACATGACTTCCCAAGAGGGCAAATATGACACATCTCCCTACGTTGAGTACGACCGCTAACCGGAATCCTCACTTTATTGACTACACAATCTAAAATATAAGACGAAGGATGACCCAACCGAGCATGCCACGTAGAAGAAGAAGCACGTTCCCCAATTAACGCCAAAGAGTTGATGCGAGAATCGGGGATGAAGGACAACGTGCAGAGATCTCCTGCATTACTGCCAGAAAGAATAGTCCTCTTGGTACGATTGTCCTTCACACAAAACCCAAAAGCTGTTTTCAAAGAAACAATTATTGTCGAGACAGAATTTACGAATAGAAAGTAAAGAGCGGCTAATTTTGGGAACATGTAAAACCGTATTCATGACAAAGGAATGATTATTAGCAGAAAACTTTGTAGAGCCAACATTAGCGATGGGAATGGAGGAACCATTAGCTACAATAATGGAATCATTACCTGAATACGGGGAAAATTGCTGCAGAACACCCGGATCAGATGTTATGTGATCAGTCGCTCCGGAATCAAGCACAAAAGAGACAGGAGCCATGGGTGCGGAGCTGGGATAATGAGACTGTCCATTGGGATAATATTGAGCAGAGTAGGCAAAATTCCCTCTTTAATAACATGTAGTAGCTTCATGACCCTTTTTCTTGCAAAGTTGACATGACACAGTGGTTGGATCTGGACTCATGAAAGGATTAGGGGGAGTGTATGGAATAGGGGCAGTAGGTATGACTGGCCGAAATTGGGGAGTAGGATAGAATTGTGGAGGAAGAGGGAGAATGCCCCTACCTTGAGACTTACCCTTATTTTTGGAATTTTTATGGCCCCCACCTCTATTCTGATTAGGTGTAAAGAAAAAATTTCCGGAATGACCATGACCAGTGGGACGAAAATTATTTATGTGAGGAAAGGGAGATACGGTAGGAGGGGTAGGACGGACGATATTTTGGGACGACTTGGCAGGTTCTTTTGTGGCAGCTAGAGCACTAATATTGGGTTGAGTTTGATTGGAAAATCTCTTTTGAAGGGCTTCCTCTTGAAGAAGTAAGTCCTTGAGATCATCAATGGTTGTCTGACCCTTGGAATTTTGAGTTGTGATGAACTCTTTGTAAGAATGACCAACACCCCCTAAGATCCTACTACGAAGAGTTTGAGATGAAACCGCCTCTCTGGCACGAGAAAGCGAGTGAGATAGAGTTTTAGCATGAAGAATATATGCTTGAATGGTCATACCCGGAGACAGAGTGAGATCATGAAGCTCATCTTGGAGCTTTTGAATGTGTATGGTCGAAGCAACCCCAAATTCTTTTGCAAGAAGATCCCATGCTTCCGGGGCGGTATTACATGGGTTGACATGGGGTTGGACATCAGAGGAGACGGTTGCTTTTATCCGACCAAGAACTAAACGAGAAGTGTGAATAAATTGAGAATAAGCCGGATTGGTGATGGTGGTGGGTGGGATAGTTTCGGGTGGTGTGTTTGTGTCTGAGACAACATGAGTGAGAGAGTGGATTTCGAGCATAGAAAGGAAGAGAGAACTCCAATTTTGGTAGTTCTCGTTTGTCAATCGACAGTGACCCATGTACGATTGCACATTAAAAAGAACATTAAAAAGAACAGGAAGACCATATTTGTTGTTGGAACCCATACCTTGCCCTGAACCGTTTGAAGCCGTGGACTCGGAGGACTTGTCTGACTCTTGACCCATGGCTTTTAGAATGCTCTGATACCATGAACGAAAAGATCACCTGCATAAGAAATGAATTAAAGCAATGAAGAAAAGAAGAAGAAGATGGACTGATAGAGAGAGAGAACAGAACACGATGGAAAAGAGAAGAACCCACTTTAATGTGGTGATCTTTGTTGATATGATTTATATGCATTTACAGTAGCCCTATTTTAGGAGAATGATAGCTACACATATTTATCCTAAATAACCACTAATCAGTACCTAAACTTAAGGAAGTGATTAACTATAATATATTCACAAAATAACTAACATATATACATCTCTTTGATTACACACGTTTCCTAATGAGGTGGAGGAGGTTCGGAACCGTGTGTAGTATTGCTTTAACCTTTTACCACCAATTGACCATGCCCAGATCATGTAGTTAATGCATTAAAGAATGTAAACAAAAAATAACATGTCTGCACGCAAGGGCATTCTTGGCATTTACATTGGATCTTATGCAATATGTACACAGAGTTTCAGTAATACATTACACTATACTATCTCCGTCCCAAAATAATATTCACATTTTTTGCCATTATTACGAAGGAATTTTGAGAAATAATTTTAAATTGATTTAATTACCTGAATGAAAAATGAAAAATTTATTTTTAATAGTATTATTGATGGTGTATCAGTAGAAATATATTAAATTTTCATTAGTATAATTAAATCAAACTAAAATTATTAATCAAAGTTTTTTCGTAGTAACGATGAAAAAATTGTAAAGATTATTATGGGACAGAGGGAGTAGTATTAAGCAAATATCTCCTAAATCTGTTATTTTGGGAATAGAATAGTGTAGGGATGGCAATTCGTCCGAACCCGATCCGTATTCGGGACGATCCGCTCCGCAACGGGGAGGGTATGGTAGGCTTTTTTCAAAACCCGGCGGGTCACGGGGCGGGTTCGGTTTCACATCTCAACCCGCGGGGCCCCGCCCCGCCCCGCATACTAAATATATATGTAATTACTATAATACCCCTTACACATTTCAATTATTACCCCACACCCCACTCCCTAATGCGCTACCCTACCCCCCAACTTCTCTCTTCAGTCTTCAAATCTCATTTTCTCTTTCATTTCCTAGGGTTAGATTTAGACAGGAGAGGAGAGAACTCAGAGAAGCGGCGCTCCACCTCGCATCAACGGCAACATCGACGGCTATTAAGAGCTCGACATCGATGGAAACATCGACAGCTAGTCGGCTACATCGCTGCTTCCACAAATCGCTCCAATCGCTCCATCGCTGCTTCCACAAATCGACGGCAACGGCAACATCGACGGAAAAGATGACCTTCGTTCGACTCATCTTCCCCATCGAATCCGCTCACCGTGCCATCTTTTATCTCGGTGACCTCAGAACAGTAAGTAAATCCCTCTCTCTCCTATGGCGATTTGTGAATTTCTAGGGTTAATTTTGGTTCTTCTTCTTCACTGGTTATTGATGTTTAATTTTGGTTCTTCTTCACTGGTTATTGATATTTTAGAATGTTTATTGAATTTTTAGGGTTATATGTCCACTAATGTTCAATTCGGCTGACGACAAGCCAATTTTTTATTTTTATTTTTGGACCAGGCGGGGCGGTGCGGGGCGGCTGCGGGTTCACCAGTTGGCGAGGCGGGGCGGGTTCGGTACTAGGGAGGTTCTTTGAGGGGCGGGTACGGTTTTGGTCAAACCCGCCCCTTATCCGCCCCGTGGTATAGTTAGAATAGAAAAATCTTCAATATTGTACATATCTTGATAGCAATAATCTTGAAGAATAGCGAGATTTTTAGTATATAATGTGACGACAAATTCTTCCGTGCGGCGGGTGTACGCCGTGCGGCGGGCGCAACCCGCCCGGCCCGACCCACCCGACCCGCTATCCGCCTCTCCTCCACTCCCCAGGCGACACGTGGCGCGCTGTGAGCCACATCTGGTTCGCCCAACCGCGCGCTGCCACGTGTCGTCTCTAAAAAAAAAAACCAAAATCTTTAAAATGCTATATCTTGAGATTTATAAGTCAAAAAAAATATTTAAAAATACCGTTGTGTTCGTCTCGACGAGACGAATAAAACTACATAGGTCATGATATGGTTTGATTTTTTTTTTTAAAAAAACATACTTTTTAAGACACAAAAAAATTTGATCTGCTTGTCAGCTCAAATGTAACACTCTGTTCTGATAAACGTAACACTTTCATCTTCAAAAAGTAACACTTTTCTACTGTTAAATGTAACAGCAGTTTTTACAAAAAAAAAATAGGTTTGCATTTCAATTGTTACTTTCTCAATAAAAAATTGTTATATTTCATATATAATGTTACATTTAGGAATCTAAACTCTTATAATTAAGAAAAAAAATGTTACATTCATTTTTTATAAAATGTAACATTAGTTTTTAGTTGTCAATCCTATGTTAAATTTGGGAGAAAAAAAAGTGTTACATTTGAAAAAATGAGTGTTACATTCCTTTATAAAAAGTGTTACATTAATTTAGTTGTGAATCTTTATGTTATCTTTAATCTATTGCATCAAAATTGTGGTACATTTGTTTTGAAAAAAAAGTGTTACATTTGAAGAAAAAAAGTGTTACATTTCGGTATAAAAAGTGTTACTTTTGTTGGAGGAAAAAAAATTGGGGTGACGAAAAAAAAAAAAAATCGGCAAAAAAAAAAAAAAATCGGCTTGGCTCCGTTGTACGCCGTACAACGGATGTACAGGAGACCACCTCTAATGTGACGCAATAATAACAAAACACGGTTTCTGATTCCTAATATAAAAAGGATTAAAAAAAAAAAAAAAAAAAAAAGGGCAGCTAGCTTCCGAATCCTAAAATAAAAAGGATTACCCTCCCTAAACTCTATAAATTCCCAACTCCTACTCACCTTTCTTTCAGTTTCAGTCACGGCTCCAAACTTTTATTTCACAATCCTACTCAAGTCAATTGTAGAGAATTCTTGGTAGGTAGAAACAAACACATACAGAGTCTGAGTCATGTTGACGTCGATTCAATTCAGCGAGAAAGAGAAGAAGGAGATGCTGAAACTGAAAACAAGCGAGAGCCACGCCAATTCAAACGACGTTTATCTTAATAAAAAGAGCAGAATCCTCTAGCTAAAGAAGCAATAGATATAAGCTGCAGCTCGTTTAAACATTGCCACGCATTGTGCTGGATAGGATCACTATAATATCTTCGAACATGAAAGTCGAAAATAATTGCAGTAATTTGGATGTCTTAGTTACATTACTCAATACAGTTTTTTTTTGTAAGAGAAATAAATTTGACTGTATTGATTAATGTATGATGATCCACATTAGTGCAACTACTTTCAAGTTTCACACGTTTGGAGATGTTATGGTGATCCCGTCCAGTACAATGTCGTGACAATGTTTGAATGAGCTGCAGCTCTTATCTATTGCTTCTTTAGCGAGACGATTCTGCTTTTTCTTTTTTCTTTTTTTGTTATTATTAGTTGGGATTTTTTAGTTGTTATTGTCTTGATGTAATGAACTTAATAAAGTAATAAAAAAATTTGTTTTCAATAGAATGTGCGAGTTTGATTTTTATGATTATTGTAACGACCCGAGTCCGCAGACCCGACCCGCTACATAGGTAGCATACACTAGCCCACCAAGCATCTCCTCAATTGGGTCAACCACAGCCCATCACAGGCCTCCAAAAGTCCAATGGATGATTTGATGCTTAGTAGGAGTGTATGGGCCTTCTATATAGCACACTCAATTCCCACATATTTTCGATGTGGGATGGGGGATATCACAATCTCCCCCACTCAAACCCTTGCCGTCCCTGGCAAGGTCAATCAATACCCAGATCGTACCCCCGGGCTAGCTCGCAAGCCTTAAGGCCGGGGTTACGCTCTGATACCAATTGTAGCGACCCGAGTCCGCAGACCCGACCCGCCACATAGGTACCATACACTAGCCCACCAAGCATCTCCTCAATTGGGTCAACCACTGTGATATCCCCCATCCCACATCGGAAATATGTGGGAATTGAGTGTGCTATATAGAAGACCCATATACTCCTACTAAGCATCAAATCATTCATTGGACTTTTGGAGGCCTGTGATGGGCTGTGGTTGTGATATCCCCCATCCCACATCGGAAATATGTGGGAATTTAGTGTGCTATATAAAAGGCCCATACACTCCTACTAAGCATCAAATCATCCATTGGACTTTTGGAGGCCTGTGATGGGCTGTGGTTGACCCAATTGATGAGATGCTTGGTGGGCTAGTGTGTGGTACCTATGTGGCGGGTCGGGTCTTCGGGTCGTTACAAATGGTATCAGAGCGGAACCCCGGCCTTAAGGCTTGCGAGCTAGCCCGGGGGTACGATCTGGGTATTGATTGACCTTGCCAGGGACGGCAAGGGTTTGAGTGGGGGAGATTGTGATATCCCCCATCCCACATCGGAAATACGTGACATCGGAAATATGTGGGAAGCTTGCGAGCTAGCCTGGGGGTATGATCTGGGTATTGATTGACCTTGCCAGGGTCGGCAAGGGTTTGAGTGGGGGAGATTGTGATATCCCCCATCCCACATCGGAAATATGTGGGAATTGAGTGTGCTATATAGAAGGCTTATACACTCCTACTAAGCATCAAATCATCCATTGGACTTTTGGAGGCCTGTGATGGGCTGTGGTTGACCCAATTGAGGAGATGCTTGGTGGGCTAGTGTGTGGTACCTATGTGGCGGGTCGGGTCTGCGGGCTCAGGTCGTTACAATTATGATAGATTCATTATTAGGTAATAGAGGGAATTTTTCACGAATGCTTCTACTACTACTGTTTAGAGGAAAACCATGTTTTCTCTCTACTATCATCTTTCAGCTAACTCATTCCTTTTTGTACAACAAAAGTCGATATCAGATCGGTCAGTCTCCTCAAAGGAGCCATTAATAAATCGAAACAATCATCTATGTAAATTCTCAGGAACTAGTAACCAAGAAGAGATGCCTCTTGATACCTCGTACAAGGAAAAATTAGCGCAACATACTAGACATGATTTCTTTCCTTCTTGGTTCGAGGAAATACGCCTCAATAACATGTGGAAAACTCAGAATTCTATCAGATTAATAGACTTAGGAGCACGGTGTTACTCTGTTCGGTTTTCAAACCAATTTAGAGCATTTTGTTCTTCGTATAAAGTAAAGGGGGGACAAGTTTCAATAAATTGCACAATTGCTTCCTTGGTGTCTCCAAGTTCTATTTAAGCAGGCAAAAGTAAATGGGAGGCCAATTAAATTGGATGTGCATATAGGAGCTGTTGAACGAGGAAGGTATGCTCTAGTATGTGTTGAAATTAATATATCGACCAACCTGTTACTACTAAAATGGATGTGATCGAGTCGTTATTGAACTCGAGTCTAAACGAGCCGAGCTCGAGCTTTGTTATTTTTTTTTCTTGAAAGTGCTTTCAGCGGAGCTCTTAACGTGCCTTAGTCGAGCTCGAGTTCGAACCTATTGCCAAATTTGATCAAATCAGAAACAACAAAATTTTGAACGAGGTCATGAAGTCGAGCTCAAACAAGCTTCATCGAAAACGAGTAGAGCGCGTATCGACTCGATAACAAACAAGTTTGAATTTTGTTCGAGCTCGAGTTAAGTTTATACTCGAGCTAACTCGTGCTCGAGTATCTCAGGATAAATAATAGTCCTACCACCTCCGTCCCGGAATAAATGTCGCACTTTTTTTTGTTTGACCCATAATAAACACCGCATTTCTATAAATAGGATGCAAAGTTTGGTGATCTTCCTACCATTTCTTAAAAGAAACTATAGTTGGGTGTTGTGTGTATTCGTAGGACTATACTTCACCACTCATAAAAGAATGGGGCATTTAAGGAACCATAGTAAGAGGTTAAGAACATGGACTTGTCAACTGACATTTATTTAAGGAACTGTGACATTTATTTAAAGAATGAAGTAGTGTTTGGTAAAAATACATTGAACTCTTACAATTTGGCCTAGTTCAGACTCGAACATTAAATAGCTTGAACTTACATTCACCCACAAATTGATCCCTCAATTTACATTTACATGCTTACCCAGGTATGAAAGCTCAGAAAACCTGTAGATTTATAACATTTTCATTTTCATCCCCACAATCGAAAGTTATGGTAAGAGATTGAAACATAAAACCCAAAAGTTATTGTAAGCTCACAAAACTTGTTATTGATAGTATATAATTGTTACAATCAATTTAGGATCTTTTTTAATTGCTATTCTCTTGTCATGATCTAAATAGAGTAACAATTTTTTTTCTTTCAAATGTACCCCTCTATCGCCTTTTTCATTCATTAACTTTGTTCAAATCTGTGTTGCACTCTTCAATAGTAGTACTCCATTACTGTCCTTTAACAAGTGTCGCTTTATCAAGTATATTATCTGTAGAAGGGTAGTCTTACGGGATTGTATTAGGGTTTGATGAAGTTGTAGAAGAGTATTCTAGGTAGGGAGGCGTTACACGGATCACCGGAGAGGAGGAGCGAGAATATGAACTAGAAGGGTTCCGGGGAGAGACAAGTACTGCGAAACTTGGTTTCGTAGAGAGAGAAATTATGTGGTATGATATAATCAGCCCATCTTATCACAAATGAGTCCCTTGTGGGGTATTTATAGTGAATGGGAAGTAAGGCCATGTGCCTTGCACATGCACTCCAAGGTGTGACGACCATCCCGCAGTTCTCCCTTTTAAACCCAACTAGGCCACGTGTAACCTATAATAGGGCCACGTGGCAATCTTCCTATTCTAGCCTCCAATCCACAACTCCTCGGCGATCCCAATGGATAGAAGACTTCCCCGACCTTGTCTAATCATGGGAAGTATTTAGAGGATACTAACCCTCATATTGCGGGAGAGAATGTGCGTCCGGGGGACAGAGATGTACCCGCGGGAGAGAAAGGTGCATCCGCGGGACAGAGATGTACTCGTGAGAGAGATAGATAAATCCGCAGAGCAGAGATGTGTCAGCGGGAGAGAAAGGTGCATCCGCAGGACAGAGATGTACCCGCGGGAGAGATAGATGAATCCGCGGAGCAGAGATGCATCCGCGGGAGAGAAAGGGACAGCGTTCGCGGGAATGACCGGACGCGGGAAAAAGGCGACACATGCGAGACACGTGTGCGCTACATATGCGGAACATGTGGATCCTACAACAGTCCGCCTGCGCGGGATATTTTGCTTTAGAAGTTTGGCGCGCAAATAGCATTTTAATATATTGTTTCAAGATGTGAATGACAACATAACACAACATTAGTGTATTCAAAAGGTAGGCACATACGTATTCCATGCTACAAGAGTAGTCATATAGGCAACAATCATTTTAGGATAGCCTTTTTCATTGATAATGATGATACATTCTGGAAGTTGCTAAGTCGTGGGTCAGCTCGCAGAATAATCGCGGTATGACAAATAGTGCAGTCATGAATTCGAAGTTAAGGAGGCCAAAATTGTGGCTCATGATAAACTTTTGAGAATGAAACTTTTAAATTTGTTGGTTGCCCATCAATATAGTTTGTCGGAGCACAAATTGAATATGGGAAAGTGCATAAGGCTGAAGGACCGTAGCAGAAATGCACATGTGGGATAGTTCTTTGCCTTTGGACAATACATTTTGTCAGAGAAAAACAACAAGGTGCTGAAATGAAACGCGGAAGAAATGCACATGGTACACTTGCAAGATAGTGCGGGATGCACCTACGGGCAGATATATTCTTCCTTAGTCCACATGTTTTAATGGGGAGAATTTTTATGGAAGTCTTGTTAAGCATGTATGACTTCTTGGTACACGGTTGTTGAACCTCGGATGATATTAGGAGTCTTATGCATGTATGGTAACAAGATGCACAATAGCAAGATGCACGTTGATCTGCGGGACATGCATGTACGGGAATATATATTCAAAATGCATAGTGAATAAGCATGATATGCGTGTGTGAGACACGCTTAAATAAGGAAGCATGATGAAAATAGCAATGCGGCTACTAGCTTATCAACATCCGCACAATATATCGCTCTTAGGCTTGTTTAATTGGTGTTGTCCCATTATAGGTGACATCACAAAACACAAAATTTGTCGTGATATATTATAAGATGTGAGGCACGCGATAGATGGACGAATAATATGATATATAACATAGTAAAACTGCGAGGATAGTTGCAATACCTGAACTATACGTTGCATATGTATATATATATATATATATATATATATATATATATATCATACAACACTATTATATGCCTGCGAAACTTCCAAACGAAGTTTCCCGTGCAGGGGGACTAATATGGAAAGTGCATATTCAAATTGAGTGTTATGGAATAATACTGTGGGATGACTCTCCGCGATGAGTAATAATGCAGCGTAAGCTCCACGAAAATTAATTATGCATACTCAATGATACGTTTAAGCATGTACGAACGAAGTTAGACCCTTATGATTGTGCTTGCGGGTTGCAACTCTGCATTGAGTAATAGTGAGGAACGATTCAGTAGATAGTATAATAGTAGTGGAGGATAATTTGCTTGTCTTGTTTGATATACGGAATGCTTGTAATATTAAGTCTCGTGTATGCTAAAGTTTACACGGACGTTGTTATCATGATATAAAGTTTGAATTTGAACATGTAGCTCAAAGATATAACTAATGTGGACTTTGATGCCGATGAACTTTGATAAAGTTTAGGCATAAAGCTCAAATCATAGAAGTTAGTGCAGGCTAAGAAGCCGCGGTACTAAGATAAAGATAAGGCAAAGAGCCTAGACCATTGTGGTTAATGCGGACAAAAAACGGCACGCCACTTAGCTAAAGTGGGTCATAGACCCAAGGTTAGAAAGCTTGCGAAGATGAGGAAAGACAATGCTCAATCTCAAAATTTGGTGAATGTGGGACTTTATGATGGCTTGGATGCTTTTAGACCAAATAAAGTTATACTTGTCGGGGGTGAGATTGATGGGGAACATGTAATTCGTGACATCAAGTTTACAACTGATTTTTATCCTATTGGGCACGACTAGATCGAGTCGGAAGCTAGTATGGGTTAAAAGGTAACAACTCTAGGTTGTACCTGGGGCATAGAGCAAACGACATGGGAAATTCCAAAATGAGTGCGGACCTTATCGGTCGCAATAGTAATCTTGGGTGCGTAATTGTTGATTTAAGCGCAGACTATGCTCATTACGTCACTAAACAAGTAGCATAACATTCCAAAATGACTGTGGAATATGTAAGTCACAACACTAGGGTTGGACGTACTGTATTAGTCTTTTTAGTGCGGATGCTAATTCACGGCATTTAGATAGTTAACGGAAAATCTCAAAGTGAGTGCGGAACCCGATTGTCCGGGGAGTACATGAGATCATCCCGCATTAGTTCCCACTTGTAGTAAAGTTATAGAGCCACATCCCTATAAATTTGCGGGAATGGAACAAGCATAATGGGTAGATGAGGTCATCCCCTACTAGTCTCATTATTATTGAAGTTTATATTCTTCCAGTTGATTTTGTGGGAAAGATAATCATGGTGGAGGTGTGGGATGAACTCGCGGAATGATCAAATGAAGTCATCCCATATTAGTCCCCAACTATTGTTAATGTTTCGGATGTTTCCATTGATTTTGCGGGAAAGATAAGCATGGTGGAGGTGTGGGATGAACTCGCAGAACTAGCAAATGAAGTCATCCCATATTAGTCCCCCACTATTGTTAATGTTGCGGATGTTTTCCATTGATTTTGCGGAACAATCTCACATACATTGATATATGACTGCGTGAAGTCTTATGTTAGTCCAAATGCAGAATTAATTAAGTTCGCAAATTTAAAAGCGGGTTGATTGAGTCCACAAATTAAGAATGTGGATTAAGCTGATCACATTGCTGCTATGGAACTTGAGCACACTGCCAAGAATGAAAATCTTGTCGCGGGTATAGATGATCGCGATACGAAGTTAAGGTTGGTACATGGATCTCAATTTGTAAAGCAGTTTCTTATTGATTCCTACGAAAAGTAAAAGTATGATGGATGAACATGTTTGAGCTAGTAAATGAAACTATCCCATATTAGTTCCCCGCATTTGTAAGTACGGATGTCTCGCTATATTATACAATAGTTGTATAATATAATTTAAGTGGGCTAAGATCCATATTTCACCTAACGTTGAATCAGCTAGGGCACGACTACTCAAAATCAAGTTATTTAGGTAGATAACTCCTTATCAATCACATCATATGTGACTCTTAGATCATTTATGAGATTTTATACATCTTATGTCTAACATGTTTTAATCTCATCTGTGCCTTAGGCCCAAAACTGTTTTGATAGCCTAATTAAGTCAAACCATTTTAAACGTATAAGAATCACTATTTCCCCATCTTGCTCATAGATGAATAGAATTAATGCGCCTACGCTAGGGCGTAACCCACATAAAACTACTCATGTACTCACAAGTGTTTTAATCATGGATTGGCACATGACTTATGTTTTAAGAAGGTTCATTTACATAGAGACATGCATCATATATTTAATTATGTCAAACATAATATAATATAGTCTTTGCATAATGTATGTTTACTAATCAAATTAATTAACAGAAGCAAAATCTTGTGATTCAATTATGAAGCATCATTATGGGGACGGAATCTAAATTATCTGTAAACAATTAACAGATTGGATATTTCATTCGCATTCCCAGAAACAAGGCGTAAGCCTGCCATTGGTCCATGCAATGAATTAATCCAAATTTAGTTTCCTTCTCTTGCAAACAATTTGCATTTTGCTTATAAAGATAAATTCTGAAACATTTGAATCCGCAGAACATCTATAAATTGAGAGCACAAAACGTACGGTTGAAACTAAGCCAAAAGGCATCCACAATTCCGTGCTAAGATCAAGAAACCAAGTAACTTTTCTATACGGTCGAAACTAAGCCAAAAGGCATCCACATTCCCATATAGATTGGTCACTTGTTTCAAGACCTTTTCATTTTCTCTTAATCTCAAAGATTACAGCAATCCTAAACTCTTTAGAATTCTGATTTCTGCAATTCTTTTCTGGATTTTTGATTGAAAATTGTTTCAGGAAACACGGTTTCAAAAACCATCCGTCTGACAGCAGTTTCAGTTTTCAGATTCGAATTCTGTAAACAATTTACAGAACAATCTGAACACCAGAAAACAGAGAAACTTTCTGGAATTTTGGACAGGCGTCGTACGGCAGCTCACCAGCCGTGCGGCTCTGAGCCAGGCGGCTGCCTTTTCCAGATTCCCAGAATATTTAGTTTTTTCAGAAATTCAATCAATCCATTTATCGTGTTCATACATAATCATATTATAATAACACGAAATTACAGATTACGAATTTTAACCCATCTAATTCATATAGTCAATAACAAATTTATTCCACATATAAATTAGATCAAGATCATCAATAAATATAATCCAATTATAACATGATAATCTAAGCATGCTATTATACATATGAATTCAATTAATATTACAATCACATCTCCCCATATTGTCATGTTCATTTTTTTTTTATATCTCATATAAAAACCAATCACATACATCCATCTTTATCATCATGCAAAATCATATAATTATATTAAAAAAAATTAAGCATGATATATTAAAATAATCAACGATGAATGGGGATCTGATACCACTGTTGGGTTTTGATGCATCATGCGCAGCGGAATAAAACATAAGATCAAACACCCATGAGCCCGGATCCGTGCATGTTGATTAAATTAAATACAAGATGAAAGAAACATACCCTTAAAGATCGAATCCATGAACACGGACTTTGAGGTGCTAACGCAAACACCCTCTATCGGTATCCACACATCGAACGGATATCAAGAACACCTTCTTGATCTGGATTGCTAGACCCAAGGCATGGTGAAGAAACGATTTCTTCATAGGAATTATTTTGCTTCGATGATTATTGTATTTTGATGATCATGGATCACAAAATAAATAATCCTACTGTAAGTACCACAATCTGAAATTAACCAACTTAAGAGGAACTCTTAGCACTATTCAGGGATAAACTGATAGGCTGGGACCTCACTAAGATAAACTTAAAATTTCAGGACTACATTGGAATTAAAATTGGAAAAGTCCAGAAGCTCGCCATGCTGAGCCGTACAGATGGTTTGGACGCGGGAGGGGCCAATCCGCACGAATGGTTTGGGCACCCTCAGTCCCTATAAATTGGACCCTTGGCTGATCATTTCAGTAGGGGGAGAAAATCATATTTGTGTGCAAACTCTGCCAGATTGAGAGCAGATTAGGGATACAAACATTCATGAGTGAAAAGAGAGAAAGAAGATAGGCTTAGAACCAAAATTGGAGAGGCCTCCTTCTCCCCATCTTCTCTTCATCTCATAATCTATTTTATTTTGCCTTATTTACATTATGTCTTTGTTATTCTTGCACATATTATAAATTGGAACCAAGTTCTTGTTGTGAATCAATGGTACCCTCATGTTCTATGCATGATCAAGGGTTCAAACCTAAGATGATTAAAGCTTGTTAATATTTAATGTCTTTACATTAATGCTCTTTACATTATGTCTTTACTTTTATGCAATTTATGTTATGTCTTTATATTTATGCAAGTTAAATTACATGTCTTTACTTTAAAGATGATTTTATGGTGAAAGGATCAAGTTTGGATGATAAAGTTTCAATCTTTATCATTCAAACATTGATCTAACTCTAATAATGTCCCTTTGTGTGACGACCCGTCCCAATTTCATATATATTTTATGTATGATATTATTTTATAACTTAATTTATGTTAGTTTTGTATTTTAAATGACTTAATTGGTCAATTAAAATATTTTAAATAATATTATTGGAGTTGCAAAATGACTAATTAGTATGAGTAGAAGTTAAAATGGTAGAGTTAATATTTGTAAATAATGATAAGGAGGTTAAATGTTAAAGTTGAAACCTTGGGGTTAAATGTAATTGGTTAATCTTGGAGGGGCCTAAGTGAAACTTGTAATTATAAAAGCCTTCCTTCTTACCTCTCTCTGTGCACACTCAGACCAAACACTTTCCCAATTCCATTTTCTTTCTCTCTGCATTCCACGAAGATGAAGGTAAGGTTGCTTCTTAAACAAATTTTCTTACTTTCAATTACTCCTCTGTTTTAAAATCTAATTACACCAAAATGTTCAGGACGTTGAGTAGATCGTTTCTAGCTAATTAGAATAATTTTTCATCGGTATCAGTTTCGAAGCAAGTAAGTTACCATTCCCCATTTAATTATAAAAATGTTCATACATATTATATATGATACTTTTTTTGGTAATTGTTGATTTGTGGGTAACAATTTGAGCTACTTGCTATTTGGTTATTTTGTGGGTATTCTTGAATTGTTGAAATCATTTGTTGGTTCATATTTAGTAAGATAGAAGTTGGGATAGTACTTTTGAGACGGTGAATTATATTTAGAATGTTAAATAAATATTTGAGGGAAGTTGTAATAGTACTTTTGAGGCGGTGAATTATATTTAGAATGTTAAATAAATATTTGGGGGAAGTTGTAATAGTACTTTTGAGGCGGTGAATTATATTTAGAATGTTAAATAAATATTTGGGGGAAGTTGTAATAGTACTTTTGAGGCGGTGAATTATATTTAGAATGTTAAATAAATATTTGGGGGAAGTTGTAATAGTACTTTTGTGACGGTGAATTATATTTAGAATGTTAAATAAATATTTGGGGGAAGTTGTAATAGTACTTTTGAGACGGTGAATTATATTTAGAATGTTAAATAAATCACTGGCGGAGGTGAGTGGGCGACCGCCCAAATAGGGCCGGTGACCGCACATATTTCTGGAAGGTTTTAGAGCTTGGGAGAGGATTTTTGGGCGACCGCACAGGTTGGTGTGGGCGGCCGCACGGTTTACTGGAGGAACTGAAATGTTCTAATTAAATTGATTTAGGGTTCAATCTTTGTCTAGGCTTTGGGTCCTATTCTAGTGTACCTAGATAGGCGTTGTGGAACACAAGAGTATTAGAAATTGGTTCGATTATGAATGGATGTAAGACGTGAAGGGGTGGTTAAGTGCCTATGGATTTATTTAACATCTTAATGATGTATCTATTCGGATTCCTTACTTGGGCATCCTATATGTAAAGAAATGGTTGGGTTCATAGTCATAGTACTCTTTATGAGTAACTCGTGGTTACCACCTTTAGGATATGTTTTGGACGTTGTTGTGCTCTTTATGAGTAACTCGTGGTTATCATCTTTATGATGTGTTTGGTATGGTTCCCTACTTTGGAATCATAATGTTTTAAATGTTCACTGTTGTTGGGCTCTTTATGAGCAACTTCTGTTTATCGTTGTTGGGCTCTTTATGAGCAGTTTATCATCTGTATGATGTACTTAGTATGGTTCCCTATTTTGAAATCTTACACTGATTGTGCAATAGTTTAAAGTCCAGCTGGTCTTACTTGGTTGAGTCAGGCAGTGGTAGGAGATTATAATGGCACCCGAGTCAAGTTCATTATAATGTTCCCACTGGTTCCTTTTCTTTTACCCCTTCCTTGGGCCACGGATTGGGTTTGGGCTAGCTATCTTTTGTGTGAGTTTAGTAACCGTTTGGGTTATGACTTTGTGTCACTTTCCCCCTGTTGTTGTTGTTATTGTTTGGTTCCGGAACCCCTGCTTCAGCTCTTTGATGCTGCTTGTTGATACTGCTCTTCGATGCGGCCCTGTTGATATGGTTCAGATTGTTATATCCTTTTGGGAGAACCTTGGCTCAATATCCTTTGTAACGTGTTTATTTCAGCTTTATGTGTTGCATGATGAGTTGGTCGTTATTTCCAACTGGTATGGGACGGTTGGCGATAGGGAGCCTCTCATTTGTTGTTATGTGATTTATTTATTCAGTTGATATATATATGATAACATGCCATGTAGCTGCATTAGTAACTTACTGAGATTTATCTCACCCCGTTCCTTTCAAATTTATTTTCCTTAGTTCACAGGAAAGCTAGAGGTTGTAAGATGTGAGAGCTGATGTTATGGGACTTCCCTGAGCAGGTTATATTATTTTGGGGTAGCTGCTCTACGGAGCTTCTGTGTATACTTGTTGTGAGGCCGTGGTTGTACCATTTTGACATTTATGGAATTTAGAATTTTTTGGGGTGTTACAATTGGTATCAGAGCGAGGGGATTAGATCTTGAAAGGGAATAAGAACTCTGATATTGAATAGGTTTCAATACTTGAGTGTTACGATTTTGAGCGGTTTAGAAAACTAAGTTTTCTTGAAGTCAATTAGCTTCTTTCGTCATGGAAAATTTGTGCAGTAGAAGCATAATGAATTAGTGGATGAGGTTAAGATAGAAGTTGGTTGGTTTATGGGTGTGATATTGACGTCGAGTATTCCTTCTCTTGTGGTATATCAGGCATAGGACTGGTGTTAATGATATTGGTTCCATTGAGGTTAGTTGGTTCGAAAATCGAGAGTGCGAGTCTTTGAAGACTTAGGCGTATCTATTTCGTAAAGTGGACAATGTTTCGTGTTATATACGCATGTTTGTCCTTATTCCTGGATTTATGTGGAGGTGTATTCTCGAATATGAGACTACGAGATTATTACTGGTATATATAAGGTGATTTAGTTATGTCACCTATACGGGATATTGATGAGTTAAGTGGTATGGCTTAGCTTTCTCTGTGTCTCGAATCTCTTGTTTGCCATCGATTGGTGGTGAATATTTCTATACTAGTATGTGTGACTTTGCTTAGAAGCATAATGGATTATAAGTGGATGCATCTTTTGTGAGAAGTTATATTAATCTTCATGGAAAAAAAAGTGTTTAAGAGATTAGGGGAAAGCTTGAAGATGAGTATTTTCGGATATTTCATTTTGGTCACTGGGTTTGTAAATGTTTCAGATCAGTCCCTGTGTAGTTTCGGAAGCTTGATTGAATTGTGATTAGTCATAACTTATTCATTTTAAACCGGATTCAAGTGATTTTTTTTAGCCTAAATCGATTAACTTTTTGCGAGCTTTCCGTTTGATTAATTTTGTAATTTTAGATATGCGTTGAATTGCTCCAGAATCTCGGTTTTTGTTTAATTGAATTGTTTTCAGTTTTGGGAAAATTAGTAAATTAAAATGATCGTAAGTTATTCATTTTACATTGGAATTTGATGATTCAAGTGTCTAATTTGACTATATTTTCAAGACCTTTCCAATGATCTTATTTTCATAAGATTATTTTCTGTATCTTGTTCCCAGAATTCGAGTCTTGGTTCTGTAAAACCATAGAGATATATTGAATAGTGTGGATTGAGTTTTAATAAATTTTTATCTAATTCATCGAACTCTGAATTGGGTGATTTTGGGTCTAAATTGGATATTTTCAGAGAGCTCAAATAAGTCACTATGACGAATTAGTACTTGATATCTTATATTGGTGAATTAGTAAATTCCTGAAGTTGATCATTGGTTTAGTCGGTGTTTGATTGATGAGTCCTGATCATGAATCCGGACATAGTTTATCCATCTGATGCACCGATAAGGCGTACGGTAGGCCCGAACAGCCAAATCTAGGGGTTTTATGTCGATTATCGCGTTTAGACCAATTAAATGGTAGGTTTTAGGGGGTGCGAGATCGGGGTGTCTACAACTACTCAGAAATTTTGATCAAATCAGAGATGCTGACCACTCAAAAAGACTGACCATTCTAGAGAGACTAAAAGTCTAAAATGGAAATTGTAATCAATCACTGGAAAGTTATAGTCATAGTACTTGGAGTATGGATTTGTGAATACGTGAGATTAAAATTGAGAGTCGCCACGCTGTTTTAGTTAGCCAAAATATTGAGAAAAGCCATTATTTACAAGTAAATGGGTTCAGGGGTCAAATTGCGATAAGAGAAGAATATTAAGCGTTATCACTCCTATCGCCGGAATGATCGGTCTTTCTATCATGATGCGGTGTAGGTTGTGTACGGTGTTTTGAGACCGGATCCAAAGATTGCTTACGTTCTTCTCAAGGTGAGAAGCTCAGGCCAGTGTAGTTCGAGAAGAATTTAGAATAGGCAGAAGAAACGGGATCATGTATAATTATGGGGAGATTTACCTAAAGATTAGGGTTTAGAAGTAGTTCCTAGATCATGTTCGGGTTGATGAACGCTAGATCGTCATCGGCTATGAAACAACATATTAATCATGAAGATCGAAACCCTAAATCTAGCATAAATAAGGTTTTAATCTAAGAACATGTGAAGAACATATTATGAACATATGAATATCATGAAGAACATATAAATAACCATTTTAAGAACATGAATATTATGGATCTAAATCAAGAAAATGGCAAGAACATGAAGAAAAAGTTAGAAAACTTACCTATGTTGGCAAGAATCAATCTTGGATCTTCTTAGGAACTTTGAGAATGTCCTTGGATGCTTGAAATACTTGATTTGTGAGCAAAATCGTCACTTGGGAAGTTTGAATGTTTTTAGAAACGACTGGTAGAACTCTGGAATCGGGATCCTTAATTATAAGGCAATGGAGCCCTTTATATAGGAAACTGGCGGAGAGATCTAACGGCTGAGATCTGAGGAGGCAAACATGGCCGCCTGGCCAAGGACAGAAGTGGCCGCGTGGCCAGAGTCAAAAGTGGCCGCGTGGCCAAGTCTTTTGGCTGACGTGATTTTCAAGCTAGGGTTTGATTTGGCTTATGGAAACCCTGTTTTTGGTTATTTTTTGGATATTCTAGAATATTGAGCTATATTTTGAGAATCTGGGACAAGTCTTTGCAAGGTTTCTAATTCCTATAAAGTTCTTGTATATTTAGGAAAGCCCTAATTAACTCATTTTCAGATCGGGTACTAACAGGATTACAATAAATGAAATATTCAATAGTATGAAGAGAATATACTGATTGGATATTAGACACAAATAAACTCTAAGGTGAAAATGTATTCACAATATATGGAGAAGCAGTGTCAATGAAAATCTTCCGAGACAACATGGATAACTCGATTCAGTAGGGAATCTGAGTTAATAGTTTTAGACAACGCTTAAGGATAAGCTGAATAGTCTAATAAATTCTTGGAAAAGATTCCTTGTTGGAACAAGTTTATGCATACATATCTTAAAGCATTGTGACGACAATGAGAAATAGGAAAAATGCATAAAGTATGGTAAGTCTAGACATAATGGTCATAGATCAATACCATAAAGATAATTGATCTCAAATAGGACTATCACAATCGGTTATGTGATGTCAAAAGCGGATCCGTATACTAAAAGGGTATGAATAGGAGATCAAATTTTTTGGTAAGGGGAATGAGGTTAAAACCCACACAAAAAAAAAAAAGAAATCTATAGCGGTAACTCAACCATGATGAGTGGAGATCCCACAAACTTAGTTCAATGAGACAACTAAGTTATGGCTATTCTAGTGGTGCACTTAGAACTCTTATAACCTATTCTCAGAAGCCATCTAAGTGCTAAAACCCTACTGACGTGTGGTGAGGGTAAGCTTAAAGTTTTTAATGACTCATATACCTAAAAGGTGGAGTATGGAAGGATACTCTTTATAGGAGGTCACCTATATAAGTGAGAAATAATAAGGCCGCTTCAAATTGAACACTTATGAAATCAAGCATGGTCCAGGGCCAAAATGGACAAAACGTGAGAACAAAATGTGTTAGAGCTATTATTGTGTAAGTACTATTGTCTTGGTATACACTGTACAGTCACCAGTTCAAAGCATCGCGCTGCTGAATGACTAGTATATCCGATAGTATTTTACTAAGGAAGGTTCAAAGCTACAACCTACCTATCCTGATGCAATAATAGTTCGTCAAAACTTTCAGACAAGTCTGCATTCATGCATGCATTAATTGTCATTCATGCGGGGGATTGTTGAAAATTTTATTTTGAGAAAATTGGTGTTGACCAAATTTTTATCAAAATTTAATTTTGTGTCATTTAATGAAAATGACCACAAGCTGCAAGTGTTTTATTTTCTCAAAATCATTTTAAATGAATGAGAATTAACAATGAAAGTATGCAACTTTTAATGGTTTTTGAAGAGGTATGGACCAAATTCAATGAATGTGGATACTTCCACAAGATTAATGAATTTGGATTATTAAAGATGATTGAATTATTTGGATTCAATGCATCTTGAAAGGAGATGTCTTTGATAGAAAGACACTATAACTCTTCAATTACTATATATAGACCCTCATTTTTTGTCATTCATAATCCAATTCACATTTGAGAAACATAATTCAATGGAACTATGTAAAGTATTCTAATTAGAATACATATGAATTCTCAAAACATCTATTAGAGAAATAGATCATCTTGTTGCATAAGTCTTTTTCAAAGTCTGGAAGTGTCAAACACAGTTATGTTCGCCGAAGTCCTTGATTTGAAGTGCTTCTATCATGGACTGTAAAGTCGTTTCATCTTTGAGAAGATTGTCACAGAACCGTTAGCACCAGTTCGGGGCAATATATTCTTGCGGAGATTGTGTCCAACACAAGACTCGACTTCATTTATTGCTCGGTTTGATTTAATTTCCGCATTTCTAGTTTATCCTTATTTCCTGCCCCGTTAAATTTATTTGGTTCATTTATGATATTTTTCATTTCGATTAATAAAACCATTAGTTATTGTTAAAATTTTCCTAACATTAGGTTAGCATTGGTAAGTTAGTCCGAAATCCACAATATATAAAGACTTCAAAATTAATGAGTTTTCAAAACTTGTAATCTATTAGAATTACTATTAGAATTAGAATTAGATAAGAAATCAAAATAAGAAAATAGAATAATAAGAAAACAAAATATATGATGAATATAATCCAAAATTGAGTATGATTTGTTGTATCTCTATTATATAACTTTAAAATATTTGAAAAGTCAAACTAGATCTAACATTTTGAAGCGGATTATCTTTCTTGATCTTCATCCTCGTAACTCCCAACTGGGATTCCCCACCCACAAATTTCCATTAGTCATTGTAATAATAGGTGGAAGACAAAGTACCTATGAGATATGCTGCACTATGCGCCTTGCTGATACATTTGGATATAGGTGGGTGTTCTAATCTGATCTTTGCCTGCATAAGTAGTGGACCTAGGATCTTGAAATACTGGGTGCACAATTTATACTACATAAATTTAACATGGTTAATTATGATGTATAGTTTGCTATAAATCATAACAATGACCATTAGAAGCAAATACGTTAATTTATTTTTCTTTTTTTTTTCCGAAATCAACATGGTTAATTTGTTATTGCTTTATAAATTAAACCAATTAGCTAACAGTAAAAGAAACATATGTTGTTTGGCAACTCAAACAATAAATAATTATACCTACTCCGTCAGTTTGTTCCAAATTGATAGTCACGTTAGACATTTCAATCATTTTAAGGTTACATTATAAGTTATGTAATTTTAATAATTTTAAAGTTTTAGCGAAAAAAATGAGACTAACATTGGGACATATAAAAAAAAGGAAAATGTGTATCATTTTGACAAAAATGAAGGCATTTAAAATAATCTTGATATCAATTAATTTAAAAATTAGCTCAAATAAAAATAATTGAACAATTAATTGAAATTGGACAAAAATGGAAAGAGTCAGTCTTCTTAACCTGTTTTACACTAACTTTAGTGTAAAACTTGTTTGATGATGCCAAAAACATTTGGATTAGCCAAATCCAGCGGTTCGGCTAATTTCAGCAAGTCCTTAAACGGCCTGAAACACAATGAACAAATGTAAACTAAGTCGAGGCCTCTGCGGCGAAGGCCCTCCGGCGTGAGTAAGTATTGATTGTGAGAGAGAAAAATCAATTGACCAGAGTTCAGAGACAAGAGATTCGTTATTGTAAACTTTAGAGGGATATGAATCACTTACTTGATTCATTCTTGTGCGGAAGCGTGAATCGATATCGTGGATTTTGATCACCGAATTGAACTTGGTACAATACTTCGCAACGTAGGCCGGGAGCGAAATCACGAACGGAAATCACCCACAAATTCACAACACTTGTTTGCCTTGATCAGCCATGGACGGGTTCTGGGAGAGCAAGAGAGAACGGAGGTTTTCCTTTTGTGGGATTAGTTTTTGCGTCGTTCTCTTCTCACAAAAACAGCCGTAGCCCATCTTTTAACCCATGATAAAACTGACTCCGTAACTGCTCATTAATCATATTTAACAGCCTCCCTTTTATTCATTTATGTATTTTATTTTCTTAATAAATACAAGGAATTGGGCTTGTCTAGGTTGGGCCATCATGGGCGGACCTAGTTTAATTCCAACAGTTACCCATAATGGCCGAAGTATGGTTGTATTTATAGGTGATTTGGAGTTATTTCCTGGCTTTAAAAGGAAGTGAGGGAGTCCTGGAGGTTTATGACTCAAAATAGGAAGTGGAATCCCAATTAGGTACGTCTATGGTAGTTTCTTTATAGGAGGAGGTCTCTTTATTCGGATGTAATTCCTTATTTGAGTAGATCTTGGACTCTGCATGTGCATTCTTTATTTGAATAGGATTAAATATGGTATTGAGTACTGACCAAGTCACTAGGCACTTGGCCTTGGTCGGTCTAAGACTCCTTGTCCTCGTCGAAGATAAGATAGAGGAGGGTAGTCATGGTACTTCGGACTTTGGTCCCCTTGGAACTGGGTTGGTAGGCATACGCTTCCTTAGGGTCGGCCTAAGCAAGGTCGAGGAAGGCATTTGGTGCCCAATACTTGGTCTTCATCTTCAATTGGCTTGGTCGGCTTGCATGAATGCCGAGGAGGTGAAGTGTTGTGCTGGGTGGGCTTGGCCCTTGTGAGCTAGAAGACTTTCGACACAACGCTCCATTCACCACCACCACTCCACATTTGTATGATATATATTGTCTGCTTTGAGCCTAACCCGTACGGATTTGTTTTTGGGCATCTCCCAAAAGGCCTCATACTAATAGAGTGTGTGGACTTCTTTATATACTAGGCAATTCTTCTTTCAATCATCATTGTGGGTCTTAGGTTGATACCCCAACAAACCTCTCTTTAAACCAAGTACCTCCAGTGAAACTTTATCACCATATGAGGAATATTTTTGACACAACGCTCCACTCACCACCACCATTCCACATTATCACCATATCACGAAGAATTTCGACACAACGCTCTATTCACCACCACCACTCCACATCAATATGAGATATATTGTCTTCTTTGAGCCCAGCCCACACGGATTTGTTTTTGAGCATCTACCAAAAGGCCTCATATAGTAATGGAGTGTGCGGATTTATTTATATACTAGGCAATTCTTCTTTGAATTGCCGATGTGAGACTTGGGTTGATACCCCAACACCTGGGAGCTGCCCTAAAATTCTTTTATTCCAGCTAACCAATTTGGGGTCCTCTCAGGTTGGTTGGAAATCAATCTGACATTTGTTGAAGATGAAACTAATTCGAGTTTACTTAGGGTTGAACTTATGGTTATAGTTTTCATTGTGAAAATATTTAAATATTTGAAATGTGTCAAGAGTAATTTAGTCGATTAAATATGCATTAATTATTTATTTTTAAATAATATAAAAATAAAAGTATTATTGGACAAATGGAGTATCCTCCACAATAACGAGTAATAATAAAACGTCGTTTCTGACTCCAAAAATAAAAAGGATAAAATGGCATCTTTCGTTTACCTAAACAGAAATTGCCCTCACTAAACACTATAAATTCCCAACTCTTACTCACCTTTCCTTCACAAACTACTCAAAACATTTTCCTTCACACACACACAAACACACGACACCAATTTAGACCAGTGAGACCGAGAAGGAGGAGCTGATGATACTGAAAACAAGCGGCAATCACGAATTTAAGATCGAACAATCTGTTGCTATCAAATCCGAACAAGAGTATCTTCCTTTCTTTCCCTTTTTCCTTTTTTTTTTCTTTTCTTTCCTTTCGAAGACAGTTGTGCATCCGTCTGTCATTCCCATCCTCAACATCCATTCTGAAACCCTAACCAAGGTGATCGAGTATTGTGAGAGCCCGTGCTCGAACCTCAAAATCCGCGCTCAGTTTCACACAAATGGTTTCCTCTCAAAGGTTTTAAACATTGCAAGAGTCGACACCTCGCTTTATTTTAGGAAAAAACAAAGACAAAACCTTTTATTTTGAGAAAGTGTGTTCGGAGGCTAAGTTACGAGAAGAGAAGGGGTTAGGCACTCTCCTCGCCCATAATGGTCTCTAGCATGCATGCCTCTTAAGTTCATTTTATGCCTTGTTTTTATGCCTTAACAAAAATGGAGATTTTATATACAAATGAGTCTTCCTATTCTAGGTATGTTTGCTTAAACTCACAAATGAGAGTTGGTTTGGGTGGGCTCTCACTTGGTTTTGAAATTTTTTTTTGAGCATTCATATAAAGTAAAGGAAAGCGCAAAAGGGGGTGGGGGATTATAATGTACACATGATGAATAAAATGGGAGACAAATCCCATATCAAAATAAATGTCCAAGCATGTCCATGTCCAGTTTATGGACTCTTGTCCATTCTCCTTTGATGTACATGTCTCAAAACTCATGAAATCTGGAAAGAAATGGTTAGTATTTATTCCTAACATGTTAAAAATCACCCATGAATTTTATCTTCATTTTAGGATCATTTTAGGATGTCCAAACAAGTTATGCAAGATGAACTCATGAGCATTCAGAACAAGTAACATGGTGTACACCCACAAAAGATCTATCATTTACATCATAAAAATTTGGGAATTAGGGAAAACACCAAACATGAAACTTGTTCATAACATCTTAAAAATTAAGAAGACGAAGTTGAAAGTCCACAAATTAAGTTTAAGCATATCAAAACACCTCTGACATTATGATGTCAGAACAGCAAGTACATAAATCTGAGAGCAAAGAGTTGAAACAAAAGATTAAAAGAGATACTTCTACTCATGGTAAAAATATGATATTTACATTCTTATTTTCCTAATTCTGTTAAGAAAAAAAACTATTTTATAGGCTAAGACCAAAAACCAATTTTTATATGAGTGATGGAGGTGACAAGACAGAGTGGTCAAAACTGAAGATCTTGCTGGAGAGTTACACTACCATGAAAACACTCATCAAAATTCAACCAAATGAAGTGATATGAACATGAAATATTGTGTGTGAATATATATACATGTTAGTGACACAAAAGACATGGAAAATCACTTATTTAGTCTTAACTTAATGATGTTTTACATGGGAAAAGAGGAATAAGGACAGATTTGGGGTTTTAGATGAAAACGCATGAAGATCTTTGAAAACCTCCCAAATCCACAAACATGGACATTCAACATGTACAAAATAGATAATATACAAAATATATACAAGATCTACAACAATAACAAGTAATGACTGTAGACACCCCGCCTTGGACCGCTCACCCCGATTGCACATTTGGTTTTGTGTTTCTCCCTATTTTAAGTGTTTCTCGTTAGTTTCTGTTACATCCGTTAAGTTCCAGACTGACTTCGTTAAGTCCAGGGACCAAACTGAATAACAGTGCTGACTTTCCAGTCCATTATATCATTTTTACCATCTCCAAGTCGCGCGCTTCCAGTCTTTGGGACCAGAGGCGCACGCATCCCTCCACCAAGGCAGGAGGCGCGCGCACCTGGGCGTCAGTTACAGATTTTTATCCAAGAATCCCTCCCTTGCTCCTTTTAACAGGATTTGCCCGGGAAACTGATGATTGACTTGGTTTTGGCACCTTTGAATGGAGGAAGATTTTTGATCACTAACAAAACTATACACAAAATATACTTGCAAGGCATTTCTCAAGAGTCACCCTTTGAAGTATAGGTAAAGACTATTCTTTCCTCTCACCTCTTCTACTTCATCTCTCCTCTCTTTCTTTTATTTTCAATCAAAGTGCAATCACCCAACATTTTGGGACATGACACCAAAGGCTACTTCACTTCATTGAAGCTAGTCAAGGAGTTATCTCCCTACATTCCAAAACACCTTTCAAAACCCTCTTTCATCAAAGAATAAGAAGAAAATTTTATCATTCATGTAGATTTTGATCAAGCAAGACCAACTTTAGTTGGATGAGATGGGTGTTTAAGTACTTCCCATCTCGTAACCTAACCCCCGAACTTCATAAACAAGAATCTCTGTTTTCGTAATCAAACATAGGCTATAAACATTAGGTTTTTTTATGTTCCTCTAAAACATAGGTGGCGACTCTACAAATCAAAACACAAATAGACATCCTAGGACGATCCACCGCTCTATCCAAGTAGTGGGCTCTCCCGGGGTATCTACAGTGGCGACTCTGCTGGGGAGTGTTTGAGGGTTAAACTTGCGTTCTTGATCAAAGTCTACATTTTCTGGGCATTCTGGTTCCTGATGGGGGAAGCGTGCGCCTCTGGCCTTCTTGGCCTAAGGCACGTGCGGCCCACATCAAGGACCAGAGTCGCCCACTTCCTGATGTTCTTCATGTTCTTCTTCTTTTTTCTACACTAATCATTTCTGCAGGGGTTACAATATACATTCAGGACCAGGGCAATCCCATGAGTCCAAAGTCTGACAGTCTGACAGGTTTGCCCAGAAGCGGGCACCTCCCATAGACATTGCGCACGGCGCGCGCTTCCCACAACACAGGCCAGAGGCGCGCGCTTCTGGGTAGTTTTCCATAACAGGGTCAGTTTCAGAGCAGAGCAGAGTGATTGGGGTGTGGGCACAATTGCCTGCATCATGGACTGTTTGGATCCCTTAACTGTCTTCTTTTTTTTTTGATTTATCGGTCACACGGGTGATTCGAAAGTTGTAATTATGTGCTAATTTGCTTTTCTTTCAAAAAAAAAGTAAAAAAAAATGATTTGTCACATGTTGGACCTCACACTACGTGCACAATCTCCTATAAATTGCTCACTATCAAGTCGCACAAGTTTATAACCCCAAACCCGTCAAGGCCCGTCATAGGAAGTTTCAAGCTCCACCGGACCTTGACTCTTTCGAAGCGGTAAACCTCAACCCGTGGCGTAGTTCATGACTACATGCCGGGGGTGACCTTAAGCCTCTCATTAGCCGAGCACAAGCCAACACAACTCTAGTTAGGGTCTAACACTCCGTGACTGAAGTCGGTTTTCATGTGTTGAGATTTCCCTAAACTAATGTCTTTAAAACATACATGCCAAGTGGTTATCATGGACGAAATAAAACTCCGTCCCCAAGTGGTTATTATGGACGAAAATAAAAATCTGTCCCCGCATGTATGCTTTACTACATTAATTTAGTTTAATCCCGACATGTGTAGGATTCACAAGCGTGATGGAATCCGATGAGTATATGGGACCGCGAGATGGTCTATATACTAGTGTGACGATTCCATTATTTTCTTAGAAACTCAAAAGGGACCCCGTCCCTCCGACTTATTAAAAAAAAATCTTTTCTTATATGGTTTTGAGTCGTGTGCCCAATGTGTGCTCTAAGCCTCTTCATGGACCGAAAGTGTTACTCAAGACTGACAAGGGCCTCTTCTGCAATATAGGTTCAATTGGTACTTACAGAGTCTACCGGGATTCAGCGAATCGGTTAGTCCGTGAAGCGATTGCTCCAATAGCTCCGACAGCAACCATGACCGGCAGCAGCAACACCATGTCTCTCGAACAACTTTCAGCTATGGTTCAAGTGCTCCAATACCAAGTCTCCACTCTTAATAAGGAGGCCCAAAATAAGGATGATCTTTGGCAATCCCACCTCGACAATCAAAGGGAGGCCCACGAGGCCGAGATGGATCAAATGAAAGAGAAGCTCACCAAGCTTTCGAGTGGTAAAGACAAAGAGAACAACGAGGAGTCCGAGTGGACTAAGGGTCTGTTTCAAAGCCCTTATGTTAGTGCCTGTACCAAGAAAGTGGGGGAACCGAGCACCGAGAACAGTGAGCACAAGATGGTTGATTAAATTATGGCATACATAGATCAACGCTTCAATGGCCTCAACGTGGGGAAGAGTCCCGACACGAGCCTTTATCAGTCTTCCATTCTCATGAGCACAATGGCCGCTCTCCCCGACAAGTTCAAAATACCCGACATCAGCAAGTTCAAGGGCAACTCCTGTCCCATGGCACACATCGAGACTTACATTTGGGCCATGGTACCGAAGAAGGTCTCTCCCAAGGTTATGGCACAATTCTTCCCCCTTACTCTCGAGGGGGCGGCAAAGGATTGGTATGCTACTCTCCCGCTCACAGTCCGTCTTGATTGGGACGCCGCTATGCTTGCCTTCAAGAGTCAATACCAAGGTAACACCACCCACCAGCCAACCAAGAAAGAGCTTGAAAACATCACTCAAAGGGACAACGAGTTCTTTATTGACTTCACTAGAAGGTGGAATGACAAGCTTGCTGAAATTGTTGAGAGGCCCAACACCAAGGAGCAAATGGACATCTTTCTTAAGTGTCTAAAGATTGATCTCCGCACCCACCTAAGTGGGGCTTGCTATGCTGATTTCTCTCAAATGTATGAGGTGGGGATCCGAATGGATGAATTGCTTAGGGAAATCAAGAAAAGTGCTCCTACCCTCCGTTACAAGGCCACCTCTAGCTCCACAAAAGAGGCTTCAGTTAATGCCGTTACTACCGACAAGGGGAATTACAAAAGGGTTCCTCCACCACAAGGCAAGAAGTTTCAAGATGATCGTGTCTATACTCCTCTCCATGGCATGACTATCACCGAGGCCTTTGAAGCTCTCAAAGCCAAAGGGCAAGTTACTCCTCTCCAAGGGTACAAACCCAAGGCATTACGTCCCAACCATGCTCACCACAAGCATTGTGACTACCACCAACATAGCGGCCATACCACTGAGGAATGCTTCGTCCTCCGCAACGTCATCCAAGATCTCATAGACAAAAAGGAATTTATAGTTCCTAATGAGGGTGGTGTCAATGTAATAGAGGTAGGAGAGTTTGAGGAGACCACTCATTCAATCCCAATTGTGAATGAGGGCTCCAATATTATGAATAAGATTGATAATTCTTGCTATGTTGTGACTTATGATGAGGTAATGAGGGAAGTACTAGAGAATAGGAAAAAGAAGCAAGATGGGAACATCAACATGCTAACTCGATCCGGACGAGTCATAGCAAACAACCCTGCTACTTCTGCACCAAGCTCCTCTTCTCAAAGACCGCAAGCTCGCGACACTCCTGAAGACCCTTTATTGGTTCAACTCAAGAAAACTCAAGCCAACATCTCCATTTGGGACCTCATTGCATCCTCAAAGAAGCACCGAGATCTTGTCATCAGTAATCTCGATGACACATCACAACTCCCGAAGACCTTACGGCAATGATAGGTCACATTCATTTTGGCAATGTTATCACCTTTGCCGACATGGATCTTCCACCATTTAGTCCCGACCACAATGAGGCCATTTACCTCAAGGTGAGAGCAAGGGAGAGACCTATTTCAAGAGTCTTGGTTGACGGTGGTTCCGCACTCAATTTGATGCCCGGCAGAATCATGGGCATACTGGGGCTTAAGAATTCAGATTTAAAGCCTTATACTCAAGTGATCCGAGGTTACGACAGCACTGCCCGTACAATCATGGGTATGGTGGAAATAGACATTGAGTTTGGGAGCATGGTCATGTCCATCCCGTTTCAAGTGCTCGATGTGCCTTCCTCGTTCAACTTATTGTTGGGCCGCCCATGGATACACAGTTCTAACGCCGTCCCTTCGACTCCCCATCAGTGTGTGAAGTTCAGAAATGGGGATGAAATAGTGACCGTTATGGCAAAAAACATCACTATCCACAGAAAAGGGGAACCCATTCACCAAATTCAGCATGGTTTAGCAGACTCTACCCTCTCAGGCGTCTCAATCAAATCCATTTACAAAGAAAGGGGAAGCGGGTTATGGACCCTTGGCAATCGCAAAGTCTTCCGCATGATGAGGAACATGAACTGTTTCCCTGGTTTCGGCCTAGGGAAATATCAACAAGGGAGAATGCAACCAATTGAGGTTCCTTTTGTCAAGAACAAGTTTGGTTTGGGGTATGAGCCTTCCAAAGATGACTTAAAACACGAGCAAGCCATCAAGAATGAAAAGGCCCGAGCTCATAGGGAAGGCTGTCATTATGAGATTCCCAATCTAAGGCCTTACCGCAAGACGTTGAATGGCTATTTTGTTCGCCAAGGGGAAGCTGTTCCGTAGATGATCTTTCCCGAGCCATGGGTTAACAACAAGGGCATCAGAAAGCCCGGCCTTGAGATCTTTGCCGACTGTAAGATCCGGAAGTCCGAAAAGGAACCAACTCCCATGTCACCCCGTGAATGGTAGGGGAAGAAAGTGACCATAGAGTCCGAGACAGAGATCACCGTGGGGGAAGAATTGACAGACTTAGCCTCTATGTTCGAGGAACTTTCCCTCATAGATGAGTGCCAAGTCAATGCCATCTACGACACCGACACAAGAAGGGAGGCTATCAGCGAGATCCAGCCAAGCTCCGAGCCGATCAACAACTGGTATTCTACGAAGGGACCCGTGGTATCCGAAGAATTCTTTGTCAAGAAGATGGGTTGCATTCCGCGCAAGGTCACAAAAGAAGACGTATTCACATTCACCTTCGAGTCCGAGAGTGCTTCCGACACCCTCACCCAAGAGGATATGGAGGCCATAGCCGAGCGTGTGTTCCCTTTCTTTGTTAATGAAAAATTTGACCTTTCCGAGTACCCTGAGATTGCAAACATCATAAATGATGAATTAACTAATAACGAATCTAATGAACTAGTTAATAATGATTCAAATAATGATTAAATAGACCACGAAAACACAACATACTTAAATGAACTTGCTCAACAGGTCGTAGTCGTGGTGAAAATGGTCCAGGGGCTGACGAAGAATTGCATGTTGTTAATCTGGGTACCGACGAAGAGCCAAAAGAAACCAAGATCGGAAGCTTCTTCAAGGGGGACGAGAAAGACAGATTGGCTGCACTGCTCAGAGAGTTCGTGGATGTATTCGCATGGTCATACAAAGACAAGCCGGGTTTGGACAGAAAGATCGCTGAACACAGAATTCTTATCAGAGACGACGCCAAGCTAGTCAAGCAAAAGCTCAGATAGATCAAGCTAGAATGGTCTCTACAAGTCAAGGAAGAGATAGAGAAGCTTCTCAGTGTGGGCTTCATCAAAGTTATTGAATATCCGACATGGCTAGCTAATGTGGTCACATTCCGAAAAGCCAATGGCAAGGTCCGTGTTTGTGTGGATTTCCGGGATTTGAACAAATATTCTCCAAAGGATGACTTTCTACTACCCAACATTGACATGCTAGTCGACTCCACTGCTGCCTACGAGGTCCGCTCGTTTGTGGACGGGTTTGCTGGGTATAATCAAATTCTCATGGCCGAGGAGGATCAACACAAGACTGCTTTCACAACACCGTGGGGCACCTTTTGCTACACAGTCATACCGTTTGGGTTAACGAACGCTGGGGCTTCTTATCAAAGGGACGTGACAGACTTGTTCCATGACATGATTCACAAGGAAATTGAGGTCTATGTGGACGACATGACCATTCATTCCAAAGGGACCGACGGTCAACACTTGATCGACCTCCGCAAGTTCTTTGAAAGACTGCGTCAACACAAGATGAGGCTTAACCCCGCAAAGTGAACTTTTAGGGTTATCCGAGGAAAATTTCTTGGCTACATGGTCACAGAAAAGGGTATTGAAGCAGATCCCTCAAAAATCAAGGCGATCATTGATATGCCTCCTCCCAAGACACAGAAAGAAATCAAAGGTTTCATGGGCAGACTCCAGTACATTAGTCGGTTTGTGCACCAGCTCACTTCCATGTGCGAGGCAATCTTCAAGCTACTCAAGAAGAATATGGCTCTAGAATGGACCGACGCTTGCCAAGAAGCTTTCGACAAAGTCAAGCACTATTTGACATGTCCTCCAGTTTTGGTTCCACCTCACAAAGAGAAGCCTCTCTTGCTCTATCTCACAGTAAACGATGAAGCCCTAGGGGCTATGCTAGCACAAGAGCAACGAGACTCCACAAAGGAGAATGCCATTTATTTTGTCAGTCGCCGATTTTAAGGAGGCGAAAAGAATTACTCTGCCTTGGAGAAGTCATGTGCAGCACTGGTTTGGGTTACTCAAAAGCTCAAACATTACATGGAAGCCTTTCCGATCAAGCTAGTAGCAAAAGTGGACCCGCTCCGCTATATCTTCGAGAAGCCTTTCATGTCGATAAGGATAGCCAAATGGTACTTCATGCTCGCCGGTTATGACATCACTTACGTTACACTCAAATCCATCAGGGGAAAAGTGTTCAGGGATCAGCTTACTGAACTTCCGTGTGACGAAGTGAAGGGGGAGGACTTACAGTTTCCCGACGAGCACTTGGTTTGCACTATAACCGAGGAAAATAAGTGGCAACTCTTTTTCGACGGTGCCGCCAATAAACACGGTTATGGGATAGGAATGTTTCTTGTCGATCCAAAGGACATCTACACTCCAATTACCATCCGTCTTGAATTCGAAGCTACCAACAACATTGCCGAATATGAGGCATGCATAGCGGGGCTGGAAGCAGCTCTAGAAAGAAATGTCACAGTACTAGAAGTATTCGGTGACTCCCTGCTCCTTATCAATCAAACATCGGGTAAATGGCGAATCCAAGACCCGACCCTTCAACAGTATGGTCAACACCTCAAGGAATTGGTCGAATAGTTCCAAGACATCACGTTCACTTATTTGCCAAGGGACAAGAACTGCTTAGCCGATGCTTTGGCTACTATAGCCTCACTGGTTGAGATGCCCAAAGGAAAAATGGTGAAACCCTTCAAAATTTCAAGGAGTACCAGTCCGGAATACTGCATGAACATCGAGATCAATGAAGTCCAAGATAACCCCCCGTGGTACACTAACATCATGAATTTTCTCAACAACGGCACCTTTCCCGAGAACAGCAATGGGAAAACCCGAATAGCACTACAAAAGATAGTCGCCAGATATGTGTTGATTGGAAACCGAGTCTACAAGAGACATCATCAAGGGATTAATATTTTATGTGCAAACGAGTCCGAAGCTCAAGAAATCATTCACGAAGTCCATGAAGGCGAGTGTGGGCCCCACATGAATGGGATTATGTTAGCTAAGAAGATACTCCGTATTGGCTACTATTGGACTACAATGGAAAAAGACTGCATCAAGAAAGTCAAGAAATGCGCCAAGTGCCAGTTCCATGCTAATCTACAACATGCTCCGCCTTCACAACTGCACAACATGACCACACCTTGGCCATTCTCTTGTTGGGGAATACATATCATCGGAAAAGTCCATCCTACGGGGAGCAACGGACAGTCATTCATCTTTGTAGCCGTGGACTATTTCATGAAATGGGTCGAAGCACAAGCTTACCGAGTTCTCAACGCCAAGAAAGTGGCCGAATTCGTGAAGAACAACATTATGTGCCGATATGGTATCCCCATGAGATCATCTCCGACAATGGCTCTAACTTCGAGAAAGAAATGGATGCACTTTTGGTTAACTACAAAATTACCAAGCACCAGGCATCCCCATACCGCCCCCAAGCCAATGGAGCTGTCGAAGCAGCAAATAAGACAATCGAAGTCTTCATACGAAAAATGGCTTCAACCGGAAGGGATTGGCCAGAGAAATTACCGCTAGCATTGTGGGGCTACTGCACATCAATACAGTCAGCAACGGGAGAAACTCCTTACTCATTGGTTTATGGTTCTGAAGCCGTACTCCCGGTCGAACTCGAGGTTCCTTCTCTATGGGTCTTACTCGAGAACCAAGTCAACGAGGTTGATTGGATGCAAAGTCGATACGAGCAACTAGTCCTACTCGATGAAAAGAGATTAAGAGCTTTCGAGCACATAAGGGCTTACAAACAAAGAATGGCAAGAGATTTCAACAAAAAGGTGAAACCTCGAAATATCAAAGTGGGAGATTTGGTCCTAAGACAACACCCTCCCAATGCCATGAATCCCCTTGGGAAGTGGGGACCTCGATGGATCAGTCCTTACGTGGTCAAAAGGATACTAAGCGGCGGTGCAGTTCGACTCGTAGACTTGGATGGGGATCAATTGCCAAAGGAGGTCAACCTCGACAAGCTTAAGAAGTTCTACGCTTAACAAATAAAGACCATAAAAAAAAAAAAAAAAAAAATGCTCGCTAGGTTGAAAACCCGCAAGGACGGCCTAGGCAAAAATTAGAGCACGTGCAAAAAAGAAGCCCGCTAGATTGAAAACCCGAAAGGGCGGTCTAGGTAAAAAACAGGGTGCACAAAAAAAATGGTCTTCATTTGTTTGAACTACGGAGACCTGAGCCTCTCTACAAGAGGAACGTAGGCAACCTTCGAGTGCGGTCTAAAACATAATTTTTTACCCAATTATGTCATAAGAAGTTTGTCAAAAGAATCCTTGACCGGAGCCTTGTAAGGACGCTTCCACACATGAGGAGACTGGCCCTTACCTTTGTCTTTCTTATTCTTCGGAAAATAATGTGGCCTAGGGGCTTCAACGTGAACCATCGGCTTCGAAGGCTCCGCAAAAACCTCATTTGGCCTCCCCAAACGGTCAAAGACACTCGGGCGTGCCTTCACGATAGGGACGGACATCACTTGCTCACCTTCGGGGATGGACACTTTCACCTCAAAGGAAAAAGTCATGGGGGCCATTCTTGACTAGAAATGGAGACTTAAAGAGATGAGAAGTAGTGTAGAATATTGCTGTGTGACCAAACTGGTCGAAATGGGTTCAAATTTATAGCTATTGGAAAACCCAGTTCAGAAAAGAAAGGGGCTGTAAATCAGCAGCCCAGACGCGGGCGCCTCCCCCTTTGGATCTGAAACGCACGCGCCTCCCGTATCCATTGCCAGATGCGCGCGCCGTTGACAGACGACATAACAGAACAGCCCTTGTCAGTTCAGCAACTGCCCGGGCATCTCAACGCCTTCGACCTGCAATCAGTTCAGAATCTACAGCAACAAAGCAACATTCACCCGCAACAAGTGGAACACTTTGGGCACACATTTTGTTTGTAAAGAGTCGACACCTAAGATCAAGTCTAAAAAAACATAAAAAATGTAGATAAAATAGCTAGGATTGTAAATATGTGCTAAATGTTAGTACATATTAAAGAAATAAATTGTTCAGGAACTCGTCCTCCCCAGTCTACTCTGAACCATCACCAGTGGCACTGTGCTCATCCCCCTCATCACCACTCTCTGTCTTTTCATCGTCATCATCGGACTCTTCTTCAGACTCCTCAACAACGATCTCGTGACGAGCTCTCTTTGGCACCCTTGCCGATGAACTAGCACCTCCGCTGCTCAAACTCTTGCTCAGTGACTGCCTAGCCGACTGCACAGCCTCATCCACATCAAGGGCCGCATCTCTGCAACCTCGCCCCATGCCACGGGCACCCCGAGCCATGCCTCTAGCAGCTCTAGACACAGTCCCCGCTGCCTCCCTGGTTAGGTTTGCCATGTCCCTACAGAGCTCCAGGACTCTCTCCTCCAGACGGTGCAGCCTGCTCCTCATCCCCTTGTTCTAGCGGCCTATGTAGCTATAAGCAGCCACGGGTACCTGTTACAACAAAAACAGGAAACTACATCAGTGTACTGAGATGAGACAGACTAGAACAGAAAGGTGGGCCATAATCAGAAACGTGCAAGAAAAGTAAAAGTCATACCACAGCAGTCTGGGCTGGGGGATCCCTCTCCGGTGACATATCTTCAGGGACAATCTCCCTCTGCTCATCAACAACCCCAAAGTTGGAGTAGGTAAAATACGAAGGAGTCAGAGGAGGATCAAATCAATAACCCACCCCTGTGGGGTAGAACTGCGTAGAGGTCGAGGGGGCAGGCTGTGTTCCCCGTGGATCGGCATACATAAAACCCAGCATCAAATGATTCGCCTGGAAAAGGCTATAAACCTGGTAAAGATAGATGAAAGGGGTAGCATCAACCCCTGCCACATACATGGCCCTATAATCCTCAGACAGCGCTCCCCAGTTACGAGGACAGAAAGGAGGAAACTCTGAGACCGCCGGCCTAGGCGGGTTATGGTAATCCACCATCTGGCTCCCATGCTGCCAGTACACCCTCTCTCCCAAGTACATAGCCATGCACTCCACCGAGCTCATCAGTAATCTAGAACAAGTGGGGAACATCGTGTACTCTATGTCAACATAAATCAGCCTCCAGGGGAACAATGACTGAGACACGGACTCAGGACGCAGACCATCCAGATACTACCGAGCCGAAACTAAGCCAATGGGGACAGTGTCGGTTTTCACATTTCTGGCCTTGTAAGACCACCTAGCACAATCAGGATACAGGGGCTGACCCTCTCTCCCAATTCTGAAGTCCCTCATGCCCAGAATAGCAAAAGCCCACAGCTGCAAACAGAAGCAAGGGCAAAAATTAAACACAGTTGAAAGTGCAGAAAAGACAGAAATCTAAAAGGGCAAAACAGTACATGTACCTCCCAAGCAAGGGAAAAGCCCGTGACCGAGATCCTAGTCGAACGACTAGTCAAGTCCACACCGTGATAGCAAGCAGCCAGACCCGCTGCACCCCAGTTATATTGCGCAGCCTGGTCCAAGTCTATTAGTAGGTCCAGCAGGGACAAGGCCGCAAAACATCCCCCATTCGCAAAAAGGGTGTGGGACAAAGCGTACCAGATAAAGCATCGTGTCACCGCCTCGACCCTGTCAGGAGTAACTCCCCGAGACTCAGCCTCAAGGACTCTAAAGTAATCCCGAATCCTCTCCTAGGTCACTCGGGAGTTCTTCACTACAAACTCGCAGTCGACTAGAGCCAACAACTCAGCAGGTGTCCTAGCAATCCCGCTAACACCACAAGGGACCGGCACCCCAGAAAAAGGCAAAGCGGTCAGAGCCATAAAGTCAGTCGGGGTCATAGTAACCTCCCCCATTGGCAAGTGGAAGGTGTAAGTGGTGTCCCACCATCGCTCCCTCAAAGCATGAATCCCATCAGGATCATTCTTCAACGAAGGCAGACTGGTAATGAAAGGACCGAAAAATGTAGCGGCCACCCGAGTCTGTACATTCTCTTGCAGTTTCCTCCATACAGAAACGAGCGCCTGAGCCCCACCACGGATCTCGGTCCAACGGTTCCACCTCTGAAAGGAAAACAAGAGAGAAAGGAAAAATTCATCAGCATAACGGCTAGAAAATGGCCAAACCCAACATGAAGAATTCAACAAAATCACCACGTGCAGACAAGTGTGTGAGCATGTGTCACGCCCCCGACCCCGCGGGCCCGGAGTACGCGAGCTGGACGTCGACTTAAACAATAAACTCTAAAATAATGAAGATAAAAATTTCCTTTTATACCAAAAGATGATAACCAAAGTTTTGAAATCCAACTTGAACAACAAACTATAAACTAGTGTAAGCTCCATAAGCTTACACCCAAAATAATAAAGTATACAAATTCTAATGACGTCAAGTTTGGTACAACTATTCCTAAAAAGGTTACACATTTATGTAATGTAAACCCACCAATAACAACTTGCCCAAAAAGCTCAACCCTCGCGACGTCCTCCTCGTGATCAGCGAGTCTAATCCTTTCCTCCTGGGGGGTTAAGGAAAAACAAAGATAAAAGAAAAGGGGTGAGATAAATCTCAATAAGTCACTAATGCAACTACATGACATGCTATGATGCAATAAGCAATAAACAATAATAAATATCACTTAGCACATAGCATTTATCAATTAACAGATATCAGCGGAAATAAACAAGTAACAAATGATATTAGCCAAGGTTTCCTAACTGATAGAACCAAATAAAGGTCGCTGCGCAGCTTCGATAATCAACAATCAACATCTTCATAGTAGCATGAAAGCTGAAGAGAAAACCCCCGGTACCGGAACCAATAACAAAGTAACGTGCCACAAAGGGCAGGAGCCATGCCACAAAGTCATGCTCCAAAACGTCTAGCTAGAATACTCACAAAAGGAGCTAGCTCATCCCAACCAAGGCCAATCTGGATGAGGAAATAAGGACCAATGGGCGATGCTATACTGGACTTGGCTTGAGCCATTATAGCATTATCCATTGCCTGACTCGAACACAAATAACCAGCTGGACTTTCAAATAAATTCTAAGTAATAAATACTAGCTTAAATAAACAACTAATGATTCCAAAGTAGGGAACCATTCCAAATAAATCACCACAAGGTAAACCAATCCAAACAACACATCAAAGATGGCCCACATTCCCAAAACGATACTTAGACAAATTTCATAACATATTTATTCACAAAAGAACCACTTTCAATTAATAAAATGTTCCACGATGTTAATCTTAAGTTAATTTGAGTAGATAAACTTAAACTAGGGAAGCCACTTAGTTTAAACAAGCAAAAAGGTAAATATCCAGAACAGGGGGCGAGCGGGCGCCTGGAAGGGGGCAGGCGGGCGGTCATTTGACCAGAAGGTCTGGCCGCAGGAAAAGGCCTTGCAGGCGGGCGCCTGGCTCAGCGCGGGCGGGCGCCTGGTCGACGGGCTGGGAGGGATTCAGCAGCTGGGTTCTTCAAGAATTCTTACCATTTTCATACCATTTACACAACACCCAAAATCAACACTCCCAACAAGTTTAATAAGGTACCCAAACAACATTTAAGCTTAAGAGGGACTAAAATAACATCATCTAAAATCCCCAAACCAAGATTCAAACCAACATTCATAACAATCACCATTTAAACCAAAAACCACAATAAATTCCAAATAAATCTCAAACTCAATCAAACATCAAATGTATCAACTAAAGCATTGTATAAACCTGAAATGAACACTTTAGCATAAAAATGGGGGAAAAACAACTTACTTGAAATTTCTCAAAGATGACGGAATTCAAATATTTTTGGTTCTACGCGATCCTATCGACGATCTAAACACATTTCATAAAATGAGCAATAAGAAAAGATAAGAGGAAGAGGATGAAAATGAAGAGAGAAGGGAGAGAAGAAAAACTTACCCAAATAGCCAAGGAGAGAGAGAGAGAGAGAGCTGGGAATGGGAGTGAGGTGAGGGAGAAGAGAGGGAGTAGGGAGATGATTATTTTCAAAAACTTACATTTAGACCCCCTCCTCCACTAACTACACAACTCTAATACTTTCTACTAACAACTAAGACCAAATAATACTACACTAGCACAAATGACCCAAATAAAATGCTATACATAATTTATTATGAAACATAAAATGCACACATAATTAATTAAGTCATAACTAAATAATTAAATATTTATTATTAGAAAATAGAGACGGGTTTTCGGGTCGTGACATTCACTCCCCCTTAAAGAAAATTCGACCCGAATTTTAACGAGACTTACCCGAATTGAAAATCCACGGATACTTACGCTCCATCTCCTCTCGAAGCTCCCAAGTCGATTCCTCAACATTGTGATTCCTCCAAAGAACTCTAACCAATGGAATGCTTTTGCTTCTCAACTCTTGGACTTTAGAATCAAGGATTCGAACCGGTCGTTCCTCGTAGGTCATATCAGGCTCTATATCCTCCGGTACCCTCGGTAACACGTGAGATGGATCATGAACATACTTCCGAAGCATAGAAACGTGAAAAACATTATGTAACCGGTCCAAAGAAGATGGTAACGCAAGCCGATATGCTAGAAGTCCCACTTTCCCTAAAATCTCAAACGGTCCAACAAACCTTGGAGCTAATTTACCCTTCTTCCCAAACCTTCGAATACCCACTTTCGGAGATACCTTTAAGAACACGAAGTCTCCGGTCTGAAATCTAAGATCTCGTCTTCGATGATCGGCATAGCTCTTCTGTCGACTCTGGGCCGTCTTCAATCGACCCCGAATAATTTTAACCTTTTCCACCGAGTCCTGAACCATGTCAACACCCCAAAGTTTTGCTTCCCCAACCTCGTCCCAACAAATAGGTGACCGACATTTCCTCCCATAGAAAGCCTCATACGGTGCCATCTGTATACCCGACTGATAACTATTATTGTAGGCAAACTCTGCAAGCGGTAGATGGGTATCCCACGAATCTGGAAAGTCAACTGTGCAAGCTCGTAACATATCCTCGAAAATCTGAATGGTTCTTTCAGACTGACCGTCAGTCTGAGGTTGAAATGCGGTGCTAAACCTCAATTCGGTACCCAAAGCCTTCTGTAACGCTTGCCAAAATCGGGATGTAAACCTGGGATCTCTGTCTGGCACAATACTAACTGGAACACCATGTAATCTGACAATCTCATGAATATACAAATTCGCAAGTTTCTCCATCGAATAGGAAATGTCAATGGGTAAGAAATGAGAAGATTTAGTCAACCTGTCCACAATCACCCAAACTGCATTGAACCTCCTTCGAGTCCTGGGTAGTCCGGTTACAAAATCCATCGTAATGTGTTCCCACTTCCACTCGGGTATCTCAAGAGGCTGAAGTATACCTGCGGGTCTCTGATGCTCTGCTTTAACTTGTTGACAGGTCAAACATTTCGACACATATTCTGCAATTTCCCTTTTCATGTTAATCCACCAAAATTGTTGTTTTAAATCCTGATACATCTTCATACTCCCGGGATGAATGGTATACCGGGATTTGTGACCCTCATCAAGAACTCGCTGTTTAATCCCACCGATATTCGGCACACACAATCTGCTACGGTAAGTTAACACTCCCTCGGAGTCAAGCTGGAAGTCCACATACTGTCTATCCCGAACATTATCCATAATCTTCTTCAACTCTGGGTCATCCTTCTGAGTATCCTTTATTTGTTGAATTAGGGTCGGAGATACCCTAATATTCGCAAAAATCGCCCCACGTCTCGATTCGCGAGGACACCAATCTCAAACATTCTCAAGCATTTTCCATTCACGAATCATCATTGATGCCACATAAGACTTTCTACTAATCGCATCGGCTACAACATTTGCTTTGCCCGGATGGTACGAAATGGTACAATCATAATCTTTTAAAAGCTCCATCCACCTACGCTGCCGGTTGTTCAATTCCTTTTGAGAGAAAAGGTACTTCAAACTCTTGTGATCGGTAAAAATCTCAAACTTCGCTCCATATAGGTAATGCTTCCACTTATGCAACGCAAAGACTATCGCAGCCAACTCCATATCAAGAGTAGGGTAATTCTGTTCACTAGGGGTCAACTTCCTCGAAGCATACGCAATTACTTTCCCATTCTGCATCAAAACACAACCCAAACCCTCTTTCGAAGCATCACTGTAAATTACTAAATCATCATTTCCATTTGGTAACGCAAGAATAGGAGCCGTAGTTAATCTCTTCTTTAATTCATCAAAGCTACTTTGACATTTTTCACCCCACACAAACGGTACATCCTTCTGGGTCAACTGAGTCATCGGAGTAGCAATCCTCGAAAACCCTTTTATAAACCTTCTGTAATACCCGGCTAAACCCAGAAAGCTACGAATCTCTGTTACCGTCTCGGGTCTCTTCCAATCCACAATAGCTTCAATCTTCGAAGGATCCACAGAAATCCCATCTTTAGAAATCACATGACCCAGAAATGAAACCTTCTCGAGCCAAAATTCGCATTTACTAAACTTCGCAAACAACTGCTCCCTCGCAAGAATGGATAAAACTATCCTCAAAATAAGGATGGAAAACAAGAATGTCGTCGATGAAGACAACCACAAATGAGTCAAGATAAGGATGGAAAACCCGGTTCATCAAATCCATAAATATGGCAGGAGCGTTAGTCAACCCAAACGGCATAACTTGGAACTCGTAATGACCATAGCGGGTGCGAAAGGCAGTCTTCGGAATATCCTCCGATCGAACCTTCAACTGATGTTACCCACTCCTCAAATCAAGTTTAGAAAACACCACGGACCCTTGAAGCTGATCAAATAAATCATCAATATGAGGTAGAGGATACTTGTTCTTCACTGTAACCTGATTCAACTTGCGGTAATCAATACACAATCTCAAAGAACCGTCTTTCTTCCGCACAAACAAAACCGGTGCTCCCCACGGGGAAACACTAGGGCGGATAAACCCTCGATCAAGTAACTCTTGCAACTGAACCTTTAGTTCCTTCAATTCTGCGGGAGCCAACCTATACGGTGCCTTCGAAATCGGAGTCGTAGCCGGCAAAAGGTCTATACAAAACTCTATCTCACGATCGGGAGGCATATTATATTCAGAAGAGAAAACATCGGGAAATTCTCTAACTACCCGAACACTCTCCAAACTAGGGTATTCTTTCCTAGTATCAAGCACACTAGCCAAGTACCCCTCACAACCACGATGCAACAATCTCCTAGCTTTCACATAAGAAATGATACGAGTTTCTACGCAAACGCATAGCCTCAAAAACAAATTTAGGCACATCAGGGATAGAAAAATTAACGACCTTTCTACGACAATCGACTGAAGCATGATATTTGCTCAGCCAATCCATACCCAAAATAACATCAAAGTCTTGAATCGGAAGGACTACCAAGTCCGCACACAAGACACGACCACATATAAGCACATCACAAGAACGACATACTCTATCGGTCACCAAACATTCTCCTATAGGGGTCGACACCTCTAGCACATAGGGTAAAGACTCAAATGCAGCATTTAGCAAAGAAGCAAATTGCACAGATATGTAAGAATGAGATGATCCTGGATCTACTAACGCACGAGCGCTCACATTAGACACAGAAACAATACCTCCAATAACAGAAGGATCATCGGTAGCTTGTTGTTAATTCATGGAAAATACCCTTCCTTGTTGTTTCATAGCCGTGCTTAGAGTGCTTAGAAGAATGTTTCTTGCTTTGCCATCATTTGCAACTCTTCTTGTTTCTTCCTCAGTCCATTCCTCTTTTGGTTTCTTGACGGTTGGTTGAACAGCATTTGTGCGCGGATTTGGATTCGCCTTTATCGGAATATAAGGTCCATAAACGACAGTGTCATGGAGCCTTTCATCGATTGAGTTGAGATGAGTCAATATGCTGAATTTCCACACGTCAAAATGATCTTCATCAAAGACCGGAACGTGAGTGTAATTTGCAGTTGCCATAGGTTTTGAGTTTGCCATTTAGAATCGGCACCCAAGCTGTTAAGCTTGAAAAACGAAAAAGTTTTATAAAGGTGTTTGCTCTGATACCACTTGTTGGTCCCAAAGGGCAACAAGGGTATGAAAAATAGCTAGAGGGGGGGGTGAATAGCTGTTTTAAAATTCTTTTCGTACCCTTGATAAACTCAATTGCAAATGCGCACTTTATCAAAGAAGCGTTTATGATATGCGCCTAAGTGAGTGAGTGAAATGCACAGCGGAATTTAGTAATGTATATAGGCGCAAAGTGATAAAGGGGGCGCACACACACTCTAAGTATTTTGGCTCAAAGTGGGTGAAATAAGGAACTAAGGCAAATGAGTTAACAACACAACACAATTCAGTTCAATCAATCTACAATGAGTAAACAAGCAAATAGTGAGTGAAGATAATAACTTGAAAGTAAATGATAAGATAATAACACAAGCTATTTGGAGAGGTTCGATCAATGAAAGATCTACGTCCTCTACCAAGATGGTTAGTCTTGGATTTCTAATGGAGATCTAATATAATGAGTGAGTGTTACAAATTACAACTTTTGAGCTTCTACACTAACTCAAGATCTAATATTCTATGAATGAACAAATCCAAAACAATAACCGGTGTATCTCTAAAAGAAGGATCTAAGTGATCAAACTTAAAGAGGTGCGTGTGTGATTTTAGTATCAATGCTCTTTTGATCTTTATGATTTAGAGCACAATGAAACTAAAGTGTTATAGCTTGAAGATCTGGGCTAAGGATGAAGGTATGAAGATGTTCTTGAGAAATTCTGGAAAAACAAAGGCAATCTTCAAATCTTCAACAAATGCTTTGAGAGAGAAATTCTTGAAATTCTTAGCAAAACTCAGCAACTTCAAAATGTTGAAGTTATGGGGTATTTATAGTGAACTTCAAAAAACTAGCCGTTGGAGATCCTTGTGGATAAGATGTGCTGTCGCTCGTTGATTGGAGCATGCATATATTATGGCCCATTTTGACACTCAACATAAATGTGACCGTTGTTAACACGTGTCAACAGATTAGGCGCATATGCATCTTTTAACCACCGTTGGATCATTGGCGTAATTTGAATTCTCTTCAAGTCTTTGAATCTTCAATAAATCACTGAGTGTTGAATAAACACTTTGAGGCGCGTTTGAGCCAAGAGGCGCACATTATGTGTGCGCTAAACCAAGGGGCGCAGAGGCGCGTATCATAGCTAGGAAGAAATCCTTGTGCGCGCGTTCTGAGAGGCGCATGGCGCGAATGAAGCAAGGCGCATGGCGCGTGGCGCAGGAGGCGCATATTCGCGGCTCAAACTCACTGAGTGATTTTTCTTGAATCTTGATCTTCTTGCCCTATTTCTAAGCCTATTCTATAACAATGGACAACCTAAAAAAATGAAGTATAAATACTTCTTACATGTGGGTCTAAATTCCATGAAATAAAACTTAGGTGATGGATCAATCAAATCTAATAAATCCTATTACATTAAAACTGAGATATATGTGGGCATACCCAACAATCTCCCCCTATTTGATTGATGCCATTACCTACTCTATGAAGGACAAACATTATACTTGATAAAAACATGTCCAAATGAATGAAATTGGTAATTCATGTCTCAAGTTAATGCACACACTAGTCCAAGATATAGATTTCTAATCTATTCCAATAAGGATAACACATTACATATGGAAAGATAGAAATAACAGTTTAACACATTCAAAATGATGTATGAATTTTAGTTTTGAAAAGTGTTTAAACCAAGTTTAAACTCAATGCATGAAAGTATGAGACAATTCAATATGATGCATATGAATTTAAACAATATTTATTGTTCTACAAACAAGGAGTTTGAGTGAACAAGGTTTGATAATAAGTGATGCATTGTTCTCATTAAAACTTGGGGTGTAGGAGTTACAGATTACAAGTTTTGAATAGAACAAAGACAAAAGGTGCTAAAACAAGTAAGCACAAAATCATTAACACAAAAGAGTTGTTTCTATTACAAAATATTCTAATAACTTACAATCAAAATAGAAACTAAGGGTTGGGAGGCGCATCATCGTCCTTCAATCCTTCAACGATCTCTGAAACGGAGCGCTGAATCTGTTTAGCGAGCTGATGACTACGGTTCGCTAAGCCCTGAGTGTCAGTGACACTGGAATGAGTGGCAGTGATACCGTCTCTGATGTAACTCAAGTGATTCACATTGATGTTTTGATACTCATCAATGAAGCGCTGAGTGATTTGCTGCTGCTGAGAAATATTTTCTTCTAAGATTTGAAGATGAGCTTCAATGGCATTTTGAGCTGTGATAATGTCAGAAGAAATGTGTTCAGTGCATCTGTCTGAGCTTGAGTGAGCAGCAGTGAAGTGAGTAACGACCAATTCTTTCAAAACATCCAACTTTGATACTAACACGTTCATGTTGGATTGAGACGCAGCAGACTGAGGTATGAAAGTAGGCGCAGAAGATGTGGTTTGCGCCTGATCAGAATGAGGTTGTACCTGAGTCTGCGCCGGAGGAGGAGTATGAGCAGAAAGTTTGTCCTTGAGAGAATTCATCTCCCCCTTAATGGCAGCGATCTCTTCAGATTGATCAGTAAGTAATGAAGTAAGAAGCTCAAATTGAGACTTTATCTGCGTCTGACCTTGCTCTAAACTTGCTTGCCCCTGCTGCAAAGATTGAAGAATAGTAAGTACCTCGCTCAAATCTGGAGCAGATGGAGGAGGCGCAGGGGATGACTGGGGCGCATCAGGTTGTAGAGGCGCAATAGGAGATTGAGGCGCATGAGAAGGTGAAAGAGTAGGAGACGCATAGTCATCTTCAGTTTCAACATCAACTGTATCCGTTGTGAATAGATCTAGTCCAGAAGGAGGTGTAGGCGCAACTGGAGAAGGAGTGCGCTGAGGAATGGTTTCTTGCTCCCCTTGAACTGGTTCATCTATGTGTGAAATGTCATCGCCAAAAAGGTCAGAATGGAGTTGTGCCTTGAACACTTTGGTCTTTTGAACATGGAGGACTGGAGGCGCACGGGGAGCGGGGGCGCGTTGAGTAGGCGCGCGCTGGGTAGGCACAGGAATAGAAGGGCATTTCTCAACATCAGCGCTTGAACCAGCGCCTTTCTTGCGCTCTAGCTTCTCTGACTCAGCAGCTTGCTTGGCTTGAAAATCTTCATCTCTTTTCCTTTGAGCCTCAAGTCTGCTGGCTTCCTGCGCTAGCCTTAGATCACGTTCTTCATCAGATTCAAATCTGGTGCGTTTGATAGGCGCACGAGGAGGGTCATCAACCACTCGTTTTCCTTTGCTTTTCTCTGCGCCTGGCAAAGGATCAGCGCGTTGACTTGCGCTTGCCGTTACTGCGCTTTTCTTTAATGGTGCGCCTTTAAGAACTGGCGCTTCATCTGATTCTGTTTCTTCATCAATTAAGCCTTCAACGGTTTTAATCTGAATTCCCTTGGCGCGTTTTGTAGGCTTCTTTCTGCGCTTTTTGAGGTCCAAGTTCGCTTTTCCAAAAGTTGGAACATCATTGATTTTATACTCAGGATTCTCATTCAAAAATTTGACTAACTCAGGATAAGTTAGAAAAAGTTTTGTGAGAAGAGGGCAGTGAGAGCGAAACCTGGTCTTTCCATAACTCTTGTTCTTCACATACTTGTCAATCTGCTTACGCAACGTCTTGAACAAAATGTGAGGCCAGTGAAGCTTTTCCTTGGCCATGATGGCAGCGGTGTATTCCCATTGTTCCACCGTGAATCGGTTCACGTTCCCGGTTTTGAATACAATAGAAGTTCCCACTAAGTGCGCAATATGAGTCAAGAGTTCTCCACCATCTCGAATTTCAGTGGTTTTGATATTATTTTGAAGTGTGGGAATATTCAGAAGTGAAGAAGCCATCTTGTTCTGATCGTCAATAGAATAAGTCATCGGACGCCCAATAATGCGATCATCACCCGTAGACGGAAAACTGAGTAAGTGTCGAATCACAGATGAGGAGATATGGACGTCTATATTTTGAACGCGAGCCTCAATCCTGTAGTGAGTGCGTCCATTAACATCAATTTCCACTAGAAAGAACTCATCCACGAGGAGCAGAGAATAAAACGACTGGTCCATGGTGAATAAAGGAAGCAGACCAGCAATGCGCAATGTCTCTATGATTTCTCTTCCAATAACTTCACCAGATAACTCTAACAGATCAAGAGTTTCTTCGAGTTTAAAGTTGGCTAGATCCTGAAAATCGAAATGATTGATGTTAGAAGTGACAAAGGCGCATAGAAACATAAGATGATCAAAGTAACATAGGCGCATAAAGAATTGAGAGGCGCATAATAGAATCAGGCGCACAAAAACATAGAGATTCAAGGCGCATGATTGGATTAGGCGCATAAATTTTTAAAGGCGCATAGGGTACAAGGCTCATATTATGGTTCTATGTAAATACTAAGGAAAAATTAAAACAACGAAATTTGACCAAGTACAAAGTTAGGCGCATAAGGTTTTAGGCGCAGAATGATTTAGGCGCATATATAAGTAGAGGTGCAGAAAACATTCAGGCGCATAAAAAAGTAGGCGCATAAAAAAGTAGGCGCATAAAGAAGTATATAGGCGCATATCGTGTGAAAATTTTGACTTAGCAAAAACACACAAAAACAAAATAACACGTATCAAATGAAAGAAATGAGAATCAAAAAGTACAAATTTTCGAAAACAAGATAGAAAATTTTTAGAGACCAAAACATGCAAGAATGACGAAGAACACGAAGAACGACCCTTGAATGCTCGAAGAACACCAAGAACACGAAAATCATGAAACTTCACCAAAACAAACAAATAATATATCAAAATGACCGCATGACAACGAGGAATCTAAATATGTAAACGAAAACATGAACAAATCAACAATGAAAGCACAATGAACAAAACAAGAACCGAAAATTTGAAAAGTTTAGAAAACCAAAAATTCAGATTCGCAAAGATGAAAGCATTGATCGTAAAAATGTTGGATATAAAAGATTAGAAATCATGAATTGAACACAACCCAACAAACGATATAGAAAACGGATCATCGAAACAAGAAAAAACAAGGAAAAACGAATCCGGGTTTTAAAAACAACGAAGAACACTAAAATGACGAAAAAGGAAAAAAATTCAGAAATATAAAGAGTTTAAGGGTTGAGAATTCATACCATTTCGTCTTGTGTAGATGTTGATGCTTTTTTAGGACCCATAAATTTATGTATATATATAGAAAATGAAGAAGAAAAAGAGAGAGCAGAGAGATAGAAAGTCGGGGAGAGAGAGAGACGAGAGAGAGAAAAGAGATAGAGTTGGTAAGGAGAGTGTAGGTGATGATGTATATATATAGGTTAGGTTCAAAATTTTGCACTGATAAGGAAAAAATACAGTCAAAAATTTAAAAAGATGGGAAGTTGAAAGGATGGCATTAATGAGGGGTTTTATGAAAGACGGCTCATCATTACCGGCGCATTTATGAGGGTTTTGAGATTTGAAGGGCATTAAATGCTGAATGACACAAAGTACGATTGATGTGACATCTTGGTTTTTGAAAAACTGCTCCACTTTCCCTTTAAGTGTATGAGCAATTTTGACTAATTTTTGCACAAACACCAAAAACATTTATTTTGGTGTAAGTTTGGAGTGCAAGAAATATATCCCCAGAAAATAAAAATTTTCGAAAAAACGTAAAACGAGGGAAAAATTTAATTGCACAAGTACCCTTGAGCAATTAAAGGAATGTCAAAAGACATAGATTCCTATAATAAATAAGAACAATTATACCTGGTACTTGTGAAAAATTAATGCGTTCAATCATTGAAATTAAACATTTGAGCATTGAATGAGCCGCAATAGTTAATGCGCGCATGAAGGGGTGCATTACTCATCAAGGCGCTTTACTCATCAAGGCGCGCAAAATGAATGATATAGATTGCATTACGTAATAGGCGCACAGAGAAGTTTGAGGGCGCATAAGCGTTTGAAGCGCATAAGATGTCAGGCGCGTATGAGATGCTAGGCGCGCAGGATATGCTAGGCGCGCAGGAGGTGATAGGCGCATGAAATTTCCTTGAAACTTTGAAATGATTTATCATTTGAACCTAGTTTACTCATAACTCGACAAAACATAAAATCATTAGTATTGACAAAACTATATTGAATTTAGTTGAGTTCAAGCATACCCATTTCACCTCTCAAAAATATGAACCGTTTCGCGTCGAGTGCTTTCGTTAGAATGTCGGCGATTTGATAGTCGGTTCCCACGTGTTCCAAATGTATATTTCCTTTCTCCACGTGGTCTTTGAGGAAGTGATATTTGATGTCGATGTGTTTGGTCTTTGAGTGCATGACAGGATTTTCAGAAACCGCAATTGTTGATGTATTGTCGCAGTAGATGGGACAATTTTCTTCGATGATATCATAGTCCACCAATTGCTGCTTCATCCAAAGTATTTGACAACAACAACTTCCCACAGTGATATATTCGGCTTCGGTTGTTGAGACAGATACAGAAGCTTGTTTCTTACTTGCCCATGACACAAGTCGATATCCGAGGAAATGACAAGTGCCACTAGTGCTTTTCCTATCAATGGTGCACGCTGCATAATCCGCATCTGAATAACCTACAAGTTTAAAGTTCAAATCTTTGGTGTACCAAAGTCCAAGGTTAACAGTACCGGAGAGATATCTTATAATACGTTTCACAGCAATTAAGTGTGCTTCTCTAGGGTCAGATTGATAACGAGCACAAACACAGACACTAAACATAATATCGGGCCTACTAGCAGTAAGATAAAGGAGTGAGCCAATCATACCTCGATAGAGCGTTTGATCAACACGTTTACCTTTTAAATCTTTGTCGAGTTTGTTTCCGGTGGCCATTGGAGTGTCGTATGATTTAGCGTTTTCAAGTCCAAACTTCTTGATTAAATCCTTTGTGTATTTGGCTTGATTGATAAAGATGCCTTCACTCATTTGCTTGATTTGAAGCCCGAGGAAGAATGTGAGTTCTCCCATCATGCTCATTTCAAACTTGCTCTTCATTAGTTTCTCAAAACGCTTGCACAACAATTCATTAGTAGAACCAAATATAATATCATCAACATAAATTTGAACAAGTAATTTATGACCATTATGTTTAGCAATGAAAAGAGTTGTATCGATTTTACCGCGAGTGAAGCCTTTTTCGATGAGAAACTTGGATAGTGTATCATACCATGCTCTTGGTGCTTGTTTGAGTCCATACAAAGCTTTCTGGAGTTTGTAGACATGATTTGGAAATTGTGAATCTTCAAATCCAGGTGGTTGAGCAACATAGACTTGTTCTTAGAGTTCACCATTTAGAAACGCGCTCTTCACATCCATTTGATATAACTTGAAGTTCTTGTGAGCGGCGTAAGCTAGAAATAATCTGATAGCTTCAAGTCTTGCTACGGGCGCAAAAGTTTCATCGTAGTCAATTCCTTCTTCTTGCCTATAGCCTTGTGCAACCAATCTTGCTTTGTTTCTTGTGATGGTTCCATTCTCATCCATCTTGTTTCTGAACACCCATTTCGTACCAATCACTCCATGATCATTTGGTCTTGGAACTAGAGTCCAAACCTTACATCGTTCAAATTGATTGAGTTCTTCTTGCATTGCAACAACCCAATTAGGATCTTGGAGCGCTTCATCAGCCTTCTTCGGTTCAATTTGAGAGATAAAAGCAGTGTAAGCATCAAAGTTTGTAGCTCTCCTTGTACGAACACCAACTTGTAGATCACCGATGATATTAGCAATTGGGTGACCTCTAACTTCATAAATTTCAGGAGGTAAGTTAGGTTGAGTCGTAGTAACTTGAAGGTCTTCAATTGGTACATCTTCACCAGATTCTAAATCATCAAAATTTGGGGGTTGAATTGGTGTAGAGTTGAAACTTGGGTTTACACCAGAAGCAACAGTAGAAATAGGCGCGTAAGAGGAATCATGAGGCGCATCATTGGAATGAGGCGCAATAGAGGATTCACCAGGCGCATTATAAATTGAATTAGGCGCATTTGATGTAGATGGATTTCCTTGTGTTGATAAATTCTGATCTTGAGTGGGCGCAACATGAATAGGAGCACCTGTATCATTCAGCTCAACAGAATCATCAGCAACATTTGGAGCCAAATGTGGCTCAAGGAGAGAATGTTCATCAAATGTAACATGTACAGATTCAACTATCACTAATGTAGTTCTATTAAAAACGCGAAAAACTTTAGAGTGTTTGGCATACCCAACAAAAATACCTTCGTCGGCTTTGGCATCGAATTTACCTCTATGTTCATTTCCTTTGTAGAGGATATAACATTTGCAACCAAAGATCTTGAAGAATGCAATGTTGGGAGTTCTACCACGCCAAAGTTCATACGGAGTCTTGTTGTGAAGTTTGTTGATGAGGGAACGATTTTGAGTAAAACATGCAGTGTTGATAGCTTCTTCCCAAAAGTACTTAGGCAATTTAGCTTCAGCTATCATCGTCTTTCCCGCTTCAATCAACGTCCTATTCTTTCGTTCAACAACGCCATTTTGTTGAGGGACTCCGGCGGTTGAAAAGTTGTGATCTATCCCATGATCTTCACAATATCGAGCAACACCGTTGTTTTTTAATTCTGTTCCATTATCGGATCGAACACTAACGATGTCATCTTCTTTTTGGGTTTGGAGCAGTCGAAATAAGGTAGTGAGAATATCATAACAATCATCTTTTGTAATTATCATCTCCACCCATGTATATCTTCAATAATCATCCACCACAACTAGAGTATACTTGTTTCTTCTAATACTTGCGATGGTGACTGGTCCAAATAGATCAATGTGAAGCAGTTGCAAACATCTAGTAGTTGAAGGATTTGACTTGCTTGAAAATGACTGCTTCGGTTGTTTGCCAAGTTGACACGCGGCGCAATTTTTGTCATGATGATCAGCAACCTTGGGAAGTCCTTTGACAAGATTATTCCTGCTGAGTTTAGATAGATACTTGAAGTTCAAGTGACTTAAGCGCTTGTGCCACAGCCAACTATTTTCGTTCACACTTTTTGCTACAAAACAAAGATTAGTACTAGAGTTCATACTATGGAAATCAATAAATAAATATTTGTCTTACGATATCCCGTGAGTAAGATAGCTCCAGTTTTGCCATTCTTGATAAGACATTGCGTTGAAGTAAAATGGCATTTTAATCCTTTGTCGTAGAATTGAGATATGGATAATAAGTTGTGCTTGAGCCCTTCGACGAGTGAGACTCTTTCAATGCACACTTTGTCTTTCTTGAGCTTTCCATACGCTACAACTTGACCTTTGTTATTATCACCAAAAGTTACGGAGGGGCCTCTTTCTTCATGGACATCTTCTAATAAGGATTCATCTCCAGTCATGTGTCTTGAACACCCACTATCGAGAATCCATTCATAATTTCTAGCTTTTGAAGATCCAGCCATGAAACAAAGAACCTGAAATATAGACATTTAAGCAGGTCCCCTTTATTCCTTTTGGGTCCTAGGGTTAGCAACTTTTGACAACCCACTCTTGCTTGACCTTAGGATTTTTACGTCCTTTGGCATTGGGAGTGAATCGCAAAAGGTATCCCACGAACTTGTGTCCTGAACAATCACAAATGGAACAATGATGAAATCCACCAATCTCGTGAGTTTTCACAAACTCTTTACTTTTCTTGGGGATGGCATTCTTCTTTGGGTCAGATGAACTAGCCTTAACAAAATCTTTCTTTTGAAATTTTGGAGCGCTTTTTCTTGGAGGGCGCATAGGGCTAGGAGGCGCACGGCGATGAGGCGCGTGGCTCTTAGGCGCATAATGAGCACTCGAAGAAGGAGCGCGCCTATTTTCAAGAATGATTTTGCTAGGAGATGGTTCATCTGTAGCTATATCTTTCCCATTAGCTTTCCCAAATTGCTTCATTGGGTAGACATAATTGAATGTTTGTCTCTTGACTTTTTCCTGTCCTTTACCCATTGAATTAGAATGTTTTTCCTTGGGAATTTCAAAAGTTTGCTGATTAGTAAATTCACTATCTCTTTCAGCACAAACATCACATTTAAAGTTGTCACTAGTTGATGAGAATCCCAAGTCACTTTTATCACCGCTGACTTTTTGGGACTCAAATATATTCTCCATAGTGACACGAGAATTGGACCACTCATTTGTAATCTTTTTAAGATCAGTAATTTGAGCAACCAATTCATCATTTTGAACTTTAAGAAGTGAGTTCTGTTCTATTAGAAAAGTGTTTTTAACAGTAAGAGGAGTCATGCTCTTTATCTGCTCCTTAAGGAGGGTGAGTTCAGATTTAAGTAGAGATTTCTCGGTCTTAAGCTGGGAAATTTCATCACATGATAGTACTAAAGCTTCCTTCATACTATCAAATCTAGTGATTACCTTTTCAGCCTTTTTGAACAATTTTTCTTGTTCAGCAATCACTTCATCATCATTGATTTTGGAGATTGGAGCAGTTGGTTCAACTTGAGGTCTAATGTATGCTCCTTTTCTCAATTTGTTCCTTGCACTAAGATCACATCGTGAGAATAACAATCCACCATCGCTTTGAGCCGGAGTGAGAAATCCTTGTTCAACGAGCTCGCTGATGGTTGGTCCTTTCTTCCTTTTTACTTCTTGAAAACCTGCAGATTTCTTGATAGGTTTATTCAAGGCATTCATATTGGGAACATCCTTGGAGAAGTCATCATCAGAATCATAAGTATCCACTTCATCATCATTTTCCATCAAACAAACGAGTCCATCATCGGAATCTTCATCGCTCTCATCGGAGTCTGTTTCAATCCAAGTGTTCTGCTCATTTGCTGGTGCTTCTTCTTCAGCAATCATTCCCTTATGACGAGTGAATTTGGGAGTATGGCTGTTCTTCTTCTGCATATATTCAAATTTGGGGATCGGGCAGCTTGATGCAAAATGTCTGGGTTTCCTGCAATTAAAACAAACAAGATCTTCTTTTCTTTTTAAATCACTGCTCCTTGTAAACTTTTGAGGAGCTTTGCTGGTAGATCCTTGAAATTTGTTGGTTGAGCCGGGTCTTGAGAATTTTTTGAACTTTTGAAATTTCTTCACAAATAAAGCGAAGTTTTCATCATCCATGTCTAATAGCTCAGAAGTGGAAATTTTGGGATCTGAACTTTTCTCATCTTATACAGGCGCAAAGGGCAACAAGGGTATGAAAATAGCTAGAGGGGGGGTGAATAGCTGTTTTAAAATTCTTTTCGTACCCTTGATAAACTCAATTGCAAATGCGCACTTTATCAAATAAGCGTTTATGATATGCGCCTAAGTGAGTGAGTGACATGCACAGCGGAATTTAGTAATGTAAATAGGCGCAAAGTGATAAAGGGGGCGCACACACAGTCTAAGTATTTTGGCTCAAAGTGGGTGAAATAAGGAACTAAGGCAAATGAGTTAACAACACAACACAATTCAGTTCAATCAATCTACAATGAGTAAACAAGCAAATAGTGAGTGAAGATAATAACTTGAAAGTAAATGACAAGATAATAACACAAGCTATTTGGAGAGGTTCAATCAATGAAAGATCTACGTCCTCTACCAAGATGGTTAGTCTTGGATTTCTAATGGAGATCTTATATAATGAGTGAGTGTTACAAATTACAACTTTTGAGCTTCTACACTAACTCAAGATCTAATATTCTATGAATGAACAAATCCAAACAATAACCGGTGTATCTCTAAAAGAAGGATCTAAGTGATCAAACTTAAAGAGGTGCGTGTGTGATTTTAGTATCAAGGCTCTTTTGATCTTTATGATTTAGAGCACAATGAAACTAAAGTGTTATAGCTTGAAGATCTGGGCTAAGGATGAAGGTATGAAGATGTTCTTGAGAAATTCTGGAAAAACAAAGGCAATCTTCAAATCTTCAACAAATGCTTTGAGAGAGAAATTCTTGAAATTCTTAGCAAAACTCAGCAACTTCAAAATGTTGAAGTTATGGGGTATTTATAGTGAACTTCAAAAAACTAGCCGTTGGAGATCCTTGTGGATAAGATGTGCCGTCGCTCGTTGATTGGAGCATGCATATATTATGGCCCATTTTGACACTCAACATAAATGTGACCGTTGTGAACACGTGTCAACGGATTAGGCGCATATGCATCTTTTAACCACCGTTGGATCATTGGCGTAATTTGAATTCTTTTCAAGTCTTTGAATCTTCAATAAATCACTGGGTGTTGAATAAACACTTTGAGGCGCGTTTGAGCCAAGAGGCGCATTGAGCAAAGAGGCGCACATTATGTGTGCGCTAAACCAAGGGGCGCAGAGGCGCGTATCAGAGCTAGGAAGAAATCCTTGTGCGCGCGTTCTGAGAGGCGCATGGCGCGAATGAAGCAAGGCGCATGGCGCGTGGCGCAGGAGGCGCATATGCGCGGCTCAAACTCACTGAGTGATTTTTCTTTAATCTTGATCTTCTTGCCCTATTTCTAAGCCTATTCTATAACAATGGACAACCTAAAAAAATGAAGTATAAATACTTCTTACATGTGGGTCTAAAGTCCATGAAATAAAACTTAGGTGATGGATCAATCAAATCTAATAAATCCTATTACATTAAAACTGAGATATATGTGGGCATACCCAACAAGCTCCTACCCCAGTCGGTTTACCTCTGAATCTCGGGCAATCCTTCACAAAATGTCCCAACTGCCCACAGTTAATACATTTCCCCTGTTTCTTCCAACACCGGTCCTCCGAGTGTCCTTCCCTTTGGCAATATGAACAGAGTCTCCTATTTTGGTTCCCTTGGTTCCCGGAAGTAGTGCCCGGGTTCCTTGGGATTGGTTGCCCTCGGAACTGAGATTGTCCCCCAAAATTACCTCGGTTATCTGAACGGGATTGTGGTTTGCTCTGCCCTCCCTGCTTGCTAGTGTTAGTCACCTCGACCTTCTTCTTATGCTCCTCTATATCTTGCTCGATTAAGTATGCACGGTCTACCGCATCCTGGAATGTCACAATCCTCTGGGCTATAAGCTGAGTACGGATGGATGTCTTCAAACCGCGGATGAACCTCATGGCTTTCTGCACCTCAGTCCTCACAAGATAGTCACAATACTGGGCTAATTCTGTGAACTTAGCCGAGTACTGAGCTATAGACAACAAACCTTGCTCCAAGTTGAGAAGCTCGATCTCTTTTCGGTTTTGATCCACTACCGGAATAAAATGCTCTTTGAACTTCCGCACAAACAATTCCCATGCATACACTGTATGGGTATCATCCCAACTCGCTTTAACCCCTTTCCACCAATGCTCGGCGGCACCACAAGCTTATAAGCCGCGAATCGGACTCTATCCTCGTCCGTGCACCCAAACACATCATAAATTTTCTCCATAGATTCAACCCATAGTTCGGCCTTCTTCACATCGGGCTCACCATCGAACTCCCTTGGTTTTAATTTCAGAAATTGCTCCAACCCGTAACGTGGAGGAGCCACATGTTCCTCTCTTGGACCTTGGTCATGAATTTCCTTCATGGCCGCCTCAAACATGCCTTGGAACATAGCACGGTTCTCTTCCCGAAGATCATTCTGATTCTGAGTCCCACTAGAACCTTCACCCGTTCTTCTTCTAGCCATTGAGAACAATTACCTGCATAAAACATCAACCGTTACTCACTCCGAACACCACTACCCTCCTAGGTCATACTAGTCCACCTAGACTTATACTTAGAGCTAAACCATAGCTCTGATACCAACTGTCGCGCCCCCGACCCCGCGGGCCCGGAGTACGCGAGCTGGACGTCGACTTAAACAATAAACTATAAAATAATGAAGATAAATTTCCTTTTATACCAAAAGATGATAACCAAAGTTTTGAAATCCAACTTGAACAACAAACTATAAACTAGTGTAAGCTCCATAAGCTTACACCCAAAATAATAAAGTATACAAATTCTAATGACGTCAAGTTTGGTACAACTATTCCCAAAAAGGTTACACATTTATGTAATGTAAACCCACCAATAACAACTTGCCCAAAAAGCTCAACCCTCGCGGCGTCCTCCTCGTGATCAGTGAGTCTAATCCTTTCCTCCTGGGGGGGGTTAAGGAAAAACAAAAATAAAAGAAAAGGGGGTGAGATAAATCTCAATAAGTCACTAATGCAACTACATGACATGCTATGATGCAATAAGCAATAAACAATAAATAAATATCACTTAGCACATAGCATTTATCAATTAACAGATAGCAGCGGAAATAAACAAGTAACAAAGGATATTAGCCAAGGTTTCCCAACTGATAGAACCAAATAAAGGTCGCTGCGCAGCTTCGATAATCAACAATCAACATCTTCATAGTAGCATGAAAGCTGAAGAGAAAACCCCCGGTACCGGAACCAATAACAAAGTAACGTGCCACAAAGGGAGGGAGCCATGCCACAAAGTCATGCTCCAAAACATCTAGCTAGAATACTCACAAAAGGAGCTAGCTCATCCCAACCAAGGCCAATCTGGATGAGGAAATAAGGACCAATGGGCGATGCTATACTGGACTTGGCTTGAGCCATTATAGCATTATCCATTGCCTGACTCGAACACAAATAACCAGCTGGACTTTCAAATAAATGCTAAGTAATAAATACTAGCTTAAATAACAACTAATGATTCCAAAGTAGGGAACCATTCCAAATAAATCACCACAAGGTAAACCAATCCAAACAACACATCAAAGATGGCCCACATTCCCAAAACGATACTTAGACAAATTTCATAACATATTTATTCACAAAAGAACCACTTTCAATTAATAAAATGTTCCACGATGTTAATCTTAAGTTAATTTGAGTAGATAAACTTAAACTAGGGAAGCCACTTAGTTAAACAAGCAAAAAGGTAAATATCCAGAACAGGGGGCGGGCGGGCGCCTGGAAGGGGGCAGGCGGGCGCTCATTTGACCAGAAGGTCTGGCCGCAGGAAAAGGCCATGCAGGCGGGCGCCTGGCTCAGCGCGGGCGGGCGCCTGGTCGACGGGCTGGGAGGGATTCAGCAGCTGGGTTCTTCAAGAATTCTTACCATTTTCATACCATTTACACAACACCCAAAATCAACACTCCCAACAAGTTTAATAAGGTACCCAAACAACATTTAAGCTTAAGAGGGACTAAAATAACATCATCTAAAATCCCCAAACCAAGATTCAAACCAACATTCATAACAATCACCATTTAAACCAAAAACCACAATAAATTCCAAATAAATCCCAACTCAATCAAACATCAAATGTATCAACTAAAGCATTGTATAAACCTGAAATGAACACTTTAGCATAAAAATGGGGGAAAAGCAACTACTTGAAATTTCTCAAAGATGACGGAATTCAAATATTTTTGGTTCTACGCGATCCTATCGACGATCTAAACACATTTCATAAAATGAGCAATAAGAAAAGATGAGAGGAAGAGGATGAAAATGAAGAGAGAAGGGAGAGAAGAAAAACTTACCCAAATAGCCAAGGAGACAGAGAGAGAGAGAGCTGGGAATGGGAGTGAGGTGAGGGAGAAGAGAGGGAGTAGGGAGATGATTATTTTCAAAAACTTACACTTAGACCCCCTCCTCCACTAACTACACAACTCTAATACTTTCTACTAACAACTAAGACCAAATAATACTACACTAGCACAAATGACCCAAATAAAATGCTATACATAATTTATTATGAAACATAAAATGCACACATAATTAATTAAGTCATAACTAAATAATTAAATATTTATTATTAGAAAATAGAGACGGGTTTTCGGGTCGTGACAGCATGCAAATGGGTGTCCAAGAATTCCTTTCGCAACAAACCAACAAGAACAACAACATGCATCCATGATCGAAAGGGTTGCTGCAGCAGTATTACGGGCAACAATGACATAGCCCCAAAATGCGAAAAATCAACAATGAGAGGCGAAATCCTTACCAATCCCGCAGAAATAAAGTGGGAGATATGAGTATGGGACTCATAAGTCAGTTGCCTTGGGTCCATAGCCTCGACCCCAACCTCGGCTTCTTCACCCACGGGCATCTCGAAAGGGGGTGTTTGATGAGAACTCGACATGATTCCTCGATAGAATAGTCTCAAATGAACGAAGGAAGCGTTTTGGGATGATTTCCTCGCAGAATTTTAACTCAGAATACAGAGTGTTTGGGCTATTTTTGAACTTGGCTCGAACAGAATGAGCAGTTTCTGAATATATGCTGAACTTAAGCGAGATGCGCGCGCCTTCTGGTGCCCCTACATGCCGCGCGCGCGTCCCACAGCCGTTCTCAGACGCGGGCGCCTCCCGTGTCCAGTCAAGCCCAGGTGCAAGTTCCCATACAGGAATAAAATACATCACATCAATATGCATTCAACACCTATCCGAGTTTTCAGCTCCGCCCTATGGTGTTTTAAGTACAAAAATTCCGCAACGGACACCGTTAAATCCGACGGTTACAAAAGTCAAGGTCAATCTCGACATTTTCCTCGCTAAAGGGAAAACATTCTTTCGGTCCACGGTCAACTGTGCCCGCACCCCGCAAAATTCAACTGCAACTCCAAGCAGCATACGGCTTCAAAACAGCAATTTGGTCCACGGTGAACCACCGGAATCACCACTTCTTTATCAAGCAAAGTCTACAAATTCACTTTCATCTCAAGTCCCCTATACGGACTCTACATCAGCAGACGGATTCTCAGATCCCGCTAGTCCCCTAACGGACTTCAACTCGGCCGACGGGTCCCCTAACGGATTCAGCCCAGTCCCCTAACGGACTTCAACTCGATGGACGGGTCCCCTAACGGATTCAGCAAGTCCCCTAACGGACTTCAACTCGCAGACGGGTCCCCTAACGGATTTAGCCAGGTCCTCTAACAGACCTCAACTCGGCAGACGGGTCCCCTAACGGATTCAGCCAAGTCCCCTAACGGACTTTAACTCGGCAGACGGGTCCCCTAACGGATTCATCCAAGTCCCCTAACGGACTTCAACTTGGCAGACGGGTCCCCTAACGGATTCAGCCAAGTCCCCTAACGGACTTTAACTCGGCAGACGGGTCCCCTAACGGATTCAGTCAAGTCCCCTAACGGACTTCAACTCGGCAGATGGGTCCCCTAACAGATTCAGCCAAGTCCCCTATCGGACTTCAACCCGACAGACGGGTCCCCTAACGGATTCAGCCAAATCCCCTATACGGACTCTAAACATTGGCCACGGTGGGCTGATTTCTATCACCGCACCCCTTCTATCAGCAAAAGTCTCTCACACAGAGAGCGCATCTCTATCTCTTGTAATTTCAAGATTTTTGTTTTCATCGAGTCTTTGCTTTTTTTGTGATGTCCTTGGCGGATGTTTTGTTCTTTTGTCGACGGGTTTTGCTTCGCAATCCACGTCCCCGAGGGGCTCTGTAGACACCCCGCCTTGGACCGCTCACCCCGATTACACATTTGGTTTTGTGTTTCTCCTTATTTTAAATATTTCTCGTTAGTTTCTGTTACTTCCGTTAAGTTCCTAACTGACTTTGTTAAGTCCAGGGACCAAACTGAATAACAGTGCTGACTTTCTAGTCCATTCTATCATTTTTACCATCTCCAAGTCGCGCGCTTCCAGCCTTTGGGACCAGAGGCGCGCGCATCCCGTCACCAAGGCAGGAGGCGTGCGCACCTGGGCGTCAGTTACAGATTTCTACCCAAGAATCCCTCCCTTGCTCCTTTTAATAGGATTTGCCCGGGAAACTGATGATTGACTTGGTTTGGCACCAAAAACTCACCTTCTTCACCTATATAAACACCTCTAATTCACCTTTGAATGGAGGAAGATTTTTGATCACTAACAAAAACTATACACAAAATATACTTGCAAGGCATTTCTCAAGAGTCACCCTTTGAAGTATAGGTAAAGACTATTCTTTCCTCTCACCTCTTCTACTTCATCTCTCCTCTCTTTCTTTTATTTCAATCAAAGTGCAATCACCCAACATTTTGGGACATGACACCAAAGGCTACTTCACTTCATTGAAGCTAGTCAAGGAGTTATCTCCCTACATTCCAAAACACCTTTCAAAACCCCCTCTTTCATCAAAGAATAAGAAGAACATTTGATCATTCATGTAGATTTTGATCAAGCAAGACCAACTTTAGTTGGGCGAAATGGGTGTTTAAGTACTTCCCATCTCGTAACCTAACCCCCGAATCCTCATAAACAAGAATCTTTGTTTTCGTAATCAAACATAGGCTATAAACATTAGGTTTTTCTTATGTTCCTCTAAAACATAGGTGGCGACTCTATAAATCAAAACACAAATAGACATCCTAGGACGATCCACCGCTCTAGCCAAGTAGTGGACTCTCCCAGGGTATCTACAATGACAACTGAATATTAACATCATAAACATTCATCAAACAATAACATAGCAAATAAGACCAAACATTACATCTTTTGTTCAACAATGGAGGTCTAGCCTAAAAAGTGGCTAGACCTCTTAACAAATCACATGAATATCTACATTTTAAATGTACGAAGATTACAAGAGGAGATCTTTACCTAGGTTGTGCTTCATTTGCTTCCAAGGGAAGACTTTTTTGGTTGCTTTTCTAGAGGTGATTGTGCTTGTGTTTTGGATGAGTTGTTTGTTTGCTTGTTGTTTGTGAGTGTTTAAGGGGTGATATAATGGTGTATTGGTGGTGAATTGGAGGTGTATGGACTGAGGTTGGGGAGGTGTAAGGTGAGTGTTTGGATGATGGAGAGAAAATGAGTGTAGAGTGTATGAGTTGTGTGTTGCTCTCTTGTTGTCCCTCGTGTTCTCCACCTTGAAAATGGATCAATGGATGAGTCTTATGGATGGGGGAGGATTTAAATTACATTAGGGTACCCTTGCCTAGGTCTAGGGGGTCATTTAGGAGGCAACAACCCGGATCAAATGCAGCTGGAAGTGCCTTAATGTTGATTTGAATGAGTAAGTTGCTGGAAGATCTTCAAGGCTGATCTGCTGGGGAAGAGGAGCCGTACGGCTATGTTGGGGGAGTACTCCTCTAATGAAGTCATACGGCTGTGGTCCAAGTCCTGGGAAATCTTGATCTGCCACTTGTCGCGCTCTTATTGGTCAATCTCTTATTCAATTGCCCAACCACTGTTGGTCCCAGAAGGGCAACAAGGGTATGAAAAATGCTAGAGGGGGGGTGAATAGCGTTTTAAAAATTCTTTTTCAAAACCCTTTTGCAAAAAACAATAGCTAAACGCACAGGTCTTATTTTGGCTAAGTATAGCGCGCAATAAGAGTGTGAAATGCACAGCGCGAAACTTAAAGCAATCACTTGTGCGCAGGGAGAATGCGCAGAAGTGTAAATACGCACGCACAAAGTTTAGCTTAAAGATTGGCGCAAAATGGAACTAAGGCAATAAGCATACAAAAAAAACAAAATTCTATCGAAGCAAGACAATCTACAATGATCAACCAAAACAATATATAAGTAAAGCTTAAATGTAGAATGAAAAGCACAATAAATAAACACGCTATTTGGAGAGTTCGTTCGGGAAAAGATCTACGTCCTCTACCAAGATGGTTAGTCTTGGATTTCTAATGAAGATATTATTATATGAGAGAGTTTACAAGATACCAAAGATGTAGAACAAAACTTTCCTCAAAGATCTATAATCTATGAAAGAACAAAATCCTAGACAATAACCGGTGTTTCTCTAGAAGTATGCATCGATGAGATCGGAACTTCAAGAGCTGTGTGTGTGAATCAGAAATCTGGGCTCTTTGAATCTATGAGATGGAAAGCACAAGATTCTGGTGATACAAAGGCTGTTTAGGATCTGGGCTTGGATGAGTATGAAGGTATGAAGGTTGATCTTGGAAATTCTAGAAATGAGCAAGCAATCTTTCAAATCTTCAAATCTTTCTCTTTGAAAGAAAAAGCACAAGCGGCTTGGAAAATGAGGAAGAGCGGGCTATTTATAGTGGAGCTCCAAGAACTAGCCATTGGGGAGCTTCAGCAAGGACGATGTGCTGTCACATGTGATTGGTGCGCAGCTGTCCTTTTAGCCGTTGGAGACAGCAAGTTGACAGCTTTCAGATATCTTTTAGAAGGGTGACAGTTGTCTTCAATTTGAATTTTCAAACTGAGGCACGTCTCTCCATCAACGTGTATGCTGAGTGTGCACTTATCGATTGTCCACATCAACACTTTGACTCATACCAAAAGCGTAGCTTTACCTAACGCTTTCCAAGCTATACAAAGGTGAGGTCAAGAAATA